>CM025854.1:28411374-28480212 GCA_003952965.2 Morella rubra
TAGAGATCTAAAAAAATGACTGAGGTCGAAATTGAGAGGTGTGCTTGACCTCTGAACGAGCTCCCCCTTTTATAGTTGAGGAGAACCCAAGATTTGGCCGAAAAATTCATTACAAAATCTTGAAACTGATGTCCTTTTGAAATCCCCCATAAAACATGATAACTCATATTATTTATGAAGAATCTTCGAGATATTTGCAAAGGAGTCGAATAGGCTTCGAAATCTAGGCCAAAAGAGGTGTAACGGGAGAGAAAATGAAGAGAGAGAGAGTGATTTATGAGAGAGAGAGAAACTGGTCGGCGAAAAGCCATGTAACTGCTGCAAAACTCGAGAATTAGGGCTGAGGAAGAAGAAGAGTCGAAACGCAACGTTTTACAAAAAATCAAACCGGGCGAAAAGAAGTTTAAATATTAACTACTCCCACCATTTTAACCACGCGAGCGCATGGCTCCAGTGGTTTGCTCGCCCTTTACCTCTCACGGCACTGAGGTTCGAATCCTCTCTCGCCCCTTTTTTTTTTTTTTTTTTTTTAAAAAAAACTGGTATCACACTCTGAGCTGTGCTAGGAAAGCGGCACAAAGATCCAAGAAGAGAATTTGTGGGCCATTGACCCTTTGGAGATCAAGCAGATACTTATCCTCATAAGGCATAAAGCAGCGCAATCCCGACACATGGGTCCCTTGCGCTGAACTTTCCATCGGCTACTGATATTTGGTTCCAGGCCAAAATTTCTTAAAGCCATTTACATCATTTCACACTCTCCTTTATTTCGAGTAGGCCCGCTGCATCAACTTTATGCGAAATTTTTAATGTGAGGACAAAGGCAACGATCTCAAGTCACTGGACGGTCTTAATTGGCTTTTTTTGATGATTCGACCTCTCATAATAAAAGTGAATTAATGACTCAAAAGTTTCTCCGATCTTGTAGATAAGTACAAAGATCAGAATATGATATCTAACCCTTGAAATTTGAGAATTGAGAGTCACTCGTTAATAGAAATTGAAATTCATTTAACTAGTAACGTACAGTAGATTCTTTTCCTAAAATAGGGGACTAGATGACTATTCTTTGTGGATAAATGACTTCTTGTGTCACAGTGATCCTTCCAGAAATTCACAATTGAGTAAAATAGGTTCACGTGAATCATGTGTGTAGGTCGTATTTATCACTCTCGTCATAAAGCAAACACATGAATATATTGTTCTTTTTTGCTCAAAATAAAGGTGCCTTTTGCTTTGGATGCTATTGTGATTATGGGTGTTATCAAATTAAGAAGATTTCCAACCCTTTACTATTTACACGTGTCACGGCCAAGTACAAATTCACACACGCTTGAATGGACTATAAATAGCATTGTAGGAGAGAAATAGTTGTTAATACAATCTAATCACCAACATGAAGGTCATTCTCATTATTTTCGTTCTCTTGGCTTTTGTCCTTTTCTCGTCCTCTTCAATTGGAGCTCGGGAATTGGCGCAGACTGGTGAGATCTAGCACCATATATATCAATGTTCTGTAAACCACTTTTAATGTTCCAAACAATCCAAACAAAAGCTTTTTCTACCCAAGAATTTGCTGCTACTTTTGAATATTATCCTCTAAATTATTTATTTAAGAGATCGAGAACATTCTGTACGTCATCAGTTTTTCTGCATGCAATGGTTATATATAATTTGCGATAGACAAATTCGAATCATTTTAAGTCTTACACACGTTACTATACAATTTCCATTTGTTCTTATTTTGAACTTTTCATAGAGATAACTGCAGCTTTTAACGCGTATTGGTTGCTGATATATTCAATATATAGTTTTGGCGGAAAATAAATATGCCGGTGAGATCCATACGGAAAGAGGATCCATCAATATTGTAGTTGGGGTATATAGATATATATCGGGATTAAAATCATTGGTTTTGTGCTGTTTTCGGGGCATATTAGTTTCTAACAATGTTTAACCTGAAAAAGAGGAGGTTAATTACTTCGTCATTTTTTATGCAGATGCTGTCTATGCCAAAGATCCAAAAAAAAACGATCCAAATCCAAATCGGCCATCGGTGCCGTTTGGAGCAATATGCGGAAGGCCTAGCGATCCCCAGTATGCCAAATGCATTACGTCTAGATCAAAGCCGGGCCCCAAGTGTAAGGGAAAGAGTGCATATAAGCGCTGCAAGCCGCCTCAAACACCTTAAACAAGTAGTCCACACGTGCTGCTATCAGGTCGACTAAATAGATGTAAGCTAGGAGTGTGGCCAGTGGGGATCATGTCTCTTATTATAAATAAGAGGAGCGTCAGAGAATAAATTAGCTTTGGTTTGTATGGAGTCTGGGCTGACTTTGCATGCAGTTCTGTGGTAATTTATATATGTAAAACTGTGTGTAGTTTGATATGATGTGTGCGAATAAAAACTGAACAAAAACTGACTCCTTAGGTCAGTTTTGCTGCCTAATTCTCTGATCGGGATTCCTCTCAAGAAATTATGATAGTAGATTATGGTAAGAACTTTGAGTTGCTGAAATTATTTGCAGTTATAATATAGTTGGAATATTATTGAAGTAACATTTTCATGAACATTATGCAACGACTTCCTAAATGAATAATCAAGATGATCATACAGAGGATAATTCTGGGTTAACGAAAAAGAAAAAGGAAAACCTTAACCTTTATTAATATAAATAGGTCCAAATGAAAGAAGAATTAGTCGGCAATCTCATCATATTACCCGGAAAAATATGTTTAATCATCCCAATTAAAACAGTGAGATTCAATCAAACTTTATAAATTCAGAGACTTGTGAGCACGTGATCATACTGTGATGATCTTAGTCCATTGTTATAGTTGTCGATGCAATTAATACATACATGCATATATTCACATATGAATTTTTTAAAAATATTATATATATATATATATATATCGTTAAAGGCATATTATTTGCTGTGGTGGGTGGTGGGGAAGAGTAAAGTTCACAAAACAAAAATACTACTTCTTACAGGCAGATTTTGAAAACTTGAAAGAAAATGGGCTTCTGTTAGAAACACATGAATTTGTCCTCTCTTCCAATGTATATTATACGTACACACGTACGTGCCACGGCCAAGCAAAAATTCACACACGCTTGAATGGAATATAAACAGGAGTACTGTAGGAGGGAAATGATTAACATGAGAATCCAATCACCAGACGCCAACATGAAGGTCATCCTCGTTATTTTCATTCTCTTTGCTTCCGTTCTTTTCTCGCCCTCCTCAATTGGAGCTCGCTAAGGCTGGTGAGAGACGAATAAGTAGACCATGCGGAAAGCCTACTGATAGAGGGTATGTCATATGCTCAGGTAAACTAAAGCCGCGCGCTAGGTGCAGGGGCACCTACTGCAAGAAGCTGCCTTAGGGTCTGTTTGTTTGTAAAATATTTGAGAGGTTAAAATTTTAGGGTATTAGGTTTGGTGAAGAGAGAGATGATTTTAATATTTATAATAATAAAAAGTAATGATTTGATGGGAAAGATTATATTATAATTTTTTTTTATTATGTTAAAATTTTAAAAAGCCTAAAATTTTGATTTACAAACACTCGCTTAAGACCTCAAACAAGTCCTGCTGCTACCAGGACAACTAAATAGGAAGCTAGAGTAGTGTTGTACATGGGTCAAGTCAAATCGATTTCGGTCGGATCGATGAGTCACATGTCGATTACTCAACCTGACCCACCACATACGAACCGATTGTGATGGACGATTGAACCCGGCCTTCATCAGGCGGGTCGAGTTTGGTCGGACTGGATTTATGAAAAGGATTATTCTTTGAGGCTTTGGGCTACACAAGTTAGGCTTCACGTGTTTTGCTTTTTTCCTAACTTTCTTTTTTTTTTTTTTTTCTTTGGGCTTCACTTTTCCAGTAATTTCCTTCCTTAGTATTATTGTGCTTCACTTTTTTTACTTTTTTTCCTAACTTTTGTTGCTTTGGGCTTCCATTTTTCAATAATTTCCTTCCTTAGTTTAATTAATTTCTTTATTGATGAAAGGTCATGTCCATACCGAACATTGCAATCATCGTGATGCTATGGATTTCTAACTCTACCGTACAAGGCTCTCTCCTCGGCACTCTTCTCTACCTCCCTCTTTGCTATCCTTCTCTCTACCCGTTGCAGAAGCATCAACCTGTACTTTCTCCATTACGGTACTAAAACCAGGAATTGTCTGGTCCAATTTGTTGTAAACTTTAACGCTATAAGGTTACAAAAAATCTTATACAACCTCTGCGAGAAAAGAAACCATTAAGGGTTAACTAGATTAGAGGCATGTGTACTAATCAGACCCAGACTTCCAAATAGAGAACCCTAAAGGAAAGGATTTAGGCCAATTCCATTGGAATTTCATTATACTTATTCGGACTTGACAAAAAGGGAATCCTATGAGAATGCCATATCAGTCATGTTGATTAAGCAAGCAGCAATATCAAGTAATTGACTCTTACAATTTTTCTGTTTCAAGAGTATCAAGCAGGAACATTTGAAATGGTATCTGCCTCCCATATGACAATAGCATCAATTTGATGACTAGTTCTCAGCATGCAAACAACATTTAAAATGGACGTGCGTGATAAAGATAGTTAATAAAACATTGATCCTCATATATCAAAGCCACCACCATCATGAAACAAACCATTGTGCCATTCCTTTTTCTAAGAAGGTCCAATAAATTACTGATTATGACTTACATAAATTGCTATCCTTAGCTCCCATATCTCTAATCTGCCTGTCTTTCCTTTAACAGAAGATTAAGAGAATTTATTTTCAGAAGACAGAATGGTATACCATTGGCCAGTTGCTTCCTCTATGCATTGAAAAACCATTCATATGTCACCAGTGGGATGTAAAAAATAAGAAAAATGTGAAAAACTACTGCACAGACATACCTACGATATTTTGGTATGTGTTTATTTGGCATGTGGTCCTCTTCCAAAATTGTGGCCAGTTCAAAGGGAACAGGGCATGACTAAGAATTTTAAATCATGTCTCTTACTCTCTATAGCCTCTTCTTGGAGCTGCTTATAAGTTTTCTCCTCATGTCCTTTGAGAGGAATCCAAGGAGGTATACCTTTTTGTAGTTTGTGAAGAAAAGATGATGAGGCAGCACCCAGTTTAACTGATGATCATTGTATGCAGTCAGCCAACAATCTGTAGTAAACAAAATACAAAGCTATATATTGCACATGCAGAACATTGAAACATCTTCAGGTTGCTCAAAAAACCAAAAACTCAGGGTTGCCCATCCACCGCTCATGATAACTTCACGAGGACAACAACATTAACATAATGTACAAAAATTAAAGCCATGCCATCTCCATTGTCCATTGTTCAAACCTATCGGTGGCCTCTTTTGAGTTTTGATTCAACCTACAGAAAAGTATATCATTCATAACTACCACTATTGGTGAAAAAAAGATTGAGACCTAAAAACAACACCCCAACCAAACATCTACAGCCTAAATAAAGGACTCGTAGACTCGCAGTAGAAGATAAGTCACATCATTTCGAAAAAGTGAAGAAAATAGATACCCGTAAAAAACAAAACAAAACAATGACTCTCTAAATACCCTCATGTACAGCCCTAGCCAAGGAGTGTGGTGTGGGAATCATGCTGGATAAGAGGAGCGCCCAAGAATAAATTAGCTTCGGTTTGGTATGGAGCCTGGGCTGGCTTTGCGCGCACGATATGTGGTAATATTTTTTCTAGATTACGTTCCCAAATAGGAACCAAAATATAACAGACCAAGTCGAAATCAACCGGCAGATCCTAAAAAGGATCTAGATAAAGCTACTACTATGTAAAAAATGTTGGTTGCGTGAATTTTGAATAAAGCCTTTAATTTTAAGCTTTTTTTTTTTTCTTTTTTCTTTTTTCTTTTGTTTGACGTCTATTGCTAAGTAGGAGTACTCTTCCCAACTTTTCTGTTTGTAACCAGAATACTCCTTTGATAGTGTAAAGTTATGTTGTTTGAAAAATAATAAAAACTTGTGGGCCACGATACAGTCGATTTGAGCTCTTGGAGGAAAAGGTTGGTCGATATAATATATATATGACTTACAATGGAGGCAAGGTATTGTTAGGCTGCACTGCCATTTGGACTCCCGATTCCAGAAAATACTCCACAATTGGCACAACAGAGGGGGGATGGGAAGGGGCAGGGAGCGGGACACAGTGATGTACAATGATCGCAATTGTTGGGCTCTCATGGACTCCAAATTTAATTGAAGTGCTCTGAATTATAAACCATCCCAAATTCCTGGGCCTTCTTGGGCTTGGATATTAAAACCCCACTACGTCGGTGTCGCTTGAGACACTCATGGTGTTTCCTTCCAACATCAATTTTACCGTAATACATTATACATAAGATAATACTGCACTTGTGTTCTTGGTCTAAAAGGACAAATCTCTTTTCTTTTCTTTTTTCCTGAGGATTTCAATCTTTTTTTTTCTTTCTTCATCAATGTTTTTCATACATCAGTATTGGATCACAAATCAACATGCTATTGAGGAAATAAGAACGAAAACTTAGCTTCACGTACAGGGATTACAAGTCCAACAAGACTAACTTGAATTGGAAAAAGCTGTTTCACGTGAAGTGGAACATACACAAACAATCATCCAAAATCATTGGTTGACAGACTCATCCAACCAAAGAAGAAAAAGGAGAATGCTTACAAAAAAAAAAAAGGGAAAAAGGAAAATGAAGATAAATTCTACAATGCAGTTACAAAAGTGACTACCATAGAAGATACAGACTGGGTAAAGATCATGGCAATACTCAAATATTAAGCGTCCTCCAGTGGAAGAAGAGAGTCATTGCTTCAAGTTGATTAGTAAAGACTAACATCAAGGGCAATCCAAGGGAAAGGCAGACTGCACTAAAAACCGGATTAAATTCGGGCCAATTTCATAATTAAGGATCGGCTCAAACTAAACATTACCCGAAAAAACACCGGGAAAGGAGATCCCAAACTGAGAGGCTAGTTATGTACACCGTAAACTTCTTATTCACAGGCATCAGAAGAGATTCACAGGCAAATATCATCTTGTGAGCCTAGGCTTCTTGCTTTAAAGGACTCTGAGCTGTGCTAGGAAAGCGGCACAAAGATCCAAGAAGAGAATTTGTGGGCCATTGACCCTTTGGAGATCAAGCAGATACTTATCCTCTCGAGTTTTGTAGAGCTGATCAGAACATAACAGAAAAGATATATTAGCATTGCACTTGGGTAAATGGCTCTACATGCATTGGGTCCATCAAACAATACTTCATATGTACAGGCACAAAGAGAGAAAAAGAAACGCCATCCTCACACACCCCAAGCACAGAGAAATTACAATTACAGAAAGGAACTATCTAGCAGATCAAATTACCTGCACTTCGAACTTGACAACATTAGGTGAGTTAATAGCACCATCATTCTCAATGATGGTAGGCTCATCCCCAAAGTAGTGGTTATTGTGCACAGGATTGTTCATAATGCCTCCATGATGACCAGGAATGCCAGGAACCCATCTACACTTCATGTTGTAGTGTCCGATCTTCTTCCAACTCACATTCAGTTCTTGCAAAGCTTTGAGGACTTCCGTCATTATTTCACGAGGATGAGCTCGGGACTGCCAAAATGAAGACCATTTATACCTCAAAATAATAAAAGAGAACAAAAGGAAATGTGTAGAAGAAACCATTCACCCCACTACCACTGTTGACTTGCTATGCAGTCAATTGGCTTAAAAAATTTCCTCAACTTTTACGGCCAGTAATGAATTCAACCACACAACCCTAATCACTGAAATCGTTCTCTCATCTAGCAAGGCTTTGTTGAGATGGAAGCAATGAACTATTCGAGATGCCAAAAAATAACTTCTATTGACCCCATTAACTGTATCAAAGACTACATCAAATAAGAACAATAAGAAAACCAAAAAGAAACTATATCACATAGCTCGGTAACGTGAATAAACATATAAAACAGCATAGCCACTCGACAATTCAAGTCATATATTCACATAAACGTAGCTTCAAAACTAACCTGAAGTCCAAGAGCCCATTTCCTCTCAACAGGGAACTGTGGTCTTACACCCATTCCTTGATACTCCATATACCCTGGAAGGCGGTGTCCAACAGCTGAAGCAGCAGCATCATTTTGATGCATACTATTGAAACCAGATTCCTAGCAAAAGCAAAACCAGGTAACTTCGATAGAACCCTAATTTAATGGAAAGATAAAGAAAAAAAATAGCAAAAGATCTGTGATATTCCTCAGGCAGTTCACAGAAAGGCAATCTGCAAGGTTGGCTGTCCATCTCAAATGAGTATGTATTTGCAACAACAAACAGACGCACCATAGTTTCTTGGAACTCAGCTCCAAGATAGCCACTAGAAGGACGGAACCGGTTGTCCAATAACAAATAGTATGCAACGGTAGCCTGAAACATTTCACAATAAATAAGACACCATATAAAATGTAGGAAAATATACTCATTTCAATTAATCATTTCTCCAGACAGAAATGTCCAAACCTTATTTTGTATTCTGTTGCGAAGAGACTCAACCAGCTGGTTCCGTTCAAATCCCCTTTTAACCACTTCCTGTAGAATCTCCTCATCAATCTACAAAGAAGTGTGTTAATAACAGAATTAAAAACTACCAAGTTGAAACAAATACCACCTCATACAACATAACAAGTATGTTACCCAGGTCGCATAGCTATAAAGCAAGAAATTTCTAATTTCATTGCCACTTAACAGGCTTTTGACAACAAACAAAATACTGCAGTTATTATAATGCTAACTGACACATACAATCAACAAAAGAGAGAGGAGGGGATCAACGAACCTTTTTTGCTTGTTGCACTGTATCTGGAGGGGGCACAGCTAAATAACGTGGAAGATGAGCCTGAAACCATGGGTGCTGGCGAATCTCGGGAATGGTCATTCGCTTCATTGGGTCAACTACAAGCATCCTTGGGATCAAGTCTCTTGCACCAGGGGATAAATGACTGGGAAGAGTGTATATCCCACCCTAAAGAACAAAATTATGTCAGTTTCAAATACTGTTGATTTCTTTACAATAGGATCACTCTGATTTGGATATGAATATTCTACAGAGCAGGGGAAAAGAATCAACAAAAGAACATTACAAACAAAAACACAGACAAAGAATCTGGACTTAGCACTCAACCCATGATACATGAAATATATTCCCAAATGAATCAATGAGACTATTCAACACAGATTTAAGTTCTATGCAAACTAAAACGGGGCAACTTAATATATAACATTCATACAATCTTCTTTATGGAATAGAGAAAACTGTGAAGGAAAGTTGTGACATCATGGTATTAGCATTAGATGTCAGTCCAGTAACATTATGATTCAGTTTTGACATGATGGTATCAGGTACTTGGACTAAATAATAAAGGCAATGGTTTTTTTATCTGATCAATTAAAAATACATAGAGAAGAGACCTCTATTAGTGCCATTGTAAGCCAGGTGAGGACATAAGATCCACAGTAAAGATTAACATCCAAACCATTTGAAGCTAAATAAAATAAGAGCCAGAAAACAATGTGAAAAGGCCATCAAATGAGATAATTATCTCATTAATAACAGTAACAGCACAAAACGGCCAGCCATAAATACACCCAAAAATGGAAATAGAAAAAAGCAGAAACAAAAAAAATCTAAACCACCACTGCCAAGAAACAGTTCCCATCTCAAAAAACGTACAAGCCAATGAGCCAGGTGAGGACGTAAGATCCACAATAAAGATTAACATCCAAACCATTTGAAGCTCAATAAAATAAGAGCTAGAAAACAATGTGAAAAGGCAATTAAATGAGATGGTTATCTCATTAATAACGGTAATAGCACAAAACAGCCAGCCATAAATACACCCAAAAATAGAAATAGAAAAAAGCACAAAAAAAGGTCAAAACCACCACTACCAACGAACAATCCCATCTCAGAAAAGAAACAAGCGAACAATAAAAGCCCAAAAATTTTCCAGGTAATCTTTGCTGTTATAAGCGACAAAAACATTGCCAAAACAGCTGATCTAATGAGTTAAGCATCATAAGTACAGGTATACCTTTATCTTCTTAAAAAGGTTGGGAATGTTTTCATCATCAAAAGGGAGGGTGCCACAAAGAAGGGCGTACAATATGACTCCACAACTCCATACATCCACTTCAGGCCCAGCATACAATTTCCCAGAGATAACCTACATAGTTGTCACAGTAACGCTTGAGCTTGAAATCATAAAGATGGACAAGCATAAATTAAATTACTTAAAAACTCAATTAAGAAAATTTTCTCACAAATCCATACCTCCGGGGCAGCATAGTTTGGACTCCCACAACTTGTCTTCAGAAAATGACCATCACGCATTATATTGCTTAGGCCAAAATCAGCAATCTTCACATTCCATTTGGAGTCCAAAAGCAAATTCTCAGGCTTCAGGTCTCTATGAACCACCATATTCCTATGGCAATACTCCACACCAGAGATTATCTGCCGTAGAGAAGAATGAGCCCACTTTCACTTCCTTGGGTAAATGAGCAGCAGGAAAAAACTAAAAAATGTAAGCCAATCCTACCTGCTGAAAAAAATTACGAGCTTCATCCTCCTGCAACCTACCCTTCTCCACAATGTAATCGAAGAGCTCTCCAGACTTCACATACTCCATCACAACATAAATGTCTGCTGGCGTGTCCACAACCTCATATAGTCTTATAATATGAGGATGCATAAACAATCTCAGTATTTTGATCTCCCTTCTCACTGAACCAATTTAAAGGAGAAATAAATTATGCGAGATGTTAAAGTGAAAAAAAGGGACTAGAAACCTTTTATAATATACAAATATGGAAGATTTGGATATAACTATGACCATGGAGGAACACAGCAGCAACTTATTTTATTCTGTCAAAATAAGCACACAATGTTCTCTTTCTCAAGTTTAACTTTTTCAAGTTTCAGACCAACTCTCTTAATTACGTACGTTAACCATGAGCTGAAAGTATAGAGGACCAGTAGTAGAAATAGGATTATGATTCAATAAATTGAACATCCACAATCAAAGATTATTCCAAGGCATAGATGATCCAGTCTAAAAAGTAGATTCATACAGCTACACCAGACAAAATTAATACAGACCTTTTTCTTCCATTTCCATGCTCTTTATCTTCCGGCGGTTGAGGACCTTCACAGCAACTTTATGACCAGTCAAGATATGCTCTGCAATTTTCACCTTGCCAAAGGAACCAATGCCAAGGGTTTTACCCAGCTTATAATTTTGTAAAAACACATCCAGCCCATTGCTACCTAAGCCGCTCGATCCGTCCATTGCCTATTAAATAGGAATGGGCAGAAAATAGGACAAAAAGAAAAGATTATGCATGCGTGTAAGTAAGTGATTCTATATATAAATGAGTAAACTGTGCAGATATCTTGTTTTGTCTCATCAAATAAAACTAAACCATATTTACAGCCAACATAATAAAAGAAGTCCAAATATTCTGAATTCATCAAACACAAGACATGAAAATCTCTATCAGTATTCTACACCTCTCTAGTCACAAGCACTATACCAATGCGTTCTCCTTTCAACGAGTTTCTTGTTATGATCAACACTAGATGAGGATGATGTGTATTTAAAACAACAAACGATAGGAGAGAAATTGTAATTTCTTGGGGAAAAAAAGGGGGGCGGGGGGAATTTTCAACACGCACCAGTCTCTTATTATCTAGGATAGAAACTGAATGGACTCAACAAGAAAATAAACAAGAGATAACCATTTACATGGTGCAAAAATTTTAAAAGGTTAGCTGCTGTGTCAATTATTCATGATAACAACAGATGCACACAACCACAAAACTCAGCCAGGAGCCTCTACTGCCATATTTTTCAGACCAAAATCAGCAAAAACAACTAGACACCGAGCAGAACAAAGAAATTTAAACATATAATTTCCCAAGCCCCATACTGTCACGTGTTCCAACCACACGGTCCTAACCCTTCTGCTAAAATCCCTCTAGAGGAACACAGACAAAAGCTACAGATTTAAGTTAATTCGCCTATAGCTTTTCGATCAGTTCGTTCAACAATTCAGCCACTGATGAATCACATGGTCGAATTTCAGAAATTAAAATACCAATTGAGCGGTGCACAATTATGTCTGATCAGTTGGTCACCAAATCTATGTCCAAAGATGAGCTAGCACAAGCAATATGAACAAAAAAAAACACCAACAAAACTTCCTGGTGGAAAAATTCACAGAAAACAATATATTAGCAGATAAATTGAAATTACAGACCCATAAACCATTAACCCAATAAAAATTACAGAAAATCCATTTCACATAAAGCTCAAATAAAGAAATTTACCTCATTGCCTAAAATCCTAAACTACTAAAACAAAATAACCGAAAAAACGGAACGAAAACTCACCAATCCAAGAGACTATCTTCGACCGCTAGCAGAAACAGATCTGAGAATCCAAAAGCAAAAAAGACAAATTGGAAAATTGGAAAAGAAAAAGAAAAAGAAATCAAGACTAAGATAATCGTCGCAGAGACGCACTGACGTGGAAGCCTAACCTGAAGGAAGAGGACCAGTTCGTCTTCGTTGGCGTTGTTCCCCGCTCTAAGTCTATTTCCCCCTCTCGCTCTCGCGTTGGAGTTACGTACTCCTCCGCGAAGGCGAAATTTTAAGTTCTCTTAATACCGAAAATTACTTCTCTGAAATGACGTGTTCTTCCTCAAGCTCTGAGGTGGGATTATGTTGCATTGGTGAGGGCAAATCAGGAATCCGGAGGATTTATAGCGAGATTGTTATCGCCTATCGGGAGCGATGAGGCTACGGGGGCTAAAAATCCCTGGCTCGTGTCCAAAATGTACAAATACTATAGTATATACGTCGAGTGGCGTATTAAAATTTGTATACACGACAAAGTCGTCCGAACGTCACGAAATTGAGGTCAGTGATCTTCGAATTTGAGGGGTTTTTTAATTTTAAAAAAATCTTTTAAAATAACGATTGTTGTGCTTGATTTGTCACCTTACTATTTACCGTAATTAAATAAATATACTAAATAAATATTAAAAGAACTCAAAGGTGACATTAATATCTATCTCCACCATAAAAATAATGCAGCGACTGCTTTTTTTCCCCTTAATTTTCAATTCTTTTGGATAAATAAAACTATTATTATTGACCGAAAAGGAAATCTCAAAGTATTATAAGTTAGCCCAAATACCTGGATCATCAAAAACTTGTATAAGGTACCATATCTTGTAAAATTTGAGTTATCCTTTCTATTTTTGTACCCTTTCTTTATTACTCAGTTACGTAGTGTATTTGTCCCGACAAATTTGGTATGCAAAATTTGAATTACTCTACTTAATCATTTAATAATACTCAGCAAAAAAAAAAAACTTAATCATTTAATACAATGAAGAATGCCTTCGTGAGAGCAAGGAGGTGGAAGATCAAAAGGCATTGCTCTTCCTCTACCTTGACGCTACCATGCAGCATCTGAAAAGATTAGGTGGCACCAACCCCCGTTAAGCAAACATGAGATGTTTTAGAAAAACCAGCCTGGGAAGTTGAGAAGGCTACAAACGATTAGCGAGGGGCTTCAAACAGTAAGATGAGAGTTTTGAGCTCTTACAAGTGAAATGTTCTGAAACTGTTTGGAGTGGTGCGTCTTAAAACACAAGTCATAGCTTTGTCTTCTTTTTTTTTTTTTTTTTTTTTTCAACTCCAAACCTGTTCTATTTGATCGAGAGAACGAATAGTATTTAGCCACAGGTCAAGCGTGAGATGTTTTAGAAAAACTAGCCTAGGAAGTTGAGAAGGCTACACGACTTCACAGACACGGTTTAAAATGGATTAAGATTCCCTATAATTTTTTATCCGAATTACATAATATAATTTAAAAAGAAAAAGTCATAATAAATATAACCCTATATTATTTAATATTGATCATATAAAGTTTCAAATAATATGAATTCTATCTTATCGTGTCTATCTTTTCGAATTCATAATTCGGACAAAAATTGTAAAAGATTATGGTCCTTTGGAATCATGCGAATTAACACAAGTCATAGCTTTTTTTAGGGAGTCCAAACCTGTTCAAACTGAAGACGCCCTTTGATCGAGAGATGGAATAGTATTTAGCCGCAAGGTCATTGGGAAAAGACTAACAGTAAAAAGGGACATCAGCGAAATATATATTTAATGTGCTCAGTCTGGCAATATTGTGAGATGATCAGGAACAGAAAAGGAACAAGATTATTGAAAAAGCTATGACGGGTTCCTCAATATTGCAAGCTCATTAATTTAGTCATATATTTGCTTACATCTCACAAACATAAATGTTGTGTCACAAGAATTCTTTCTGGTCGAAAGAAACCAAAACGACCTCTAGCATTGGAAATTCAAACGAGTAAGCATGTTTTACACTTTGCTTGAAAAAACAAACAGATTACATAACACATGGTTCTGTACAACGGGTTTTTTTCCAGTGCAAACGATACACTTGGTGACAAACTTGGCATTGTACACGGACAGGAGGAACACTTGTAAAACAAATGCACTAATAATCTGGAATGGAAGTGAACCTGTATCCTTTGGCACCCCTCCACGCATAATATGCAATTCGAGTCTCATAGAAGCCTGCAGTCAGAAGTCAAGATCAATATACGGATTGTCAATTGATTAAACTACTGATAAAGGTAGGGAGGCTATTCAGAATATCATCCTGAAAATACCTCAGAAGAGTCGGAAACATTGCTCATGCTTATTGTCTTAAGATAAACAATAGAAAGTTAAACAGGCAGATCATCAACACAACTCCTTCGTACCAAACAGACATTTCGCTATTGCAAGATATAATTGGACTAGATGCAAACCAAATTGTCATACTTCAGCTTAAGCCTCTCTAAGGAAGACCAAAGCCATTGAACTGACAGCTGCTAAATTACGTATCACTTGACACGTTACCATGCCGTATAAGCATACAATAGACGTCAATATCTAATACCATGACGGGGATAGACGCATTTACACCACTCATTAGAACTTTTATAGCAGGGTTGAATCAGTTAAAGAATCATTTACTATGTTCCTCCTACAACAATAGCGAGAGTTGAAACTTCTTTACAGGATGCAGTCAAAAGAACTGCAAAGGCATTGCTTTCATAAAAAGCCACGTATGATTGTGGAGAGGAAATCACATTTCAATGCAACACATGTAAAAAATTGCACAAAAAGATGCAACAATTAGCAATCTACACCAACACTATCATCATAAACAAAGTCCTCACAACTTCGGGGCTATGCACTATCCACAATTCCCCAAATGTAAAATCTATTTAATAAGGAAATAATGCATTGGACAGGTTTCACACAAGCTGATCACAATTTTGCTATGTTGTCGTCTTGTGTAAGGCTGCTTTCCTCTATCCTTCCACGAATTACATCAAAAGGAAATTTTGATAGGACCAAGAAACCCATAGAACCTTCAACATTAATCCCTTCAATTTTCGGGATTATTGTATGTTGATAACACTTCAAGTATCAGTACCAAAGAACATCATATTAAGAAAATATCAAGGCAATTCCCGTTTGGAAATTTTGGCTGGATGTTAGCTAATAAGATTTGAAACTCAGATCCGATATATGTCAACAGTTGATTTAATTTTTTGGTACAATAATATGGACATCCATCCTTCGGACGTATACATAAAATTCATTAGAGCAACCACAGTTATACAGGAAATAGCAGCTCATATCGTCATGGCTTCAAGTCTTGAATTATGTAGTGCTCATCCATACCTTCAATTATAACACTGCAGGATTAAGTCTTAGCCTCAAAATTTTGTTCATAACAGGGAAGTACAAAACCAGGATCTGAACAGGAATTGGGGCTCCCTTGTGGTCAACCAAACTTCCCTCCCCCCCCCCCCCCCCCCCCCCCACCCAGGCCCGCCCGGGGGAGGCCAGGAAACAAATATGGTTTGTCTCTCTTATGCCTCTCACTCAGACAGAAATCTCCTGAAGATGCGAGCTTAGTTTGTTTACAAAGGGACCGGGGGAGGGGGGTTGAGTTACTTCAGTTTCTTAAACCAGTTAAATCAACCTGAAATTATGAGCACTCTCACCTTTTTCATTTCCAAACAGTTAAGTTCAATTTTGTAGTGAGTTATAATCAATGATCCACATAGAGCCTCTGATTAACCATCTTAGCTGTGATGAATGAGAAATGCTTCAACATACCTGGAAGGAAGGAAAGAATTCCTAGTGCCAAAAGGCCATACGCCTGGGACCGCTCTCCTCCCATGTGACCAGACAAGATGAAATACGAAAGGAAAAGAAGCAGGGAACCAAGAAACAGAAGAAAAAGTGCAAGGACGATGGATTTCCATGGGATTTTATCCAAGGCTTTGGGTGTATAGTCAAAACGAGGGTCATACTGTCTTCTCGAAATACCATCATTATCATAATCTTCATCAGTAGGAAGACGGCTGTATTGAACATTGCGTTTAGACGCCATACTAATCAAACTGAGCTCCGTGAATAAACACCTGAAGCATTCAAGTTCAAGAATCAAATCCATGCTGTTAAATAGAGAATAAAGTAATAGAACAGCTGAAGCAACATATGAAAAATGCAAATGGCAACAGCATAAAATGTATAGAAAAGGTGAACAAACCTCCCTTCCTCTCATAAATCATTGAAGCCAAAATCAGTATGCCACTATTGGCATCCATAAGCAAATAAAATCATTGAAAAAGGTCCCCACTCTAAATTTCAATAGAGATCTTTCCAAATAGACATACAAGGAAACTATGTTTGGTGCGATTGGAACAAGTAACACCTCAGAGAAGCATACACAGAATGGTTGTATCTCAGAGCATGAATCAAACTCAGGCTTTAGACTGGGGCTTCCTTGACACTGTCATGAAAAAATTGGTATATTGCACCAGACCAGAGACAAAATAAAAGGAAATCCGCCCTTCAATTTTTTCAAGTCATCTCCTTCACTTCAGTACTGTAAAGTTAACAGTGACCTCATATCAGTGGAGAACAAATGGGTTCACTCTCTATTCTGGTCTCACTCATAGACATCAACATGTTTGTGAAGTATTCTTAATAAACATGTGCTAAGCAAACCCTCACAGTCCAGCTAACAAAGGATTATAGTTCTCAGTATAATCCTTTCCTCATATTTTCCCGAATTTAATTAAAAAATGAAAGGCTAGGCCTAAAAATTACAGAAGTTCGAAAAAGGGGCAAAATTCATATACATCAAATCCTCGGACCCTCCCCTGAAGTTGATTAAGTGGAATCAAAAGATGCTTAAAGACCTAACTTCCTGCTGAAGAATAAAAAGTTAAAAACAAAAATTAACTCCACTGAACCGACTACATGGTCAGCATAGATCAAAAGTTGTTTGACTCGACGATCTCATTACCGGCACCCTGCTCCCAATCCTCAATTTGTGAATTGGAACCACCCGTTCAGTTCACATTAACAAACAATACACCGCAAAATGCAAAGTGCTGTCAACATGGTTTTACCTATTCAGCTAAAGTTTTTCTCAAAAAATTCTTAACTTGCCGAGTTGGGGAGACCAAACTTAGTTCCCACTCGTGCAACCAACATTGGCCAACCAAATGTAAACACCACTTCACCGGCTAATCCTCAAACAGGTCACAGTAAGGGACCCAAACAACCTGCTCGGCCATACATGGCAGATATAAACAAGGTCCTCAATATCAAAATTTCGTCTCTTCCAATGCCTCGTGAACCGATAAAACATAACTACCGAATAGATAATGAAAATTAATCCAAACCCATGGGAGAATAATCCTCAAAAAGGGAGTCGTTCAGATCTTATACATTAACATAACCACATTTATACGAAAAGATTAGGAGGGGGGAAAGAAGAATGACAGTGAAAGATGAGCAATAAATGGGGGTAATTGGGTAGGAAAGACTCACGCGAACGGTAGTTCTCTGGGAGTTGAACTTCCGGCCGTAGAAGAGAATCACGGTTCGGCACCGCAGGGCTTCGGCCTTGGCGTATAGGGTCGGACAAAGTCGGCGTGGACAAGTCGTCTGTGACCTTTTGGTGGTGACAGTGCTAATCTGAGCCTTCGATCTGAATACAAGTGCGCAGGTCGTAACTGAAGTCTGGTGACTGGAATGTTCAAACTTCAAATGTGTCGACGCGTGGAACTATTATCGCGCTCCCTAAAGTACCGTCAGAGAAGCGTGTGAACAAGCGGAAGCCGTCAACTCCTGGCTAATTATTCTTTTCTCCCCTGCTTAATTTTGGAGGCTGACTTTAAAAAAAATGTTTTTAAGGATACAGAAGAATTTAACTTTTTCCACACATTTTTTTGCTTCACATGACCCAACGACAAGAATATATTATTTTCTTAGGAATTATTCTATATATATTTATAGAGAGAGGTGACATTTGTTCGTCGAAATTTTAAAAAATATTCTCAAAATTTTAAAATTTTTTTGACTATTTAAACTTATTAGGGTTTGTGAAACTTTTAGAATGTATGTATAGATATTAAAAATTTTGGAGTGAGTTTGACTTGTTCGAAATTTTGATACTTTAAAATTTTAAGCAAATGAACGCTACATAAATAAACAAACAAATAAAAAATATTTGATCAAAACACCTAAATATTCCCTAATATTCGACTAGAAAATTAAAAATTTAACGCGTATTGATAGCATCCTTTGCACTATACAGAGAATAATGATTTTTATCCTAATCTTAATTAAAATATTATGCAAGGTGATGATAAGCAATACTGAATAATTATTCTTTAGGAATCAGGTAAATAAAGAAAATCTTAGTTTTGAAGTTCCATCTGATCTATACGACTAATGGAGGCTTTGCAATTATACACGTGTCTCCTTATTATTTGGTATAAAGATTTATTAGACTAATTAAGATAAGACCACAGGAGGAGCGAGGGATTTAGAAATAAATCTTCTTAGTTTGTATTGATAAATTAATCAGCAGACCATTCTTACCCTCTTCTAGTTCTGAGTGCTTATTTGATGGCTATCCTTTTAGACCATAAGTTTATAAAAGTTCCTCTCAATATTCTTTGTGCAGGCTACGTAATTACCCACTAATGACTAGACAAAAATGATACGCTAGCTAAAGACAATTAATTAATTTATTAATCTGCAGGCATGTCCATAGCTATCAGAAAATAGTCTCTCTTTGAATCAGCATCCAGCACCAGTTATGGCCCGAGGCTCCAACCTCGCGCCAAGTGCGCATGTAATTTAATTATTTTGCCTTAGAAACTAAAACCTTAGGTAAAATATACTAGGTCGTCTAAGAAATAATGAACCCAAAGAAGATACCTGTACCTTGGCAGTTGTGCGTTGGTTTGCGGTGGTT
This sequence comes from Morella rubra, assembly GCA_003952965.2. Taxonomy (NCBI): domain Eukaryota; kingdom Viridiplantae; phylum Streptophyta; class Magnoliopsida; order Fagales; family Myricaceae; genus Morella; species Morella rubra. Next base: position 28,430,850 of record CM025854.1, read on the forward strand.
GGAAGATCAAGGAAAATTAGAACCTACCCATTATAGAATTCCTGAAAAAGAAGTGAAAAGGTGTCCATGAGAGTCTCTCTTAAAGCTCGATTCACCTGAGGTACTGAACCGTTCATATGTCCTCTAGAATGGAAGCAGCAGCAGCATCTGCTCTTATGGAGAGAACAGGAAAAATCATTAGGTGGTCGATTTACACCTTTCTGAAAGAGTTTCAGTACTTCACCACTACCCCAGTTCTTCTTATGCTACCTTTCTCGGCCTCGGTTCTCCTCTCACAAGCTGTTTTCTGGTCTTCTTCACCACCTCCTTCGGCCATTCATGCCTACTTCAAATCACTTTTCCATGCTGCTGGATTTTCTTCCTCTTGGCTATGGATGTCGCTTCCAAATCTGAACCTTTCTCAAACCATTTGTCACCATGTTCTTAGTCTCCCTTTTATGTTCTCCTCTCTTGTCATCGCCAAAGCCTCTATAATTCAAGCTCTATATCGCCATAAACCATCTCTTCCGCCACCATTTTCCTCTTTCACGTCGCTTTACAAGCCTCTCCTTGCGACACACCTGTGCAATTTGATGGTCAACATCAACATCAATATTGCTGCCTTCAATACCATTAAAGCTTTCGAGTTCTTCTCTAATAATCCCATTCTTTTGCTGGTTACCAGAACTGTTTTCTACACAATCCTCGCCAACATGGTTGTCATATGCAAATTAGCTTTGGTTGTGGCTGGCACGGGGAATTGCAGTGGCTACATGGCCATTCAGAAGGCTCTTTTGCTCAGAAGGCGTACAAATTCAATGGCTCTTCTGTTGGCTCTTCCCATCAATTGTGGTCTAGCTGCTATTGAGGCCTTGTTCCGCTACCGGGTTGTGAGAGCTTTTCACCTTTCTGGAGGGCCCAGTGTTTCCATGGCCTTGGAGGGGTTGTTCGTTGCTTACTTGTATTCAGTCCTGCTAGTCCTTGACACAGTTACCTGTTGCTTGTTTTTCAAGAGCTGTAGATCAAACATCTGGACGGATGAAGTAGATATTGAGATTCACGACGAAGAAGACAGGCACTCCCCTCCAAGGTTAAGTAGTTTAGAAGAGCTTCCATGAATTGCTTTTGCAATGCAACCTAGACCAGCCTAAACTTGTGTGTACAGATGGACTACAGAGTAGCTCAGAAAATATAAAAACACAGAGCTCTTCCAATAGTTACAGAAGGAACGCAAGTTAGTTCACCTAGAAGATAAAAACAAGTATATATGCCACTACTTTGATCTGCGTTTGGTTTTCTTTTATTAAAATTTTTAATGAGGCAGCTATTAGTGGACTCAAAACTGGTTTTCCTTTCCCATGGTGTCAAAGCAATTGCGAGAGCAAAAGCGGGAAGGATGTCACTGTTTTGCCTATATATAGGACAATGCAAGTAAGATGGAAATATAAGAACAAAAAACAAAGGCATTTTTTTTCCCTTTTCCTATTTTCCCTTTGGAGTCGACCGGTCGGGTATGCCCCGCACGATCATGGCACATTTTGGGTAGAGCCAGTAAAGCAAGAGTACAACAGATTTGCAGAATTTTAAGCCCACGGCTGGTTGGTGCGAAGAGGCGAAGCAGATTTTAGCCTGATGTCAGCCATGTAAAATCAGTCAATGCAAAAAGCCCCACCAATATGTCACGGGCATCGCAGCCCAATTTATCATGCTTCGAGCTGACTATTGGCACAGGCTGCTGACTATTGGCACAGGCTTAAGTCCGGTCATATCACTTAGGGACCACCAACTATCCACTCACTCTTAAGCGAAGGGGAGGAAATGGGCTGATTACGATCGGTTGGATACTCTTGGGTAAAAATTTTGGTGCGTATGAAAGTTGATGCCAAAAAAACAAGTACAGATATAATTTGAATGAAAATTTTTATATTTATTATAGTAAAAAATAATGATTTGTTAGGGATAAAAATTGACTATTTTATAGTTATTTTATGTAGTTAAAATTTTAGTACACGAATATCTCTTGAAACATTGGTCAATTGAAAAATAATGGCTCAGAAGATGTAGATTCTTTGTAATTTTCTGTTCAGATTACACGTTGTAATTAGGAAAAAGATAGAAACAGTAGATGAAACTTACGCCAATTTAATATTGTCTATGTAAAGTTTGGGGTAGTATGTGTCCTATAATAGAGACCTTACACCATTTAATATTATCTATGTAAAGTTTCGGGCATCATGTATCTTATAATAGAGACCCTACACCATTTAATGTTATCTATGTAAAGTTTTAGACATCATGTATCCTATGATGGGACTCTACACCACTTTAATGATGTCTATGTAAACTTTCAGATAATATATATCTTATAATGGAATTCACTTGTTGTATGAATATCTATTCGAATTATACCGTGTAATCCTATAAATTTTTTTTTTTTTGTATTTCTTAGAAAAAAAAAAATCTCCATAAAAACTCCACTTATTAGCTTCTCTCGTCCTTTGCTGGTAGGCTATCACTTATGCAGCTCCTTTTTACTTCTATTTTTATTTTGTGGCGCACGACACGTCGGCAGGCTGCAGCAACCCTTTTTTCTCTCTTACATGGGCCCACTCCTGCAGATCTTATGAGTTATGGTCTTCTGTAAAGGCCAACTCCACCAAGCCTGAGTTAGGGTTGGGCCCCAACATGGCTTCTTGGCCTTTTAGAATGTAGAGGATGGCCAATAGATTATCGACGCGGTTTCTGCGGTCGGTTTGGGGGAGCTTTTGCTTTATTTGGTGGAAGGCACAATCAGGCAGCATATCAAGCTCTAAATGATGGGCTATTTCTTTTGTTTTCTGACCTAAATGATGGGCTAGTTGGTAGTCCTAGCTAGGTGGATTATCTCCTAACAAGTTCTAGACCGTATTATTAAAGTTCGAGTGATTTAAAAACGAAGGACGTTTTAAGAATAATTTAGAAGTATTCCCCTCTTGCTAGGATTTCCTACCCTTTCACAGTGGCGAAGTCCAACTTTGGAAGCTCAGTAGAATTTCCTTCCCAATTTTTTAAGAAACACGAAGCTTCCCAGTAGCCACTTACAATAAAGGAGTCCATGTGGTATAATTATAGCTTACCAAAAAGCTTCTCTCCTACATGTGCAGCAGTTCTGCTGCCCTGCTTTCTTCAAACATCGAATTAACTATTGCATGCACTATAATTTGCCTAAACAAACATATGGGTTGGGTTTTGTTTCCAGCACATCAAAAACTCCAGAGATGAGCCAACAAAAAAGGAATGGCATAAATACAAAAGATGTGAAACACAAGAGACATGTGCACTGATTCTGATAACCCTTTTAATATTTTCTATGGTTCTCTAACTTTATGGTTCCAATTATCCAAGCATTGGTGCATCCACTTTCTTCTCAAGCAATAGGCAATGATTCAGCTAGATTATAGTACCTTTTGGCCTTTGCTGCAACTGTTTGAGCGTGCTTTCCCACGTGAACAGATCCATTGTTTCTGTTTTCAGACATTAGAGTTGAATGTCTAGCCAGAGTTTCTTGGTGCCTGCAGTTTGCTCTCTCACCCCCCAAATCTTTCTTTATTTCCAAGCCATTCACATCATATAAAACAGTCAAACCAATAGATGCTTAATGCTGCTTTATCAACTCTGTTCCAACACTTGTCCCAAGTATACAAAATTCTATCGGAATTGATCCTGCATTACTCGAGCATAAAACAAACTAATCGCTGTCATAATATAGCTTAGAAACCAAAACCGCGATAATGTCTTTGTTCTTCATTTTTTTTTTTTTTTTTTTTTTTTTTTGTCTTGGCAATGTCTTTGTTCTGTTGAGGTCAATAATGTGGGGCTTCATACAGTGGTTCACTGTTATTGGGCTATCATGTTGCCACCTATTTCCCACCCAAATATTCTAAATGAGATGGAGTCCTTTTGCTGTTGCATTGGGTGATGAAAAAGTGGTACGAAAAAGAGATCTGAATTTTGTTTTCCTTTAAAAAGTCTTGCCTAGGCCCTTATAGAAGCATGCTTTATCTGTGAGCTAGTGGGAACTAAGATATTACACCTGTTGTCTATATAAAATGATCAGTGGGAACCCTCTTTATCTCTCTTTATCTCTCTCTCTGTTTTTACTCTCTTTTCTAGCTGTGATGATTGGTGAAACGTGAACCCATCAACCATGTATCTTTCCAAGGGGGAATTAAATCACAATGGGCGTAAATAAATTGAAAAAAAAAACAACGAAATTCTATAACATTAGAGGAAAAAACAGAATTACTACACCACAAATAAAACAGAGTGATTCGTTCTGTGTCTTTTTAACCATTAATTTATGGTTTAAATTGTCAGTGCATTGCAAATAGATTGAGTTTCCGATACATGAAACTACTCGTCCGAGAGCAAGCTTTTGCTTTTAAGCTACTATGCCTGTTGGTAGATTCGATCGCAAGTCTGGTATGGGCAGAATTTAAGACCAGGTTCATTAGTTGAAGATAAGCAATCCCATTAATAATTAAACCCACTAACTTATAGTTTAAGTCTAAAGAATTGAAATATCAACTACTCAGTTTGATATGCAGATCTACTTAAAAGTTTCAAAAACGGGTGGAGAATAATTTAACATTGACTTCATCCGTCTTAGTGAAAAGAATGCTAATTGAGTTGTCTTTTTAGACTCAGTACACCAAAACTATACTCCCCAAAAAAACAGAGCGGAAACCCTGTCCCATAGTTTCAAAAAGCTTGTTTTGCTCGCGAGCCAATTGATCGATAAAACCATTCACATTCCATCCAACCAGGCACAAAGGCCAAAAGGGTACCATGAAAAGAGGCTGTGCGTGACAAAAGACAAAAAACACTCCTAGTTTCCACTCAGGGTACCTTAGAATGCATTCATCTTTTGCGATGTCTCGTCTCAATCATCAAACATGAGGGCACACAACATAAGCCACCGGCTGGAATGAAAAAGAGGCTAAATTTGAACGTCTCCCTCTCAAGCAGAAAACAATGAAATTAAAACATTTATATACTTTGGGAATTCCTCTCATATGAAGCTTGGGTAACAGGGTACTACACTCCATGAAAGGAAAACCATCTCCCGTTAAGATAACAGACAAGTCGCATGGGAAAGATTTACATGGAATGCTAACTTGGTAATGCACTCAATGAAAAGAAAAGGAGAAGTTTTTCCTAAAACAGCAGGTTCTCTGTCTCCTGCAGGCTGCAATTTAGATGGCGCATTGTCATATGACCAGGAAAAGGGGGAGCAATTGGGACATCCTTATTTTGCTCTCTCGCTTATCACATCCTTAAAATGGAGTATTTGCCAAAATTTCCATCCAATCAATTACAACTGCACGGCAAGTTTTCTTTAAAACTTTTATATGAAGCATGAGATTAGTTGTCGTCTCGAAAAATAAAAAATAAAAATCCTGCACGTTGGTTGGTGATTTTGACTAATTTTCTCTTCCCCGACGTTTCATCACGATGAAACGTTACTTTAGATCTCTAAAATTTATAATCCTTTTTTTTTTTTTGTAAATAAGTTATGATCCTATTACTCGGTCATAATTTTGTAAAATAATATATATATAAAACCAAGACTAGCAGAAAAATATTCCCAAAAGAAAAACCACTCTTCCTCTTCGGTTCTGCTGCAATTTTCTGTGCTGGTTTTTAACAATTCCATGTCATCAGATATACACTAAGCTCTGGAAAAAGAAAAATACTAAATACTGCAGAAGCGGAACGAGGACGTACAACCTAATACCAACAACGTCAACAACAATAACAGGAACCGGCAACACGCTCCCTCTCTCTCTCTCTCTCTCTCTTCCTCTCTCTCCCTTCCTCTGTTTGCGGCAGCGAAATCTCGGTCTTAAAAGGTAAACTCGAGGAGAAAGAAGCCCGGTAAGTTACATTTATCAGATTACGTTTTAAGTATCAACTTCCGAGTCTCCGACTTCATCGGATATTCGGATTCGGTAGCTTCTTCTCCTTCTTCGATTCTCGTGAACAAAGAGGAGCAAGTGAAGGAGGAGAAGGTTTTATGATCTCCCATTGCTATCTGGATCCGACATTACCGGGACTCGCCCAGCTAAATCTCTCTGTTCGTCGGTAATCGGTGGTTGGTGGTGGTGGTGGTCGCATAGAGGAAAAGTGGGAGACCATCTACTTCGAGACCTTTCCCTCTGTTTCAGGTCGTCCCTCGAAAACTTGTCTGGGTTTTGCTTCAGAGTTTCTTTATTCTATGTTTCTTCATCAACGGCCATGTATATTTTTTCTTTTTTCTAATCTTAACGCGCAATGCAGTTGTTATAGATCATTGTTTTGTTTCATGTTCGTTTTTATTTCTCATGTGGTGCTTTCCCAGAACTCCGTTTTTCTTACTGCTTGTAGATTGTGGAAATTTTAACGTTTGGCTATATATATTTTTTCTTGGAGTTTAGAATACTAAATACTTTTCCTTTTTTTCTATTTCTTGTCTATTATTTCTTTCGATTTCATCTGGGTTGCAAACTTGCAAAAATGCATATCCTTTTCATTACTTTGGTTCTCTCAATGTCAGATTTATATTTTTCTTACATCCTGTGGATGTCGACAGGACAACCTTCGAATCTTTTAATCTTTATTTATTTTTATACTTTATGATTTCTATTATTGGTTCTAAATGTATTTAAGTGGATATTCCTTTTGTAAAAATGGTGAATTTTTTAAGATTTTTGATAGAATTATGAATATATATATTAACATGATGTTTGTTTTTAAAATTTTAAAATTTTATCATCATTACAAAAATTTTTATATCCTCACTTTTTTATTAACTTTTTTTAATTTTTTACTAATTTTTTTCATTATCTCTCTTCAATTTTTTACATACTCTTAAAATTTTACACTAACAGCGTGTTTGGCTTCAAAAAATTTAGTAAAATTTTGGTAAAATTTTAGTAAATTTTTGTGTTGGTGTTAAAAAAAAAAAAGTAGTATTGGAATTGGTGAATATGTGATAAAAATGAAAGTAAAATTTTGAAGTGTGTTTGATTTTAGTAAAATTTTAAAAACAAACAAGCTATAAAATTTTGTTTCCAAACGACATGTAAAGTTTTACAGGTTTTTATGTAAAAATTAGTAAATTTTTTTAAGATATTTAATTTTTATTAGAGTAGAGAGATAATTTGAAAGTTAGTGTAAAAAAATATAGAGAGAGATGATTTGATGTAATTATTTAATAAAAAAATATTTAAGTTAGGTGAAAAAGTACGAAGAAAAAAGATTTATTATAGTTTTTGTTTAAAAATATATTAGAGTTTGTGTGAAAAATTATTAGAGATTGCGTAAAAATTATCGGTATTTCTGTAAGAATTATTGATATTCTTTTTATAAATTTTGTTGAATTTTATTTTAAAATATTTTTACAATGAACAGGACCTAAGTTTTTGTTCTTATGTTTACCGTAATGAATCTGGACCCATCGCCGCATTTTTTCTCTTTCTCCATTTCTTTATCTCTACTTTTGAAAGTCGAAACAGGAGTTTCTTTCTAAACTGAATAGGCGACCCTCTTTGCTTAGAAGAAAAAAAGAATAGAGGACCCTCTCTCTCTGACATGTCGAGATATTTGAAGAATACTGTTGATCGCTTTCTGGGTACGAAATTCAGCATTTTTTCTTTTTTTCCATTTTCCTGCCTAACTTTTGGACCTGTCTCAACTTTTTTTTTTTCGCATATCTTAACTTCTGTTAGCAATGAAGCAATACTCTCTCTCTCTCTCTCTCTCTCTCTCTCTCAAGGCAGTAAGGACTAATGGCTTTGGTTTTCTAAGTAGAAAGCATTCAAGAAACTTCTGCGATTATTTCATTTGACGATTTCTCCGTAAAGCACCACTGAGATCCGATGTTACATATACCAAATTTTAACCTACTGGCTGACTTCATGTCCTGTGGTCCATTCAATGATTTGGGAACTTGGTTTGAGCAGGTATTGTAGAGGGACACTTTTAGGGAAACACCTTATACTCGTTTGTTAATTTGAGCAAATTATGCAGGAAATATTTTTGAACAATATTAAATAAGTGAAAACAGCCTACATTTTGCCAATGGGATATGTCTTGTTTCAACTCTTGGTTTAATTGTTTCTGATAAACGATGTTGGAAATATTATATTTTTGTAGGGCAATAAGGCTTCTTGCAAGTCCTATCCGTGAATTAGGCGGTGCTTGTTTGGATGTAGCGCAAATCAGGCTTCTCTCAGGATTTCCGTTGTTGAAATATCATAATGGGTGCTTGTGTATCAACACACGCTAAAAAAGTTAAATCACGGACCAAACACCATCACCGTTGCAGCAAAAGAAACGGAAGGATTTCCAATTCAGTCCCTGTTATAAAAAAGAAAAGGAATAGTGACGGAGGAAATCGGGTAAGAGACTATGCTGCTAGTGATTATGTTCACATGGACATTGAGAACGGTGCAACAACTACTTGCCGAAGATCTGAGGTTTCCAACTCAACATTCCATCTTACCCAGCTGCAATGGCACCACAGTCAATACGATTCGAATGGTATGTCCTTCCTTCGATTTAATACCCGACAAAGTGTGTTACGTTTGACTTTATTGTTAACTTGACATGCCTTGTAGATTCTACTAATCTAAAATCATGAACTTCTTTACATTTCTTTGCAAGTGTTATCGTTTTTTCATTAGGTAATGTAGCCCAATGATGTAAGAAAAAGGTACAAAGACACGCTTGTTGTAGTACACTTACATATGCACCCCCGTCTCTGAGTATCTTTGCGATAGATCTTTCCCCATGTATGTCTCCATTTCTGTTGTGTTTTTATACTCATACATAGTAACATTTAGCTACTTGAATCAGACCTGAGAAATTCTTGTGTTTGCAGTAATCTGCCAAGAGGACACGTGGTTTGACTCGGTCAGTATTCTTGAGTCTGATTCAGACGATGACTTCTGTAGTGTACCTGGAGGTAAGGAATCTTGGGGCCTATAAATTGGCTACTTATGAAGACCTATAATTTCTTATTTATACAACTCTTTGTGTGTATCAAAATTTTGGGACTTGGCCTTCTTGACAATATTACAGAACTGACTAACCATTGTACTGCCCATTCATATAACTACTATTTCCTATGGAGGAAAAATGTAGTATTTGATTGTCTATGAGTTGCCTAACTTATTTCACTTCTCTTTTAAACTACTGTAGATGGATTTCCATCAGTAGGCAATGCAGTTGGGACCATTTCAAGTGGCCAGGTGCTTCAGTATGAAAGATCAGCATGTGTTATGGATAACAGGTGTAAGTATGAGGAATACCATGAAAGCTATGTGACAATAGATGGAGGTAAATCAGAGAAATTTAGTAGCCAGGGTTATGAGCTTTCTTGCTTGGGGAAGGCTGATGCAGTTTCCAGCAAGAGGAAAAAATTGTTAGATCATTCTTACGGAAGCTTTAAAGGTCCAAAAGAGGATAGACGTGATTCTGAAGAGAAAATCCGTGGGTTCTCCCGGTTGGTTTCTCCTGTAAGTTTCAATGAGAAGGTTCTGAGCCCGCGGAGTACAGGTCCACAGTCTCAGAGAAAGCACTCTGCAGTTTTCAGGCTTTCTTTCAAGAGGAGATCCTGTGATGGCGAAGAAACAACTGAACATTGTAGGTGACAAAATAATTCAATTTCTGTTGAGTAGGTAAAAATTAAGCATTAGCACGCAATATGCAACCTACCATCACTAAGTCAAAACCTCACCTAAGGTCCTGATGCTTTCCGTTTGAATAATGGCCATTTTAGCATTTGTCAACTCGGAGATTTAGGTTGCTTGAGATATATAAGATTAATTTCATGGTTTGCCTTTTTCTTTCCTTCTACTTACAAAACTGAAGTTTAAAAATCCAATTTCTCAGTTTCTCCATGACAAATGGAAAATTTGCGGCTGTTTCTTGATTATGCATAATTTACATCACTGTTTAATGGAAGATTTTTAGATAATACTAAGCCAACTGACTAATATTTGTGCAGGTCAATCAAGAAGATACTTGTATCATCCCAGAACAGGACATACAATTCCCCATTGTGCAGGGGAGAAGCCGACTCCAGGATGTTGGTCTGAGATTCCACCCTCAACTTTCAAACTCCGTAGTGAAAGCTATTTCAAGTATGCTGTTGACTCTCTCTCAGCAACCTTAAATGCATTTGTTGACATCTGCGTCAAGTAGTTATTCTTCTATCTCCATGTTTTTCTCCAATTGCATACAAATGTGTGATAATATCTACCACACAGAGATAAGCGGAAGTCACCTGCTCCAAATCACAGTCCATATACTCCAATAGGGGTTGATTTATTTGTCTGTCCAAGAAAGGTTCACCACATTGCCCAATTCCTTGAGCTTCCTAACTTGAAAACTGATGGCACAGTGCCTCCACTCCTCATTGTAAATATCCAGGTACTTTTTTTTGGGTTCCTTTTTAACTTGATAACTTACTTCTGTTTTGTCAATTTTGTTGCGGTGAAGAGTTTATAGGCTGGAATACCAATCTGCAACTAGCTGAATCTAAACAGTGAATGATTGCTCCTGAACAGTTTGTCATGCTGTAGCTTATAATATGCACCTTTCGACAGATGCCTACTTATCCTGCTGCAATGTTCCTTGGTGATAGTGATGGTGAAGGGATGAGTCTTGTACTATACTTCAAAGTCTCTGAGGATTTTGACAAAGAAATCTCTTCCCAGTTTCAGGACAGCATCAAGGTACCATCACTATGGAATTCTGTTTTGGTATATGGCCCAGCACCTTGTTTGGTTCGATATCATTTTCTTGGGTTCATATTGCTTTTTAGACACGAGTCGCAAAGGATTGAACAAGCCATTCTTTAGTTTTTGCTTTTCCAGCCCATTTTTTCAATGACTATAGAAGTTAAATTATTTCAGTGGATTCTGTTGTCGACATCTCGACTGGATTGGCAGGTTCCTCTACAGTCCACTTTCCTTTGCACATTGCCTCTGACCCTATACCTCGAGTATTCCTTCATTAGCTTGCCTTATTTTTTTTCAATAGATATATATACCTGACAATAGACGTCTTACCTCTATGCCTGATATTTACTTTCCCTATATGTACAGAACTCTCAGAAGAATGAGACATCTAAATGTGTTCAATCTAAGATATGAAAGGGGTTGCACCACCTTGTTTCATATCCAATTATTGGCTTCCATCATGTCTGTTGATAGTTCTTTAAGTTATTGCTCTCTAGAGTAGCCTCTTGAACTTGTAATGGGGCTTTAAAATACAATATCCTGATGTTACAGATTTTCTATATTGTTTGGTGTATTGAACAAATTAGATTAGACAGCAGTTCTTAATCGGAAAGGATCTGAGTTATTGCAAAATAACAGGAGGGCAATCTCTAAGACTGAAAATTTTTTAATTGAAAACTTTTAAGGCATTATGCTTTGATGACTTTTCCTAATAGTATAATAGGGTCTGTTTGTCCTTAAAGATGTGTTTGATCCTTGTGGTTTTGGTGGCACAACCTATCAGTTTGACATTATCTGTATAGCATCTTTACTTACGTTTCTTTATATTTATTTTTCATTATAGAAAATGGTCGAGGATGAGATGGAGAAGGTTAAAGGATTTGCAAAAGACTCCAGTGTTCCTTTCAGAGAAAGGTTAAAGTTCATGGCTGGGGTGGTTAATCCTGATGATCTTCACTTAAATTCTGCTGAAAGGAAGCTTGTACATGCTTATAATGAAAAACCAGTCCTTTCACGCCCTCAGCACAATTTTTTCAGGGTAATGTATAAAGTTCTTGTCTTTCTTTGGTGCAAAGCTGAAGCAAATATTAAGCATTCCATTAATGTTCGATGTCCATGCTATGGAGCTCCAATTTATTCAGAATGTACTGAACAGCATGGGGAATAGACATGGCAAATTATCATTCCAATTTACATGTCGCCTGGAGAATAGGTTTTGTTCTGACACTGCTTATTCCGGCTCTAATGCAGGGTCCTACCTACTTTGAAATTGATCTGGATATACATCGCTTCAGCTACATATCAGGAAGGGATTGAGGCATTCGAGAACGTCTGAAAAATGGAATCCTTGATTTGGTTTAACAATCCAGGTAACTCCCTAAACTTCTTGTGGTGCCCCCTAAAGAGAAAACGATTCATCATTTAGCGACAACCAACTTTATATCAGGACTCCAAGTTCACTGTTGTGCTTAGGAGTGAGGACCCTGCTAAGCTATGAGTGGCTGTGGCAGATTAATATGCCAGAGTTTGTGTTTACTGTTTTGCTGTGCAAATCATTGCATCCCTGCTTTCTTCCTTTTGGTGGAAAAAGAAGTGGCAAAAATGGTGGATAGAAAGAAAAGAAACGAATTGCTCAGCTAAATTAAACAAGCCTTTTGTTTAATTATGAAACTCTCTCCGCCTCACTTTTAACAGGCACAAAAACCGGAAGAACTGCCAGAGCAAGTGTTGTGTTGTTTGAGACTGAACAAGATTGATTTCATGGACCAAGGGCAAATACCGACTCTAGTGGTATGATTCATATGAATGCTGAGGCATGTGATACCTAGGGACTGATGTCATTCTGTCTCAACCTCTGCATTCTTCAACCTTATTTTGATGTCACTAGAACAGGAGCAACAATGACATGGGCGTTTTATAAAGTTATTGCTCTTGACGTTCTTGATGCACCAGATTAGTTGGTAGTTATTGTTCTCCTGAAGTTACCCTTGGTCTGGTCAAAGAATCAGCATTATCTGTATAGCATCTTTACTTACGTTTCTTTATATTTATTTTTCATTATAGAAAATGGTCGAGGATGAGATGGAGAAGGTTAAAGGATTTGCAAAAGACTCCAGTGTTCCTTTCAGAGAAAGGTTAAAGTTCATGGCTGGGGTGGTTAATCCTGATGATCTTCACTTAAATTCTGCTGAAAGGAAGCTTGTACATGCTTATAATGAAAAACCAGTCCTTTCACGCCCTCAGCACAATTTTTTCAGGGTAATGTATAAAGTTCTTGTCTTTACTTTGGTGCAAAGCTGAAGCAAATATTAAGCATTCCATTAATGTTCGATGTCCATGCTATGGAGCTCCCAATTTATCAGAATGTACTGAACAGCACCTGGGGAGATAGACATGGCAAATTAGTCATTCCAATTTACATGTCGCCTGGAGAATAGGTTTTGTTCTGACACTGCTTATTCCGGCTCTAATGCAGGGTCCTACCTACTTTGAAATTGATCTGGATATACATCGCTTCAGCTACATATCAAGGAAGGGACTTGAGGCATTCCGAGAACGTCTGAAAAATGGAATCCTTGATTTGGGTTTAACAATCCAGGTAACTCCCTAAACTTCTTGTGGTGCCCCCTAAAGAGAAAACGATTCATCATTTAGCGACAACCAACTTTATATCAGGACTCCAAGTTCACTGTTGTGCTTAGGAGTGAGGACCCTGCTAAGCTATGAGTGGCTGTGGCAGATTAATATGCCAGAGTTTGTGTTTACTGTTTTGCTGTGCAAATCATTGCATCCCTGCTTTCTTCCTTTTGGTGGAAAAAGAAGTGGCAAAAATGGTGGATAGAAAGAAAAGAAACGAATTGCTCAGCTAAATTAAACAAGCCTTTTGTTTAATTATGAAACTCTCTCCGCCTCACTTTTAACAGGCACAAAAACCGGAAGAACTGCCAGAGCAAGTGTTGTGTTGTTTGAGACTGAACAAGATTGATTTCATGGACCAAGGGCAAATACCGACTCTAGTGACCCAATGACAGATATGATTCATATGAATGCTGAGGCATGTAAAATACAGGCATACCTAGGGGAGTGGGATCTGGATGTCCATTCTGTCCACATCCAACCTCTGCATCTTCAACCTTCTGTAAAAGCAATAGGAAATCCGGAACAGCATAACGTTTTCCCTTCTTTTTTATTTTATTTTACGTTTTTGTTTTTGGTTCTCTGTTTAGAACCAATAATCATGTCAAAACTAAACATGGTTGCTTATACAACAATGTATACCTTCTTACCGTGAAATTGCTTTGACTCGTCTTGGAACAAAGCAGGTCGACAGAAACACCTTTTGTTACCCGGTTTGATGATCTTGGACCAGGTTTTGACATTGGGTATCATGTATCCGGAAATCTCTCAAGATCTCCGAAATTAATACGTATGCTTTAATAAGTACTATTGCGAATGCTAAGGATCCTTTGATATCTCACAAAGAGCAAATTTTTAACTTCGGTACCCAATTAAAAAACAAAACTACTCGAAAATCGAAATTAAAAAGGGAGTTTAATCTTCTCCTGGCTGCAGAAATTGATATTGTAGAAAGAACACTTATCATCCGCAAAAACCCGTTTTTTCTATTCTTCTGGTATATGATCGTGGACCAGGAGCAGAGGATCCTAATCCTATGATCGTATAAGGACCCACCCGACTTGTCTGATCCCGTTGCTTGTCGAAGGAAAAGGAAACAGGGACACGCAGGTCAATTTGTTAAAAGGAGCGGGTAAAGGAGGGAAATGAGACTAGGGTTTCACACATGTCGTGGGTATAAAATGTATTGAGGGGCCTAAACGCCAAGCTCAGCGCCTTAGGCCGAGCGCTTCCCTCTCGAGTTAGGGGTGGCGTGGTATTCCACGGGAGAGGTTTCTATTAGAAAAATCGTGGCGCACGATAGTGCGATTGGCGCACATTAGCAATATGGGGTTCGCCTTGGCCGCTCTGCTGTTCTAGCTATCTGCAGGCAGAGCGAGGGGATTACCCTACATTTTTTTCCTACAATTTCTTCACTACAACCTGTCTTTTTTACTCTCGAGGAATTTTCTAAATATATTTAGTTCTTTTTTTCAGGAAAAGAAAAATCCTTTTGGGTTTTTTCGATTCCAATCTGTTGACTCGGTTAACAGATTTTAGGCCATCTAAACTCGTGCTTAATTCTGCGTGTTCATTTAAAAGAAAAAACTGTGTTCATATCATAGGGGATAGAGTTATTGGGTCGGCTGAGCCTCACGATTTCGTATTATTCTTTTTGTATTTTTGTTCTTTGCTTGTTCTCTGTGGTGTGGGAAAATTATAAGTGTGACTGCTTATGCGTTAATTTCTTTCAATCTAGTGAAGCCCATAAGAGTTTCCTTAGCATTCGAAAGGGAAAGAAAAACAAATAAAAAAAATGCAAAACTCTCGTGGTTTCTCAATTTTCAATCGGATGTACGAACATTTTGTATATATCCGTAAGAATTTTCCCAATCTGTTTGTAGTACAAGGGATATGGGCTCATTCGTTTGGATTTCAGACCAAAGGGAGGTTGCACCCTGTCAGCAAGATGGAGCTGTTTGAGTTTGAGAGGTGTGTTGAAAGCGCTGTCAGAGGGCTGCTGAGTTGAGTCCACCATTAGCTAGGGAGTCCGCAGAAGCATTGTCCACTTTCAATCCTATAACATTTGCGCCATCAATCTGTAAAAAGAAGCTAAAATTTAGTGTTTAATATGTTTATAGGTGCTATGGGAAAAACGGCTTAAAATTTCTTCGTTTTGCGAGGACTTTGTTTTTGGCGGAAAACGAGGAGAATTTTGTCCTATGTGGAGAGATCATATGTTTTGATCACTTGAGCTGTCTCTGTTCCAGGTATTTCACCTGGACATAGCTCATGCGTTGATCTCTTTTTGCTTTTAGAGGCATGAATTCACTTACCTACACCAGAGTCTCCAGGTCTATAGTAGAATTTGGAAGAAGATTCAAAGACTGCAGATATGTAGCTCCAGATGACAGTACAAAGTAACAAGTAGAGTTAAATCTTCTAATACCTCTCTCAAACCTGGATCTGCGAACTGCCTGACGAACATGACTTTCATTCATTTGCAGGAGTTCATCAAATTTACGCGGTTGATGCAACAAAGGTCCCGAGAATCCATTGTGGTTGCCTTTGCTTTTGTAGCTCTGTAACGGATGAAGAAAATTAAAACAGAATCTGTGCAATGTATGCAAAACTGAAAGGCGTCTTATTTGTGGTGGGCAATACCAAAATTAAAGATTAGTTTCCAAATTCGAGTCGAACTGAAAGAACTTATGTTCATTAACTTTCAATTTCAGCATTAGGTTTTAGACAAAGATCGCACCCTTACCATATTATTTGTATCAGGAGAATGGTTTGAGTCGGATGCATCAGAAGAATCTGACCCATCAAGAAGGTGTTGCTGCTTCTGCGCTTCATGCTTGGCAGCCTCAATCGAATTAGTAACAGCCCTGCATAAAAGATCTCCATTCCGTTTTCTGGTTAGGTAAGATGTCTTCGCAAATGATGGATCTAATGCACTAATTTTGCTTTTTGATCCATCTGATATTGTGGATGTAGCATCCTCTTTTCGCCTCTTTGCCCATGCAAAGCCGCTTGATGCTAAGAGATCTGTCGGACCTGAAAATGCACTGGCCCCTTGACATTCATTCATCACTCGGGAAGTCTCTGACATCGTATCAAATGATGGCTTTAGTGACTCTCCGCGCACAAAACCACCTTTTTCTTTTGTAATACCCACATTACTGTCATGGTTTTGATCAGCAAGTTGAGTGTCATGGTGCATCCCCTGTATAAAGAAAGATCAACAAACTAGTAATCAGAAGCTTTCTTCCTTTTTTAACTGTCGCAAACTCGAAAGAGAAAGATAGAGAGAGCGACCTGTTTTTTTGCTAATTTACTGATTCTGTTTGTTTCGTGCAAAGTTTTACGGGCTCTACTAGGTTTCCTTGATGCAGCAGGTTCTCTCGCTCTAGCACCCGGCTTTTTCCTGGAAGAACAAAATGCAATGCTGTCATGCACTTGGTGTGGTTTCCTTCCATCAAGTAATTTGTCTATTTGATTTTATAAGTACTCGATTGCAAGAGTCAGACTAAAAAAGTACCCAAATCACGAGAAATTCACAAGATTATGGAGACAGAATTTTCATCTTTGTTCTATGATATAGATTCAAAAGAATTTGGGTCAACAGATGAAATCAATTCAAGCCAAAGTTACTTGCATGACCTGTATACATAACTACAGAATAAAAAACATTTCACCTTCGCCCATTCTCATGATTTTTGGCATCAATCTCCTTGCAAGGGGGATACTTTGGCAAGCTTGATGGATCACAAGCAAAAGGCTTTGTATTGAAATACTGGAAAATAGAAGCAGATTCAGACAGTCAAAGCTGACAATTGTAAAGATTTTATCAGTAATAGCACACGCCACAACCTGATGTGCCAAAATTCTCAGAAAGGAACACAAATTACTACCAAAGCGAACTTGGGAAACCCCAGAAGCAGCAATACCCTAAATTTTGGTTGAACTCAATAATCGTACTTCACTTTGAAAAAGAACTTCAAACATCTTAAAACTTTTAGTTGAAGTCACCTCAGACATAAGGGCAGAGGACGCTGTCCCACGCTTCTGAGGTTCAATGGAAAGCAAAGTGTCTATCAGTTTTACAGCAGTTGTTGGGAAGTCTTTACACTTCTCCGAAAGAGAACCTTCATAATTATGCAGGGGTTTAAACATGGCTGCCTGAGGAAGCTTAGAATTTTTCCAGAACTCGTCAGGTGGAGAACCACAAAGCTTGAAAATCTTGTGTAATTGTTCAATCTGCAGATTAGAGAAGACGAGTGCTGTATAAGAAGTATATGTCGAAATGAGCAATTAACAAGGGAACTAAAATGCAGAAGACACTGCCGTCTCTTCTACTTTTCCTCAAACTACCATCTGTTGCCAGCCTGAGGCCACGGATAATTGAAAACTGGTAAGAATCATGTGGATCTGGAAAGAATTGTTCTGCGCTTACCTCAGTGTTCCCTTTGAGGATAGGCTTCCCAAGAAGAAGTTCTGCAAATACACATCCCACACTCCAGAGATCTACCGATACTCCGTAATTTGTCGACCCCATCAGAAGTTCAGGAGGACGATACCATAAAGTAACCACACGACTTGTTAGTGGTTGCCTGTTCTTTGGGCTAGTGATATTTGCCAATCCAAAATCCCCCAGTTTCAGAATCCCTTGGTTGTTTACCAAAATATTTGACACTTTAACGTCTCGATGAATTATACCTCGTAAATGGCAGTGCTCAATTCCACATAATAGCTGTGTCATGTAACACTTGACCTGCAGAGAAATCAACCTAAACCTTTAACGAGAATCGGAAACTGAACACTCTTATAGCATTTCCTTCATAAAATTTTAAAATCTCTTGATGAAGATCGAAGAACATATATTGTTTCAACAAATCCATTATCTGTACAGAGCATTTACAAACCTGTGCTTCGCTAAACTTTACATCAGGGCTGGATATCAGTCCTGCAAGATCGTGTTCCATGTACTCAAACACAAGGTATATGCTACTCGATAATCGAGACGTAATGAGCCCCTCCAATTTGATGATATTTGGATGGTCCAGTCTGCGGAGGATCATTATTTCTCGTGCCATAAACCTTATGCTCTCTGCCTGAAAATTTTCAACTCGCACCTTCTTCAGGGCAACCATTTTTCCGGTTTCAACTTCACGTGCTCGAAACACGCTGCTGTACGTACCTTGTCCAATCTACAAAGAAAGCAATATGGACAAAAAATATCTTTTATTAGGAAAAAAGGAGGAAAACTCAAACCAGTAGAGCGTAGGAAAAATGTTAAAGGAGAGAAGAAAACAACGTCCTGCCTACTAGCTGCATTTCAGCAGGCAAGATATGCGATTGCAATTTGCTTACCCATCTCTCTCTCCACTCCGATGTGATAGCGCTCATCCCTGTATTAATTTGTTCCCCAATTCCTCGTGACCCATACCCCAGAACAGAACCATCATGACAACCTTGTGTAGTTATTGTAGGCGGCAATTTTCGATTTAGATTATTTTTCGGATTATATGAGGTCAGCAAGCCATAAAGTGATCACTGACAGGCTAAGCTCGAGTTTCTCACCATGGATTCGAACCATAATTTTTGCAGACTCCCATTTACTTGCCTTCACCTCTAAATAAAATCGCCGACTACTTTCCGCTCCCATACTTGACCTCCACGGACCACAACGAGAGCCACTACAACAAACAGCCCACCGGCTGCTCCTCATTTCCGTTATATTATAAAAGATCTACCGAGGAAACATCGAAATGAAAGTTTTAATAGAATTACGTTCAATTGCCATATCGAAGTTTAGAACAAATAGACAGGGAAAATGAATGTAAACAGCGGATGGAGAACAATCAATTGCATTATCCTCTAGGCATTTAAAAATGGGGGGGGGGGGGGGGGGGAAGATGTACGTAGCAATGAAAAAATAAACAAACAAGATCAGCTAACTTTGAAGTCATGTTTACCTTCTCCAACTTCTCAAAAGCATCAGCTCTAAGCGGGACCCAACCATCGATGGCTTCGCCTGCGGCAGCGCTAAGCCAGGTGGGCCACCCGGCGGCGGTTTGTTCGGCTTGCACGTACCTGTGCGAATACCCGAGTTTGAAGCTGAACGAACCCTTGGAATGAGAATTCTCCTTCTCCTTCTTGGACTTCTTGAGCTCGCGGCACCGATCCTCAGGCCTCTCCTCCCTCCTACTTTTACTACCATCAAATTTTAACGGTCCCGATTGGTTCTTGAATGAATGTTGCTCCAGGGTCATCAAGGAGCCATTGTTGTTGTGAGCTGGGTGATCCAAAACAGGGGACGAAGCAGCCCGCTTCGAGGTAATGCAACCCATTCAGCATGGATCGAGCAGGCGAATTCAGGTCGACCCAGTCCCACTCCCCTTACATATTCTCAAGAATGGGATTGCATTGCCTCTAGAGAGAAATGGGGCCGCTGGCTTAAACCCCCTGACAAACAGCAAAGAAGAAACCTTTTTTTGTTGTTTTTGGCAGGTTTTCTCTGTTGTCCTCTTGGCCTCTGCGAGATCTGCGGGGGAATTGGAGGGTGGGGTGGTTTTCCTGGGACAAACGGCCCGAAAGGAAAGGAAGCGAGAGAGAGAGAAAGAGAGAGATCGTAGGTCCCAATCTGTACATCTTTACGTCGTGTGTTTGGGTGCGTTTGGGGGGTCTCCCTTTTTCTTGGTTTTGGAAAAGGAAGAAAAAGGTGAAATGTAACCGTTTGGAAGTTCTGTTATTATTTTCCATTTGTTGCTTAGATTTGGAAAGAGAGGGAGGGAGAGTGTGGTAGTTGCAAGGCTAACCGCCCAACGGCTCCACTGCAACTTGTAATAACCTCTCGGCGGTTGGGGTACATATTTAGGCTAGCAGTTTTTTTTTTCACTTTATTTTTAAGGTAACTTATCTGGTTCCTGGATATCATTTGTTTTTTGTTGGATATATCATTTCCTTTCGAGCGAAAAGACATCCTTAAATTCACGGTCCTTCCCAGCTGGGCTCAAGTTTTGATTTTTAAGTCTTCTTCCTTTCACACCTGGTACCACAAACGCAAGAAAATATGATATTAAATAATGATAGCAGTACAAAAATTATATTACACATTGAGTAGCAACGCCGATATGCAAGAAATTTCACAAAGATTTGCCGGTCAAAGTTTATCAGGATCTCAGCCACCTTGTGATTCTTTTGTAGCCAATCTGCAACACGTGGACATATCCGTGTGGTTATTTGGCTTGGACCTCAAATTGCCGGCACTTAAGCTACATCCATATGTAACTTATAGTCATCTCCTATTTACGCGTAAACAAAATCATATAATCGGAATTTAACAAATTACAGATGCAAGTCGTGTATACACAGCGTTATCAACGAATTGCAGATGCAGCAAACATTTCAGCTGAGGGGCTAATAATTAAGCCTTTCATGTGATGTCTACGTTCTACATTGCTTCTTTTATGCCATGTCAGTCCACTCGAGACAAACACTGGCCTGATGCTGCATTAGAGATTTTAGCAGAGCAGCTTACACTGTGACTTGCTCTTCTTTTAGCTGTAGAAGTACAGGCCTTTGGTCATTATTTCCAAAATCCATCTCTCTAAGCTGTGGATGTTTCTGAGACACCACCTTCTGTGGTGCAATTCTATTGGCTGCGTTGTGGTTGCTGTTTCTAGCTGCTGGGATATCATGATTGTGCTTTCCCTCATATGTTGTTATGACAGCTTTGGGGTCCGTTGAAGCTCTCTCGACATGCTTACGGACGTTGCATCCCACATGAGTGCATTTGTAATAGCTCCTGTTAATAGATTGTGAGTCATCAACATGATGCTTTCAGAAATTAATCATTTATGGTTTAAGTGCCAAGAGAAACTGCAACAACTCCGGAGACATTCTGAAATCGTGAGCACTAAAGCCAACAGAACTAAGCAGCTTATTGAAACATAGGAGACAAAACAAGTTAATTGAAGTCACCATTAATTACCATGGGAGGAGGTAAGACAAGATCAAAACACAAACTTTTGGAAGGGATGATATAATTTATACACTGAGTTCTAATATACTCGAAGTGGGAATATGTATTAACTTCGATCCAATGAATAAAAAGTAGCCTAAACCGACCTTTTTGTTGCCAAAACTCTAGCATGAACCTTGTGAAATGCATATTGAAATTCTTCCCATATCTAAACTCTTTAATTTTACCAGTATTTTAGGGTTTCAAGCTTCAGTACATCACTTGTTTAGCTCCTTTTAACATATGAAATTTTAGCTATATCCCAAATGGAGAATAAGTAGATCGCTTTTACACAATTGATTGTGGTTCAGACAATCATAATCAGCTGCTAGCCACTCATTTTAAAATCATACCAACAGCAAAGGTTCAGCTTAGAGGTAACTAACTAATTTATCCAGAAGATTTTATGGCCAATTAACTGGGGCCAAAATTGATGCAACTCTACTACTCAATTTGTGTGATTTTTACAATATCATGTCAGAAAGATAATTACTGTAATGTCCTTAGACCCACTTGCACCAAGCAATCAGTGGAACAAAATGCAAACAAAGAGAAATATTGATGAAGTAACCACCTTGGATGAGGATTGCCTTTGACCACCTTCTGCCCATATTTGCGCCACCTGTAGCCATCATCTAAAAGATCAACTTCACTTCTTGTTTGCACAATAATTTTTGGTTCTGTCACCGTCTTGTGTGGCAAACGTCCCTCAGATGTCCCAGCATCTGTGATCCTGCACTTCAAGGCCGTGGTTTTTCAGAAAAAGAAAAAACATAGGTAAAAAGATGATTTAGAAGTAATAGGTTGGCAACATGCCTTCTCTTTGGATTTGGCACATCACCATCCCCCTCTTCTCTTCCTTCCGCATCACCTTCTTCCTCACTGTCACTTGATCCAAGTAACTGAGTGGATGCTGCTTGAGTAGATTCCTGAACCCTCTCAGGAACTGAATAAGCTGGAGCAGTCTCACTTGACTTGTTCCAATTTCCAGCCTGGCCTTGCAAACCTAAAGATAAGCCATTTAAATCACTACCTTCTTTTGGACGCTTACTGGACTGAGGCAGTTCATGATTATGCTGGCCTTTGTAGATAATTTCAGTTATTTGTCCATCAGGAGATCGCTCAACCTTTTTTCTGACAGGGCAATTCAGATGTGTGCATTTGTAATAGCTTCGTGGAAATTCACTGCCCTTAACCTGCTTCTGTCCATATTTACGCCAGTTGTAGCCATCATCAGCAGGCTTATCAATGGCAATGGAAGGAGGTTGGTACTTCCTATCAGAATGAGAAGCCTCTGATGATTCCATCATAGAGCTTCTGGGGTCTGATGTTGAGGGCGCCATCTGCCATAGTGAAGCATCTCCTAGATTTAAGGAAGGATTATCTGTCAGTGACTCCGTAGGAGCTGCTACCGAAGAAGGTTGATATTCGACTTGAATATGAGATTGGGCGAGTGCAGCTTGAGCTGTAACCTGTGCCAAGGCCTGCTGATGCGATATCCCAAAGGGGCTCTGCATGAATTTCAGGAACCAAAATATGAGTGCAACAAAATTTAGTCAATACCCTCGAGAAAATTAGTTGGCATTGTTACAGTAAACTATATGGCATTAAGCACCATCAGCAATGCATGCTGCCTTGCTTGTTGCCTGTATTGTGCTTTCTTGGATTGCTTACGTGGGCAATCACTCGCTTTCTCAACTCTAAGATTTCTGATGCAACTAAGTCTGCAAATATTTCGTTTCTGAGCAAATTATCCAAGTTGTCAAGAAAGAAATACAGGCCAATGAAACTTTTGTTTTTGACTAACCCAACAATGCATGATTAGCTACTAAAAGTAATAGATATAAACAAAAGTATATGGACATGCCAACATAATATGTCATCTCATCTAATTAACTCTGTACAGCCCGGAAGTTCATATTCGTGAAGAGTTCTCAAACAGTGACTTGTCTTTTCGCATTTTATAGACATTTTCCAACAACGTCGCATAATCTGTACCCTTCCTCACCAAAAATGAAAAAAAAAAAAAAAAAATGCCCAACATGTCTTTACCATCTCCAAGTCCTCAAACCAAATGGGTCTATTTAGACTGACAGAACATTAACTTTTTCACCCATGTGAATATTAGACAATAGAAGGTCCTTTTGATGTCCCATTGACTTTGGATTCATCGATGCGCTTTGCTTGGAAAGATCTGAGCTTAGAACCTATACAAACCCCATCCCATCCCCATAACAGCAGGGCTTCAGACTTGAACTCCCTCTAGAGTTCAAAGCCCCCGTCATATGAGTCGCAATCTTGAGGACAAAGTCGAACAAATTATGTTACATCGAAGTCGTTTCTTGAGCTGATGATCTGTAATGCACTCTTCAATGAAAGCATCAACAGCCACCTACATCTTACCCTTAGCTCTCAGCCTCAACACAGTACTATTAAACAAGCATCAATGCATCATGCATCTCTATAAAATTACTTTCCCAGCTTCGGAATCGTCGTATTAATACAGAATTAACAAAAAAACCTACAATTCATTCAATTACCTGAGGCGGAAAGAAGCCGGGCGAGTTAAGCAAGCCAGAGGGGCTTAACCCAGGTGGAATTGTGAACAACTGAGACCGAGCAACCACCAAATTCACCGGCCGACTCTGCTTAAACCCAGAACTCGTATCGGAACCCAGTTCCTTGGACGAATTATCGGTATAAAAACTAGGCCTCGCGAGCGGAGAGGCCATGGCTCCGGCGAGGAGCTGCGAGAAGGACCGGCACCCAGAGTCCGGATAGTTGTCGGAGAACAAGCTGGAGACCAGAGTCATGGGTCCCGGGCTCGCTCCAGGTCCACCAGTGAAGAAGGTCTCCATGGATGGACGCGGTGGCAACGTTATTGTAGGACGTGATGGCGGCGGCGGCGCGGGCGAAGAAACTCTCGCTGAATCTTCCTTCTTTGACATAGTACCTCTTCCTCTCTCTATCCAACTCTCTTTCAACCCCCTTGCTTCTCTCCCTGCAACTCTCTCTCTGAGCAAATATCTCTATCTCAGTTCATTTCTCTCTCCCTCTCTCTGCTATCCTCTCTCTCTCTCTCTCTCTCTCTCTCTGTGACTGCAACTACTTTTTGATTTTCTTGCTTTCGCGTTGGTGAAGTAATGATGGTTGCGTTCTAGTTGTTCCGTGCTATTTTCAAATTACATGCCAGTGTAAAGTCCACGGAGGAGAATCGGAAAACGACACCCCCTTCTCTTTTTTTCTTTTTTCTTTTTTATATTTTTCATTAATTTCAACCTTCTGTTAAAACTTTTGGTAGAAAATGAAATTAAAATCCAAAAAATCCCAACGTTTTTTCTAAAGATATATATTTGTGCGTATATAAATACATATATAATTCCCTCCAAATTGCGCCAAATGACATGCAGGCGTGTACGGGACTCTAAGATTTGACTTTATTGCCCACCAAGACCGGCACCTGGCCGAATTGGACAACCTTCCCTCTCAGACAAGCTCCTATACAGTTCACAGTCTTTTACTCTATAATATAAATACTTATTAAAAATAAAAATACTCGATCCCATGACCCCTCCACTTTTTTTTTTTTCAGAGCAAATTCACAGGCACACATTTTTATTTGTGGGTTAAAAAAATCATTAGTTTGGACCGAGATGGAGTGACGTCGTGGTTTTATTCTTGAGATTTTATTAGCACAGCCAGCGCAATTATAATATTTATCGGAGATATCCGCCCCGTTGTTAAATAATGATCAGAGGATTCCTTCCTAAAGAAAAATATATATGGATGTTGTTATTAAAAAAAAAGAAAAAAAAATAGATGTAGATGTGGAAGGGTAAAAAAGGTAGAGATGGAAATTTTTCCGCTTCCTTTTAAAAGTTTAATTTACTTTGATTTTGTTTTAGTGTTTTCAAATCTGTGCTAGTTTTAAAGAGAATAAGAACTTCGGATGTCAAAAGGGCATATTAAGTGAAAGGCAATCATCCAAACCTTTGTTAGGTTCGGTGGAGATTTTTGGAATAAACTCGGCCCTTAATAATAAGAATATTAAATAACTTTCTCAAAAGGAAAAAGTTTGGGTTTAATACAATTTTTCCTCCTTTAATTATTAAGGTTTTGACATTTTGCATTTGATCAATCTCATATATCTTATTAATCATCAACTTTTACATAAATCATTTATGACACAATTTATTCAAAATAAAATTTGTTTCAAAATCTCATCAATATATAAATATATAAAAAAAATTAATTTCAATTTATTTAATGAACATCGCATGATATAGTTTTATTCATAGAAATAGATTGGTAATTACTACCCCCAATGTGCGTTACCTTGGGTCGTACTTTCCAGACTCATTTATCCGAATACAAAAATACTCACAAAAACAAAAGGCGGTCCAACTCACACTTAATCGAAAATTAGGTAGTTCAGATCATCAGGTACACCAGAAACAAATAATAATAATACATTATCAAGTAGTTAAGATGAAGAAGGGACAAGAGAAAAATTTGGAGAAACATCGCTTTGAGTCCTATAATTACTAATATAATTTTAAATATGAGTCTAAACTATCATCTGTGACACATTGAACCCATGAACTACTAAATTTTATCAATTTGTACTTCTAAAAAACCTAATAATCAAACTCATTTCATATGTGTTGTGAATGAACCATGTAATAAAATTTTGACCATCATATTTTATTTTAAAGCGTAATTTAATTAAATGTGAAAGTTGAAGGACGCAATATATCAAAATTAGTAATTTAGACTTTTTTTTTAAATTACATTGTTAGTTTAATGGCCTGATGTCTCTACGAAAAATATCTAAGTCCTGAAGCCAAGCCACTCAGATTTGGGTCCATCAATTTTGATATGCAAGTTGTGAGCAAGAGCAATGCTGGCAATTGCCGACCAGGGAAGGAAAGTAGTACGTGCGGGGCGCTATGGACAGCGCTGAGCTGCCTTTGCGTTTTTTATTATAAAAGTACACGTGCGTGTACAAAATCCGAGCCACAACTTCTCCAAATCCACTCCGCCCATTAAAGCAAAGAAGAGGATTGCTCTCGTACAACTGCGGGACCCACCAAGGCTAGCGTCATTATGGGCTCATGGTGCCGTTTACTTCGCTCGGACAGAACCGACCCGTTATTCATTAACCGTACATCGGTCGGGTCATTCTTCGCGCGCGGCCACACGTTGGGATATTATCTATTGAGGCCAAAATAATATCTAGTGGGAACTTAGAAAAAGCGGTTTAGTTATAAATCTTATTCGATAATAGGACAAAAAAAACTTATTTGTTAAAAATAAAAATATGTTGAGTTATAAATCTTATTTGTCCCGGAAAATGGTTATTTGCCCAGAGACACTTTCTGAGCTTTTAACTTTTCAGATTTTAAAATTTTTCATAGCTTCCTCATAAAAAATTTAATATTTACAAAAAAAAAATATTTTAAAAGAAATAGATTGATAGTTTTTTTTACTAGTAACCAGAGAAATTCAAACACTCATTTACATACACCGAGTTCGATCGAATTTGATTTAGTATTTACACTAGTTAAATTTAACGTTGTAACAAATTTCAAAGAGATTGACCGATCAATTGACCAACTCTTATTTAAGTCGCGAATTTGTTTGTACAAATAGTAATTTATCTCCTAATATGCACTTAACCTACACTCTTAAGGCCCCACCACCGCCAAAGAGCTTCAGCTCAGGTGGCACGTCCTCCCTTTG
The DNA here is from genome assembly GCA_003952965.2 of Morella rubra. Taxonomy (NCBI): domain Eukaryota; kingdom Viridiplantae; phylum Streptophyta; class Magnoliopsida; order Fagales; family Myricaceae; genus Morella; species Morella rubra. The sequence continues at coordinate 28,457,979 of CM025854.1, forward strand.
GGGAGGGTTAGGTCCAGGGGTCGAATCCCCCCTCTTCCGCAGGCTATAAGTCTGCTCCACCACCATTTGCCTAAAAAAAAAAAAAAAAGGCCCCCCCACTTGAGCTACCAATTGGGTCGATTGGTAGTTTCACATTCAGCCTCCAGATCCAATTTTTCTTCCATCTGGTGGTTGAGGACATTTATGGATCTCTACTTTGTGTCGTAGACAAACTATAACAAATTATGATCTTACAAAGGCAATAAACTTGTTACGTGTGGCTCGGACAAAAAGAAATCCATTTTCACGTGCAGATGGAGACGTGGGTCCGAGTTCTGATCCACTAGTACTTCCTTATCGTCAGCAAAGACTTCCTTATCGTCAGCAAAGAGTGGAGAGCAGCCTCGGCTAGTTATTTTATAGATCACACGTTTTACAATGTCAAACTGTGCACCCCAGAGAACAAACAAGCAACTTCTGATATGATAACCTACGCAACAGCTGGTATATTATAAAATCATACCCAGAAATCATTCCAAGTAGCATTTCACTCCAAATTTCGCTTCCAGCAATCATGATGCCAAGTTCATAACATAGTTTACAAGTTTTTTAACCCACAAAGCTCCCCACCTCAAACTTTGAGGCTCAAAGTAGTCACTCAAAAATAAAAACATAAAGAGCAAATATGGAGGAAGTGGTGAAGAATAGCAATTTCCCTTTCCGAAATAGTGGAAGAAACTGATTTCCGTGGGCTTCCAAGGATCGGACCCATTACAAAATCCTTACCTCACTAAGCGAGTCATAGAAGCAAGCGGTACATCATTTTGGGTCTCTTTCCTGAATAATATGCGGGTCACTGTGGACGAAAGAACCACTATCTGTTCAACTCGAAAGTGCATGTACAAGGAAATTAGGATCCTCACGACTTAATCTCAGAAAAATAGGTCGATGAGACGGCCAAGCCTTCCACATCATAAGTACGAACAAGTCTCTGTCTCCTGCCCGGGGCCTCAAGCCAACAGAATTCCATATGGAAGGACTTGGATTCTGCCACACTTTTTGCCACGTCACATGGGCATCCCATATACATGCCGCCAGGCAAGAGGATCATCTGGTAACCTCCATCAAATGTGACCAAATTGTCTGACTGGATGCCCGTCCAATGCACGTTGGTGGTGACTTCACCCCCAGCAGACGTTGAAGTGATATCCTGATTTTTCGTTTTTATGTTCAAGGAAAAGGGAGAAAGCAGACTTAGAACATGACTTGTGTAAAATGATCATGATTATGAGATGCGTTTTGATAATTATCAACTGTTGCAAGTATCATAATATTTCACTGACTAGTTCTCTGTTAATCTTATTCCCTCTTGTACAATTTGAATTGGTGCGAATGTGCTTTATCATACAAGACAGATGGAAACAGGACAGATTAGGAAGCAACTAACAGCAGTTTAAGTATTAGATGCTGTGAATTCTGAACTGATGAGCTTTACAGAGAGAAAATAATAATGTCGAATACCTTTAACTGGCGGAACTTCAAAACAATTGAACCTTTTGGAATGGAAGATGGCATGCGTGAAACACCCCCCCCCCCCCCCCCCCCCAAGAGAAAGGAAGAAAAATAGCCACACACCCTCAAATGTATGAAAAATAGGTGCATAATCCTGGCTAAGAAGTGAACGGCTTATATCATTAGGCATGGTCTTATCACTCAAAGTTGTCTGAAGCTGTTACATTTCATTAGTCAACCAGCTCATATTCATTATTTATCTGATTCATGAGGCAAGTAATTTGCCTGCAAGGGTAGGATACCTGAATAAGCTGACCCTTCTCACTCATTTCAAGTGATGCAACTGTAGTGGCTTCAGCAATTGTTGCTCCATAAACACCACTGCGTTTTGTTACGGAGTGGCCTATCCAGTTACCAAGGTATGGTTCAATCCTGTTCGTGTCACCTAGCAACTGCCAAAAGAAATACAATATAACCATAATAACATCGAATATTTTTCATTGCCATGACAATATTTTAGTAAACAGGAACAAAAGAGAAAAAATGAAAGGAAAACCACTATTTTGATTTTAACCATCTACTGATCAGTACAAATAGCATATTAAACTCACCATGGTACTGTCAAGTGAAAGAAAAGGCACCGCCTCACCTCTTTCCTCAAGGAAGATGACAAGCATTTCTATGATGCCCTGTGGGTTCAGGATATGGAATGCTCTAGCTCGCAAATCTTTATCCGACGAATAAAGGCAATTCTCGCATACTATAGAGGGACGTCGGGAGGGAAGCTTCAAATTTCTGCATGGTTACGATAATTGGTAAGAACAAGGAAGTAAGGATATGGATTGAGAAATAAAATTGACAAGATAGGTAGGCAAAACCTCCAAAAAGGGTATCAAGGTCTCATAGCACCGACCTATAACTAGTAGATCCTCAAATAGGAAAAGTTGTGCAAATGAAGATGATGACAATAATGTCATCAATAAGTTCCCAAAATCCAAACAGGACATAAACTGATTTGATGAATTAATGTTAAAACCTTCTCTAAGCATCTCCGCTATTGCAGCCTTAGCTCCACTCATTAATGTCAAAACATATTTCAGTCTTTCCTTTTTTCTTAATAGGTTTTAACAAGCATGAACTACGTTGCTTATGTAACTGTATCACTGTTAACCATCAGTAATGCCTGGAGAACATCCTTAGAAAAAGCAACTTACTTCGGCGATTCTTCACCGGTGTCATCTTCACCCAGGACCCCTTGTCTTAACACAGTTTCCAACATGCCAGCTGACTGGTACCTCAGTGCAAATGCCCTCTCTTTCGGGAAAAAACCAAGCTGCAGACTAATGGTAATGGATATCAACAGAAAACAATGCGATCTCAAAGACCTAGTTTTGCATGGAAAAAAGCTGATGAGTAAAAGTAAAATCGACAATGTCTTAAGAGTATTCACCTGTTGGTATTTGTCCACCGTGAACATGTTTGTTTCTTTAATTTTGTACTCCGCCCAGTCTAGCTCATCTTCAGATCCTGAAATTGAAGTGCTTGATGGAGGTTGTTTAATGTACAGCCTATATGGTAAAAAAGGATTAAGCCAATGGGATAAACAGTGCGTTACGAAGTGTGAATTCTATAGCCACAACTGAGTGATGTTAAAACCACTCTCTCGACTAAATGACAGTGTTAACACGCTTCTACTTTCATTTGCAAATTTTGGAACCATCATCATAGGGCAGTCTCAGAATTGCCTAGGTCGGACTTTCGAACAAATTAAGTAATGGGAACAGAATTTTTCATCCGGTTAATAGCTCATAGAAAAAAAATCTGCTCCTTTTTTTCTTTGGTAAGTTCAGTTGCAACAATTTTGCTCGTATCAATAACTGATGCTCATTAAAACTGAGGCTTACGTCTGAATGAGACTGATGAGTTCATCTTCTCCATAGGAGCTCACGGCAAGCTTTGTACTCACTTTATGCAACAAATTCCCACAAGCATCAAATTGCTGCAAAATTGATTTAAAAAGGAAGAATAAAAATCGCAATTTTCAATCAATCTATATCCCCAGAAAACCAAGAAAAGACATGGTTTTTTTTTTTTGGTTCGTGCATGGCATAACTCGACATACTAGACTCAACTTGGAGTCAAAATGACACCCAGAACGTGACCGGGATTTCATTCTCTTTCTCTTCCTTTGCAACCAAACAGAGCTCAGCTTAGAAAACCAGAAAGTTAGGAGGTGCTTCACTGCTAAACACTTACAAAGAAAGTACCGTTCCACTTGCCCAAGTTGAGGTTGATAAAGCGTCGAAGATTATCAATGCTAATCGATTCCTCATTTGGTTTCTGAGCTTCTCCGTCGACCTTAGTTGACGAGGGTGAATTAGTGGCTTTGGTTCTGGAGCTCCGAAATGCGGGAATGGCGCTTGGACATGGGTTTTGTTGCGACAGGTAGGCGGGGATGTGTCGGGTTCTCCTCGGGTCTGGTGATTTGGGGATGGGAGCGAGTGAAGGTAAGTGGCAAATGGTAGCCATTGAAGGAGGGCTCTGCGCCTCTGCGTGAAGGACTGGGTGTGTTACCTTTCTTATCCAAGACTGGGTCTTGACTCTAGAGGGTAGGAAGAGTTCAAAGCCCAGGGTCAAGTGGGCCAGAGTTAGCCCTGGCATGCTTCTCGTATGGATGCATCCGATCTAGTTAAGAGGAAAACGTGTAAAAAAAAATTAATAATAATAATAAAATAAAGACCAAATTTTTTTAAACTAAAATACAAACATTTGTTACGTACCTCTGAGGTCCCAAATTTACCCATGTTTCTCTCTTGAATCTCTCTCCTCGGCTTGGCAAAAAGGAATGTAAATGGGTCCCTTGTACCTACTTTCATGATCTTTCTAAAAAGAAAATCTATTACCCTTGGCAAAATCAAAGACTACAATTTTTAGGCTAATAATGCTTTTTTTGGTACTTGAGTTTTACATTGATTTTAAGATAGGTTCTTAGATTTAAAAATAATAAATTTTAATAGTCGAGTTTAAGACTTTTTTTTTTTAGGTACAAACTCAAGAACTACAAAGTTAGAGTTTTAAAATTTAATGATCTATTTTCAAATTGTTATGAAATTCAAAAACGAAAAATAATTTTATTGATTACAATATTTTTTTTTATTCTGATCTGGCGGTTTGAAATAAAGGGCCTGTTGGGAAGACCTTGTTTTTTTAAGTTACAAACTCAATGACTAAAAGCTAAAGTATTGATATTCAATGACCTATTTTTAAATAAATGTAAAACTCAAGGATAAAAAATGATTTACCCCAATTATTATGATCAATATTAATGTGATATCATCAATCGGTGACCTTGCGGAGGCATCAAAGATAATACATTACACATATACCCACTGACAATCCGTTGACGTTGATGTTGACATCATGTACGTCATTGGGTTCGACCCACCAACGGCGATTGATGAGCCGGCTAGTGCCGCTCAATCACAAATAGCACTCTTTCTGTGATTACATTAATGGTCAGTGATCCAAAACGTTCATGAAGAGATGGTTTCCTTGGTCGAGTGGCTTTATTTCCATTAGGTCCAACCATTTCTCAGCCCAACATTATAAAACAACTTAATTCCCAGATAATTAATTAATTAAGTGTACGTTTTGTAAGCCTTTAATTTTCATCACTTAATTATATCAAAAGCCAAAAGGATTAATAAAAGGTAATATCGCATCAGATATCACCGAATACCTAATAAGGTCAATATTTTACAAATTAAATTCTTTTACAATTTTCTACTAGCCACAGGTAGATAGTCTAATTTGAAAAGAAATAAATATAATGAAACTTACACTATTTAATTTGTCAATATAAATCAGAAAATTCCAGAATTTGGTCCATGTTTTACATGCCAAACAACAGAAAAGACAAAACTTCACAGCTCATGCTCTCATGTAATAAACGCAAACGAAGTTTTTCATGACTTGTTCCAAAGGCGAACGGACTCGCCACTGCATAATTCTTAGCAAGTCGTCATGACTTGTTGAGCAGGATGCTCAATACAAAGATCATGGAAATCGGAATGGATAGGAATATTCGGCTGGGCTTATTTGAAGGAGAACCGTTCTTCGCCGGCTCAGGTGCTTGAGTGGGTACCGGGGCTTCGACAGGCACAGCAACTTTCATTCCCTGATAGCAGTAGCCTCCACTGGATAGGAAGTAATATGGCCTCGCCTCTGTGAGCTGAAACACGTCTCGACCGCCCCTCGTAATGTTCTGTATGAAGCCTTGGTCGTTGCAGTTCTCATAGCTCGTCTTGTTCACCTCCAAGACATTATAGGTGTGCTTGTCAAAGATGAAATCTAGAAAGGACAAACGGAACCAAAACAAAAAAATCAGTAAAAACACAGGTCAAATGAATCCCAAAGCCAATATCTTGATTCTTGCTACGTATTATATACCCGGGTCTTCATAAATTTGTGTAGGGTGAGCTAGTTGTTGGTCCCTTTAAAAAATTTTGTTGAACAGAGGGGACGAGATACATACATATATATATATATATTATGGGAAAATACACTTTTCACCCACAAACTACCGGAGTAGTGACACATTGCACCCCAAACTACCATCTTTAAGACATTGCACCCTCAAACTACCAATGTTATACATTTTGCACCCTAAACTACCCACTTTGACACATTACACCCTCCAACTACTAATATTAAACACTTTGCACCCTCTATTTGACAATAATACCCTTGAAAAATTAATGAATTGACAACAATATCTAAGGGCATTATCGTCATTTTAGTCTAAAAATTTGATAAAGGTGCAAAGTATTAAAAATTGGTAGTTAAAAGGTGCAATGTCTCAAAATTGGTAGTTTAGGATGCAAAGTGTAAAATATATGGTAGTTTGTGGGTGAAAAGTGTATTTTCCCCCATAATATATATATATATATCATTCTTAGATGACAGACGCGTCTGATCTGGATCCGTTATTTTGGCACCAAAAAGCGACTTAGGACAACTGAAGGGGCTCAACAGTTTCTATATGCCCCAGGAATGACATTGATCAGATACACTTCTAAGCACCAGGTATGTGGTATGTTGGCTATATAGCAGTCTCAGAAAAACTTGAACCCTTGTTCACATGTTAGGACGGACATATTCCCCATCAAAAAGTGCAACCAACAAGGCGAAAATCAGCAGCCCAATGTGGGAAAGATCAAAACACTACCATAAACTTAACAAAATGAGATTCAGAATGGAAAAGGAATTAGAGGGAGGTTACCAAGCCAATCGCCAACGTAGAAAGACTCATGTCTGGACCAGTCTGTGTAGTTTACGTTCTGTTGCCATCCTCGTGACCCTCCCACCCGAATTAGCCTCGCCACCGCGCACGTTTGCCACCCCATTATAATCATCAACGCCACCACCATCACCCTCACAGCCCCTCTTTTGCTAGCCAAACCCTCCATCACTTTGACTCAGTTAGTCTCTTGATCCTCTCTGGCGCGGAAAAAGGGAAAAAAGCACAAGGAGCCCTCTCTAGAAATATGGTACTATTTGTAGGAGCGAACAACCTCGGAGCCTAAGTACTAGGTTTTGGTTTTACCCTTAATCGAACTGTAAACAGAACTAGTCAAAACCATAAATATCCGTAGTTGGCAATGCGAGAACCCCACTTGCACACACCTGTCATGAACCATTTGGTAGTGTGAGGTTGAGTCCATATAATCTGTTTGGCTGTAGTAAGGTCACCGGCCGGCCTGACTTATCCGGTACTGCTAATGTCCAGAATTTGCTGTGTTAGCTTGGTCCCATTCCACTTGACCTTGAATATAAATTTTCTTCCCCATTTAAAAAAAAAAAAAAAAAGGGTCACTAAGATGAAAATATTTTTGGGTGCTTTCCAGATCACGGTAGGATAAATTTAGCATGTGAGAGAGAGCGTGAATAGTGTGGGTAGGATAATCTTTAAATATATTACCAATTAGAGACATGAGCCTGCTTCATTACGAGATAGACACTTCTGGCAGAAGTTTTGGAGCCGCATAGAATTTGCTGATTTGGGCAAAGTGAGGTGGAACTGGACGATGCGTAATTGCTTCTTATCTCGTGCATTTGATGGGATAGAATACAGTTGTCTTCCATGCCAACAAACTTCCTCTGGGTGGAGAAATTTTTAGCGTTCGTAACCTCAGAAGTGAGTAGTTGGTGGACCTTTATAAGCGGAGTTTATATATAGAGGAACGTAATCAAAACAAGCCACTCAATCGAAGAGAAATTTGCAAGAGCTTTCCTTTTGAAATGAGGCGGTTTACCAACATTTATATCTTAAATTGATGGACCAAGAAGACGGAAAAGGAAGACTTTGCTCGAAAAACAGCCGGCCATGATTTTGGAGTGCTGGGTTTCGTGGCAGTTATTAGCCCAAATTTTTTCGGTGAGAAACTTCGTACCCAATTAACTCAATCCGCTAACACCCGCGGCCCACATGGTTTTAAGGCCCCACAGCTATTCGTCGGTCTAACTCCACTGGCAGATCCACAAATCACGCATTCGAATTCTCCAATAAATTAAACAATTTCTTGTAGTGTTACAGCCACCGTTTTTGACACATTTGAAACTGAAACACAGTTCACTCACCACCCCGATTGCAGGGCATCAACTACCATGAAGAAAACATCACAACATAAATTAGCCCCGAAGAAATAAAACGTGGAAGCAAACTCAATTACTTCCACAAACTGCTAAAAGAATGTCTAAATTAATTCTGATTCCCTCACGAAACTCAAAGACTGAACTTTAAAGAAGATCGCCATTACTACCAGAACCGGAGGAATGTATCCCATACAGCACCGATGGCAAAAACCATAGGCAAAACAATCTTGCCTCTGGAAGTCAAACTAGGAGAGCTGCTCTTTTCGTTCAAAGGGGAAGATGTGGGAGGAGGTGGTAGATTCTCCACACTTACGGCTATCTTCATGCCACTATAGCAGAACCCCTTACCACTAACAATGTAGTAATTTCGGGTGACATTTAGCGGAACGACATCCCTTCCAGCTCCGGTAGTCCAATTGTGGAGAGGATGATCAGAATTGCAGGACTCATAGTCTGTCTTGTTGACCTCGAGCACGTTCATTTGGTTCCTGTCATACACAAAAACTGGAGAACAAAACAAAGAGTTACCGAGTAGCTTTAAATGCTTGGGTAGTCAAATTTTCAACATAGGGGTCTAGAACTCAAATTAATCACAGTCCTCCTATTAAACAGAGAAATAAAACTGTAGAAGGATGCCTAGCTTTCCAGGTATAAAACAAACTCCTCGTTTTAGAGCATTAGAATCAAGAAAAATGGGACTGCAATAGTTTGTCTGTGCCAAATGTTACAGCCAAACAGAGGAAACTTGAATTCAGCTGCAAGCATAATGGCTACAAAAACGTTGAAACAGTACAATGTATGTGGTGCACTGTCAATCGTAGAGGTTTGTTGGCGAACAGACAGTCCCGAGATCTTAAATGGTAATGATGCTGACCAATAATGGATAATTCGTTCCATGGAATTAATGCTCCACCATATACAAGCCAAGCACATTGTTGGTGGACTTAATTTTCGAAATGCCGAACTTCAAAATATCTGGCCAATGATTTACATATCAAGCTACCGAAGACTAACAAAGTTCAAGGTCTTGAACTAACATCAATTGAAAATTGAGGCCCATGTTAGTTCACCTTACAGAGCATGAGTTACTCAAAAAACAAAGAGCAGGATGCTTCGAGTTAAAGCCATTTAGATGACAAGAGTCAAATAAGACACAAGTAAACCGAATTGGTCACATTAATCTGGCAAAAGGGAAAATTTTCAATTGCAAGGGAATATGAAAGAACATTTTGTAACATAGATGTATGATTTCATTTCATTTTTTTGGAATATTTTTGCGGACCCAAGACAGTTTTCATAATTAAACGTGACCTTTAACTTTACAAGTAGTGCTTGGCAGCAGGAACGAATATTTCCATCGCTTGCCTAATGAGCCCAATTAAGTATCAAAGAGGCACTAAATATGAAAACTGATAACTCGCAAAACAAAAGAAGGAAAGTCAATAACAAAATCGTATGACTAACCAAAAATAGAAGCGAAAGGAATATCTAGATCCAAAAAGAAAGAGATTTGCCATCAAAATTCAACGAAGTAGCTATTGAGAGCTATTAAGAATAAATATAAGCCCTTTCTACTTTGAATAAAAACAGAAACTAACCAATCTAGTTCAAGAAAGGAAAGAATATACTGAGCCACTCCACACACAATTCTCTACTAGAAGTAGAACAACCTGAATCCGTAGATCTGAGCCAGGCAGAACACTTTTTTTTTTTGCTCTGCCGATGGTAGACCAGGACAACAATAAAGCAGTGCAGAAATCAGATTGACGAACAACAATCGAGCAGAATTATTAATTGGGAAAGAAAAGAAAAAAAGAGGCAAAGAACAAGCACAATTTCTCACAACCCAATTGGATCTATCTCATTTACCTTCAACATCAAGCACTACCACACTAAAAAGTGAACAACGTGAAATGAGCCATGAACTACCGTGAGAGAAAGCAGTGGAAGATGTACTAGTACAGAGTAGATCTATGCTCGAACAAGCGCATGCACACACAAATACAAATGAAGAGAGAGAGCAGAGAGCTTACAGAGCCAGTCCCCATTGTAGAAGTCCTTGTCCTGAGCCCAAATAGTGTAGTTAACACCGGGGGACCAACCCTTGTTCCCTCCCACCATCCAACGAGTTGCAGAAACTCCCGGCACAATTACCACCACTACTGCGCACATTAGCACCACCGCGAAGGTCAGTGAAACATACCCAGTCCCTCTTTTCACTCCCTCCATTCTCAACTCTCTCGCCACAAGTCCCTCTGGGAATGCTCTGTCTCTAAGAAGCCACAGATCTCTGTTTTTGGCCTTTCTTGGGTTTGGACCGTTTGGTTTATATGCTTCTGATGAAGACTACGCTACTTCTATATCTGCTACAACGACCGCTCGATTATTTATTAGCAAAAATCCGTACCCTTAATTTTCGGATATGTTACTTGTTTACTTTTCTCTAAGCTACTCTATTTTCTTAATTATGCATTAGCAAAGTCTAACCAGCTTCTTAAAGCTGACTCTCTTGTGTCCTACGAAATCAGGGGCAGACAGACTTCAACATTTCCAGCTACTTGCCATGTGCGTGGGAATGGGCCAATTATTACTTTCTTTTAGTTTACTACTATAACGTTCTAATAGAAAATTAAAGTTTAGACTTTCAATTTATATGTTCTAATCTAAAATGATATCTTCAATAGGGAACGATGAAAAAAAACAGTTCTTTAATTTCAACTCACATGTAGATCAAGCGATGTCGTTTTCATCTGAGCTCCACTCACACGAGATCTCTCTCTTTTCCAAATTTGCTACAGAGACAAACTACAAACAAGTACAGTAGAAAAAAGAAAAGAAAAAGATATCACCTATTTTTTCTTTTTGGGAGAGAATTGGTTTGCTTTATTTTTTTCTAAATAAATTCGTATTAAATTGCACTGTATTAACAAGCCCAATAATGGGACTTGATCGAGATGTTCAGCCCCAAGTCGTGCTGTTGCATCATGCATGCCCAAAGTAGCAAGCTTTCTATGGAAACTTCACCATGGCAAGCTGTCCCACCGAAAAATATAGGTTAGGTTTGACTTGTGATATTATATAGAATTGGAGACAGGTGGAAGAGGGTCGCGATCAGGTACATATATTTCCTTTTGTGTTGTTTACGTATCCTGATCTTGATGATAATGGTCACCAACTATAAATGTATGATTTTGACAAAATAAAGAAACGCTTTTTTTTTTTTTTCTTGTCGATTCACCAAATGGTTTTATATAATGTGATCTAGAAAGTTTGAGGTCATGAAACCCGATCACAGACACAGTGGTTGTAATCATTGTGCTGGGATGGGTTGTCTCTAAAGCACAAAAGATGGTTGGAACTTTAGAGAAGAATCACGAAGCGAAAAAGAGGACAGAACGAGTGGCCCGGCCGATTGCGGGACACATTTTGCAAAAGGAAAAAGAGAAAGTGCAAATATTAATTAAGGTTAAATGTGTGTTTTTGTCGAAGTTGCACCCGGCATGGGAGAGAGGGTACAAGCGGCTGGACGAGAGAGAAGAAGCCACCCCCTGAGGACTATCGAAACCTATTTTGATGCTGTTTTCGGAAGGGTGCTTTAATGGCGGATACATGCTGATGCAGGACTTCTAGGGGCGTAACGGCTTTGTCTCGGACAGAACGTATGACTAACTAACACTGCGGGTTCGATCGGGGGTTCTAACAAATAGTGGGCTTAGAAACGATGTTATATATGATCCACTTATGAACGGTACTCTATTATTTTTTTGTTTTTCTTCATAAACGATACTCCATCCAATCTACTGAATATTTGTCTTAGAACCAAACAAAAAAGGTCAAAAAAACAAAACAAGGACGTCAATTTTTGAACCCATCCAATAATACTAAGCACCCATTTCACCAAAATTTATTATTTCTTAATTCACAATAAACGCGTCCCTTAGCTTCTTACCTGTGATACTTACAAAGACATTTGTCAAAAGCCTATATCCACAAAGAGTATTTCTGTATGTCCTCGAAAATGTAAGAGACTAGCTCTATTCATTCAGCCAAAGGAGAAAGTAACTGTAAACTTCATTCAGTCCAACCTTCTAAGCAGGTACTCAACTTGAACTTCTTTTGTCAATGGCATGATCCAGTCACCATATAGATCAGCAACCAAGCTTGGTACTATTTTACAAACCGGTTCAGGTCCGGCATCGGCTTCCCCTACCTTCACTGTCACCTCTTGGCCAAATGTTCTGGCCTTCACTTCTACTCTCCTTTTGATGGCATCTTCGACTTTTGGATATGTCAGCATATCCATCAGTCTTTGCCTGTCCTGCAGAATCAAACACCACCACCACAGGGAAAAGAAAGTGAGTGAAAGCGTCAAAAATCATTTCAAGAAAATCCACAAAAAAATAAATAAAAAGCATTGTATAGGATAGGTCCAGCAGAAATGTATGTAAGAAAGGCTATGTACCTGGGCTCTAATGGCAGCTTCGTAGGTATCTGGATAGGCTTGAAATTTGGCCTCTGCAACAAATTTACCATAATGGATTCTTTTTGAAAGAGCCTGCAATCGCAACCAGCGTATATATCAAGACAGAGAGAGACAGATAATTTCTTCTTATACACTTTTTCTTTTTTACCAGGGAGTGAGAGAGAGAGAGAGAGAGTAGTGTTCCTAATGATGCAATGACACCATAATTTGATGAATTTGAAAACTCCATTGCCAGATATGTCCATTGCCAGAATTTGCATGAAATGTGATACAGAGAACTAATTACATTTGCGTAGCTGAATATTCTAAGCAATGTCTCACTAAACACGAAATTTATACCTAACAGATCAAGACCGAGTTGATTGGGGTTGCCTACCATCATTCAAAATTTTATCGTAGGAAATGGATCCAGAGAATAGAACTATCAAAACTCTAACTTTTTCACAAACTTCATATTGTGTTACATTACTTTCTTGCATGTTCTGCAAGAAGGAAATATGGTGGCAGATGGTTTATCTAGGTTGAGCGCTAAAGGAATACAACAAATTTTTTTTAATCTAGTTTTTTCTTTAGCAAAGGAGATCCAAGGGCACCTACGACTGGACAAATGGGGTTTTCCTCTGCTACGCGTGCGTTGAGAGTTTTCTATCTCTTAATCTGAGTTTTGTTTTATTCGGTATTCTTTTGTCACAAGTGAGGACAATGTGAATAAATTTAAGAGCTTTGCTTTCTTTCTCAAAATAGAAAAATAAAAAAAAATCATCCTTTCACAGTATGGTGGATGACAAGGGGACTTATCCTACTGGTTCTAAAGTCTAGACTAAAATTGGGCTTAACTCAGGGGAAGGACTATGAAACTGCATTTTCTAAGGGGTATTTGACCACCTAACCTTATGTGCTTCATGCTCAGAAAACCAAATGTTGCTCGAATAAGGGATATTCTCTCACATCTTGTTCTATGAAGGTGCTTCGACTTCACATTGCTTGATTTATGTGTGGTAGAGAAGCAGTCACAATTTCTTCCACGGATGAATGAAGTACACGAGTGGACACCCCCCCCCCCCCCCCCCCAAGGGACCCAGGGAATGGGGGAGAGAGACAGATAGAGAGTGAGAAGGGAAGGTAAGATACAAGGTGGCGAACATAGCAAAAGACTCAAGAGGAATAACAGTATTAATTGAGAGGGCTGTAAAGCTGGAACACGTCATGCCTAATTTTTCCTTACCACAGCAGAATTCATTAAAATTATAGTCATCCAAATAAGTTTTGAAGTTCATTGAAACATGGATGATTGAATGAAAATGCATACCTGCAAGCACATTGTGTCGCAAACAGCAGTCGAACCACAGTTGCCATCATCTCCTTCCTCAACTAATCTTGGGATAAGATCTCTAAAATACATGTCCCACACTTTTTTATTTATATTGATGGAGTCAGAAAAAGGATGTAGTACCTGTTTTCAAGTCAGAGAAAGGTTCAATGGAGGAGAATTGAGGGGAACAAAATTGGAAAATAATCAGCAAATAGATCGATAAAAACCTAACTCCAGAGCAAGAGAGAGAGAGAGAGAGGTTAGCTGGGTGAAATCCTTTCAGGCAAATTCTCATCAACTGTGCCAAACAAACGTAGCTTTTCACCAATTTACTAGCTAAAATAAGCTTTGTTAGCTTTTTATGCAGCAAACAAATATACTTCATTGACTTTCCACTATTTCTCTCCCAAAGTAGAATCCATTACTGGCGCTTTCATACTGAGCTGATAAAAAATATTATGGACTAGTATTCCTAATAAACTCTCCATTCTGCAATTGTCCAAAACACACCCGTTGAGAAAGGACAAAATCTTGAGTTCAGAATTGAAAAGAGGGGGGGGGGGGGGGGGGGGGGGGGGGGGGGGGGTGGCATATGGCAATACTGGGTCTGGAAGCTCATCTGGGAAGAAAGGATGCTCATCCGGACTCTTGTATCGACCCACCTGTGGTGTGCAATGAGAAATTAATCAGGATGCATTGCATAGCAATTCCTCATTTCAACCATTCTTTTTTCTAGGGGGTCTAACAAACCTGAGCATGAAGTTTTTCAGTTTCTTTAACCATATATTCAACCAAAGAGCCATTGAATCCATCCACGGTGAAAGCATTAGGGTTGTATGTATCCGCATTATAACAATATTGAGCTCTCTCCAAAAGGCTAAATATGATGCTATCCTCCTGTCTTATTAAGGAACTTCTTATACTGTCCAGTGTCAAGTTCTCGCTCTCATCCACCCTTTTCCTTGTTGCAATTGACCTACATTAAAAGACAGCATAATATAGCATTTGAACCACAGAAATAGAGGGTTAAGGTGTTTAGATCCTCCCATGGGACACCCAACAGTGTACATGTACAATGCATGATAGACTTGAGTTCCGGCAAGTATTTTGTATCAGTGCGCAGCTATTGCTGAAGACATGCCACTGTGGAGAAAAGTGACTCAGGATATCAAAGAAGCCGCTTTTTGGATGCATTCTAAATTAGCATTCTATGTGACATTAATGAATTATTTGTAGGTTGTTGAATTCTACTAGCTTAAATCCTTTTATGCTTTTTGTAGAAAGAATGAAAGCAGAAGAATTTGAGAGAATTCAGTGTATTTCAATGTGTATAGAATTGTACAAGGAATGGCCAATTTATAGGAGAAGAGGCCAAAGAAGAAAAGGAATGCAATAATTACAAAATAATTACAAAATGGAGAGAATCAATTAGAATCGTCCAATTGTTAAACTTGGGAATTACTCGAGAGTAATGACCAAGTAATGAGATATATGGTAATATATTTCAATACTTTTCTTTCCTGTTTTTGATGTACGAATGAAGTCATCATTCAGAAACAGCTGCTGCAGATGAGAGACTGAATGACATCCATAGCTACTTACTCAGAAACATAGTAACTAACAACTAAAGCAATGACATCAAACAATCACTAAACAAGAAAGCAAGTTATGCTTTGAGATCTTCAGTTTGATCTGGACGTGGCTCGATTCTGCTCTTTCTTCGCCAAATGGCGGATGTGAGCGTTCACAAAAATGTCGTTTCTTATCCGTACGCATGCAAGTAGAACCCTTATACTGTAGATTGGACTAACAAAACATACAAAGTCCATATAAGGCAAGATATACAACAATTTTCATGAACCGTACCGCAAAAAAGTATCGATAACCGAAGCGAACAGCACATAAAAGAACACAAGACTTGGTCCAAAACCACGAAGGTAACAAAAATGAAATTAGAAGCAAAAATAGAAAAGTGAATTTTCTTTCTCGAACTGAGATACCCAAGGTCGATCGTAATAATTAACAATTGTAACGAAAAGTTGCTATTTCGGTACCCAGCAGGAGTTGATGTAGCTTGTACAGACTGAGCGCTTCTCTTCGTCGAGCTCGTACCTTGGAGCCCGAAAGAAAAATCCAGCTTGGTCCGGAGGACCAAAGAGGAAACGGGTCTCGAACATCTGGAAGCATGAGGAGCAATAATGGCAGGAGAGGCAGTTCCCAGCAGCTTCGCCTCCATTGAAAGCGAAAAGAGAGCTTAGAGGGCAAGGAACAACCGAAGGAGAGGAGCGTTTAAAATCAGGACAAAGAAAAGGAAAATGAGGGTAGGAGGAAGTTTGGGCCTGCTGGCGCTTTGTATTGGTGGTTAATGAGAGGGGTAGGTGTTAGGTGCTGAAATTGGGTAGGTCGAGAGTCGGAAAACTGTTTTCGTGCTCTGGACGCATCCTGGCACTGCGTAGTGCGTCGTGCGTGTGAGGTTAAATAGTGGACTGGTCCATGCGACTCGCGAGGAAACGGAGTGGCCCCACCGAACCAACCACCCAACAGGCCAACAACCTGGTGAACTGTATTTTGCTTATTTCTGTTCTTGATGAAATGAGGAGACGGACTAGTACGTATTCTCATTGGTTTTAATTTGGAAATATCTTAAAGCCTATTGTTCCAATTAAAGTATAATTCATGATTTCACAAGTGGTTAATTAACAACATTATAGGGTCCCGATATTTTTCTTAAGACAACTGGCTAATGGCTATCATGCTAGAAGACAGCTGATAGAATCATAATTTATATTAGATAAAAAATCAGAAATAGTTTTTGTTTTTCGAAACTGAAGTTGCGTCTAGCATGGGCACCATTTGTCTTGAGATAAAAGAAAAAACACTTCAGTTGAACTCGTGATTACTGAAAAAAGAAAAGAAAAGAAGAACTCGTGATTACTTTTTGTGGAAGTAACTCTGAAAAGTTTTTTTTGCATCGTACTTTTTATCAGGTCTGCGAAGAACAACCGTAATGCAAATATGGTAAAACAATCTTGAAAATGGAATTGCTTCTTGCATGGAAGATAAGATTACCCTTTTAGAGTTATGCAGATGCAGAACTATTGGTTGTGACCCAATTATATGATCACATGAATTATATTATTACTCTTTTGGAGTTAACGCTAAAGAGTTTTCTCGAAACAGGCGATTGTCAGATATAGAACAACTAGTTGTGACGCAGTTATATGACCACATGAATTACATTATTACTCTTTTAGAATTAACACCATAGGGTTTTTTCGAAATAGGTGATTTTCAAATATAGTACAAATGGTTGTGACGCAATTATATGACCACATGAATTACATTATTATTCTTTTGGAGTTAAAACTGCAGAGTTTTCTTGAAATAGAAAATTGTCAGATTCACAGGATGATTGGTTGTGACGCAATTATATGATCACATGAATTACATTATTACTCTTTTAAAGTTAAAGCTGCAGAGTTTTCTCGAAATAGACTATTGTCAGATTCAGGACGACTAGTTTGATGTAGTTATATGACCACATTAATTACATTATTACTCTTTTGGAGTTAACATTGTATATTTTTCTCGAAACAGACAATTGTCATATACAAAACGATTAGTTGTGACGCAATTATATGATCACATGAATTACATTATTACCCTTTTAGAGTTAATGCTGCAGAGTTTTCTCGAAACGGACTATTATCATATACAAGACGACTAGTTATGACGCAGTTATATGACCACGTTAATTACATTATTACTCTTTTGAAGTTACTTCTACAAGTTTTTTCGAAACAGACGATCGTTAGATATAGGAAGATTGATTGTAACGCACTTATATGACCACACGAGTTCCATTATTACTCTCTCGTAGTTAACGCTGCAAAATTTTATCGAAATAGATGATTGTCAGATGCACAACGACTAGTCGTGACAATTATGAAAATATGTTAGATTTCTCTTAAAATTATATTGGTGACTCAAGCGGTGGGTCGTGGGCTATGAGCTGCTGCATTACCTCTCCGAAATTGTTGTGTACATTAAGTGGCTCACTTCGGTAGATTTTCCATATGAAGTTTCTTCTCACACAAAAAAAAAACATAATTTAATTTCACTTTTTTTGTTCTCAAAATACTCGATTACTACCAACTATTTTAAGCTTTGATCACCACCATCCTAGTTTCTTGCATGGTAGCAAATTGTATTAGAGAATCGTATCAATGAACCTTGTATTTATTTAATTAAAATTGATCCAGAAAAGTAAATTTTCTAAACATATGTCTCTCAGATGCAATTATGAGAATCCAAACATCTCTCTTTTTTTAATTTTTACTTAGGGCTTGTTTGTTTGTAAACGTATTATAAAATACTGATATATTCAACAAATTTTCAAAACGAACATCTAAAATCTCAAAATATCATACATAAACACCAATACATTTTACACAATCTCCAACAACTTTTTACACAAACTCTAATAAATTTTCAAAAAAAAATTATAACAAATATTCTCTCCATATATACCTTTTCATATAACTTCAATACTTTTTTATTAAATAATTATATCAAATAATCTCTCTCTACAACTTTTTACAAATTTTCACAAAAATTAAATATATTTAAAAATTTTCACTAATTTTTACACAAAAACTTATAAAACTCCAATCTGCATAAATATTCATAATTTTATCAAAATCTTACAATATTTTAGAAAATAAACATCCCCTGAGACAATTGGCCTCCACGCAAGAAGTCACCTGAATTTCAAGAACTAAAAAAATATTTATAGAAAATCATTTATTAGATACAATTATGAGAATCCAAAAGTGTCTCAATTATTGAATTTGTAAAAATATTGAAATTTGTGAAAAAAGTTTTTTTAAAATTCTGTGGCACCCAAACAAAGCCGGACAATCTGGGGACGACGGTAAAAGGTGACTCAGAGATCGCTGTAGCATTTTGCTCCTCAGCCTCGTTACTACTTTAGTTACCGACCAAAATAAAACTAAAATCTCATTCCTGTCCGCCTGCCCCAAATCCATGGCTCCCTCCAATTGACAACTTCCGGACTTTTTAGTGCGCTTTTATTACTCTTTGAACCCAATGCAACTTTACACGCCAATCCGAACGCCAACATGGGTTTCCAGACGAAGACTCTTGGAAGAAAAGCTCTCGGACCTCCACAAATGCACCAACCTCAACCAGATAAAGCAAATCCACGCCCAAATTCTAAAAGCCAATCTACATCAGGATCTCTTTGTAGCACCAAAGCTCATAGCGGCATTCTCTTTGTGCCGCCAAATGGTGTTGGCGGTCAATGCTTTCGATCAAGTTCAAGAAGCCAATGCGCATTTGTATAATACTTTGATCAGAGCCCATGTCCAAAATTCTCAGCCCTTACAGGCCTTTGCCACTTTCTTTGAAATGCAGAGTAACGGTGTTTATCCCGATAATTTCACGTACCCATTTCTGCTTAAAGCGTGTTCTGGCCAGTCTTGTTTGCGTATGGTCCAGATGATTCATGCTCATATTAAAAAGTTTGGGTTTTGTTCAGATATTTTCGTGCCCAATTCGCTTATCGATAGTTATTCCAAGTGTGGGTCGTTTGGTGTTAAGGCAGCGAGGAAGTTGTTTAAGGAGATGGGGGAGAGAGATGTTGTGTCTTGGAATTCTATGATTGGTGGTTTGGCGAAAGCGGGAGAGTTGGGGGAGGCTCGCCGGTTGTTTGATGAAATGCCGGAGAAGGATATGGTGAGTTGGAATACTATATTGGATGGTTATGCAAAGGCCGGAGAAATGAACCATGCATTTGAATTATTTGAGGGGATGCCTGAGAGGAATGTTGTGTCTTGGTCTACTATGGTTTCAGGTTACTGTAAAGCTGGGGATATGGATATGGCGAGAATGTTGTTTGATAAGATGCCAGTTAAGAACTTAGTTTCTTGGACAATTATGATATCTGGGTATGCTCAAAAGGGGCTTATGAATGAGGCAGTCAGCTTATATGATAAAATGGAGGAGGCTGTTTTGAAGCCTGATGATGGGGTTCTTATAAGTATTTTGGCTGCTTGTGCAGAGTCTGGTTTGCTTGGATTGGGTCAGAAAGTTCATGACTCTATTAGGAGGACTGGGTTTAAGGGTAGTACTCAAGTATCAAATGCCTTGGTTGATATGTATGCGAAGTGTGGTAGCTTAGATGAGGCCTATAGTGTATTCAATGGGATGACGAAGAGAGATGTGGTATCCTGGAATGCCATGCTCCAAGGGTTAGCCATGCATGGACATGGTGAGAAAGCGCTTCAGCTTTTCTCTAGGATGAAGGTAGAAGGGTTTGAGCCAGATAGAGTTACCTTAATTGGCATCTTATGTGCTTGTACGCATGCAGGCTTAGTGGAGGAGGGTGTTCAATACTTCTACTCGATGGAGAGGAACTACGGTATTGTTCCCGAGATTGAGCATTATGGTTGCATGATTGACCTTTTGGGTCGCGGGGGCCGTCTTAAGGAAGCTTTCCGGCTTGTGAATAGCATGCCTATGGAACCAAATGTGATTATTTGGGGCACCCTTTTGGGGGCATGCCGTATGCATAATGATGTGGATCTTGCTAGGCAAGTTGTGGATCACCTGGTTATATTAGAACCGTCAGATCCTGGAAACTTTTCAATGTTGTCTAATATATATGCTGCAGCTGGAGATTGGGACAGTGTTTCAAATGTAAGGCTGCGAATGAGGAGTACAGGAATCCAGAAACCATCAGGGGCTAGTTCTATAGAGGTTCATGATGAGGTTCATGAATTTACAGTATTTGATAAATCACACCCTAAATCAGATAAAATATATCAGATGATTGACAGATTGGTTCAGGACCTTAAGCAGGTTGGATACGTCCCGAAAGCATACCAATAGGAATTGGTTTAGGTACTCTGCTGAATTGGTGCATATCTTGCAAGCATATCCTCACATTAAGGGGCAGGACCGCGTTGGGAAGATGCATTTTGGGGCAGATTCCCGGTCCTGATCCCCTTCCATCAGAATTTAGGTCTGCTTAGTGATTATGGTGCTTATGGGATGTCTGAATCATTTATGATGTTTCAGGATACAGCCAATGTATAATAGCATTTAGAATGGATCCGTTGTGTGTTTTGCAGCACCTGATTGAGTAAATACTCTCGTGGCGCTATTCATTATTGTTGAATCATTGAGCATTAGTTTAACTTGGGAAGCTTAATGGTTACCAATAACCCTGTTCTAGGATCATGTACAAAAGGCATGCGAATCAATTAATTTGTGAAAGTGAGTCTCTTTTTTAAATGGTACTGCAATCTTGTATTGCGTTTCAATTCTCTTTCATCGGCCTTCCACTTTTTGCTCGGAATTGTGACCCGTGCCGGATCTATAGCATCAAAGAAAATGAGTTTATGTAAGCTGCCACACGGCCTAAAAAAGATGCTGGGCTACCAATTGACGAAGACTTGAGCCTTAGACTAAAAGATATATTTTAAAATTAGAATTATCTAAGCCCTTATATTAAATTTTCTATTTAAGATCTTCTAAGCAATATGCGATCTCACTCGACGACTTTCCAAACTAGGCCCCGTCTATTTTTTTCACGTTTAACATTTTTGTTAGCCTTAATCCAAACTCAACGTGGGCCACAGCTACTGCTACACCACCACGCGTAATAACCCGAAATTCGGGTAGAGTATACGATTCGCGAGTGGGTGCTTCGGTAGGAAAGTGACTCAACTACATATGAGTAACTGGCTACGAAGGTGACACATCATCCGAAAAGGGTTTGATTGATCGATCCGGTAGCCACGAATGAGAAGGCATGCACCTTTGGAACGGATGTGCATCTTCTCCTTCTACGCCATGTGTAAAGTCAAAATCTGCTGGCCCATCTTTCGGAATCTCAAATACAAACATCCAACTTGGATTGGATCGGATGAGATTGAAGAACACCGTGTGGTGCACATTAATCCCCGTTGCAAATATATACATTTTGTGGCAGCGACTCTCAGCCTCCATCCTTTTTTATCCACGTTTGACAAAACACAAGTGGGGAAGGGGAAGCTAAAACCATGGAAGCTTGTTTCCTCAACTCGAATTCCGTCACCAAAATCGTAGCATTTGTTCCCTCAAACAAAGCTGCTATTTGGGATCACTCCAAGGGCTATGCCAGGCAATTAAAAGGCAGAAGACACGCCGCTCAGTTTTCAGTATCGTGTAAGTGGTTCGATTCTATTAAAACAGTGTCGATCCGAGGTCGTTTTCTATACAATTGGATT
>CM025854.1:29128954-29155764 GCA_003952965.2 Morella rubra
CCTGCTGTAAAAATTGTAAATGTTTTCTTTTTCGATTTATTTTTGTTTGTTTTAAAATATTAATTTCTTTAGATATAGAAATATTTTTTAAAGCTTGAATATCTCGAGTAAAAGGAGATAATAAAATTTAAAAGTAACTTCATGACCTAAAACTTTTGAAGTTATTCCTTCTTCAGTTACAATAAAAGGATAAAGCAGTGATAGAAAAGGATTTCCTAATATTACTTTGGAAGTTAAATTTTTAACTAATACAAAAGTTTTGAAAAAAAAACCCAAAAACCATTATTGCAAATATGGACATTAGGAATTTTATAATTTATAATCATCTTTTGACCATCAGCTTGAGATAATTTTTCTTTTGATTTTTCAAAATATTTAGAATCAATTAAACCTTCTTGAATACAATTTAAATCAGCACCAGAATCTATTAAAGCAATAGTAGTAAAAGAATAATCTTTAATACGAATGGTTATTTCAGAGTACCATTTTTGAAAAACAATTTTATCAATAATATTCAGAAATGAGTCAGATGGTATAATAGGAAAAGATTCCGAAGAAGTAGGTAAATCAGATATTTGTAATGGGTTGTTCCGATTGGGTTTTAAGTAAACAAAGTTCAGTAAGCAAATGATCAGTGATTTTTGTAAAATTTGTTTGTGTATTTTGTAATTGTTTGATTTCTTGTTTGAGTATTTGAATTTCTCTGTGTAAGTCTTGTGTAGTAGGAGGTTTAATATTTGAAGAAGAAAAGCGAGCTAATATTTTGCTATAATCATAATGAGTATCGGGTAGTAGATTTTGTGATTGAGAAGAACTAGAAGGAACTGAAGTATTATTCTTATTATGATTTTCTAATTCTCTCATTTTTAAAAGATAGGTTTGCTGTAAACTAGGATCTTGGATTTTTTAAATAATTTCTAATAATAATTGATCAGATTGTGATAACACAGATATTTGTTTTTGACATGTACAATTTTCTTCAAAACAGTTGCAAAGCTGAATTCTATCATTATCAGAAGAAGAACTTTCGTATTCAGAAGTAGTTGAAGAATTAGTTTCTGATACAGGTGTTTGATAAGAATTTGGATTAAGAAATATTTTACATAGTTGTTCTTTTAATTTCAGGAGAAACATCTAATTCTTTTATTTATTTTTTAACATAATATTTATTAGCAAAATGTCCTGTTTTTCCACATTTCCAACAAGTAATATCTTTTTTCTTAGATTTATGTTTAGGTTTGTATGAAGGAAAAGATTTCTTATATGGTTTCGATTTATATTTATGTTTCGATTTGTAGTAAGGTTTTGAAGAATAATATTTATGATGTTTTTTATGTTTTGAGGGGGGTAAAGGAACAGAATAACCATATTGTTCACAGAAAAAGCCTAATTCTTTACGAGTTTGTTTTTTCTCTATTTCTAAAGTTTTATTTAATTTCAAATCATTGCAAATTAATAAACCAGTTCAATTAATAATATTTATCATTTCACCATAAGTATATTGATCATACAAAATAACACCTTGATCATTAGCTAAATTAATACGAACCTTTTAAGCAAAGTAATAAGGTAAACCTGCTATTAATTTTTCTTTCCAATAAGCTTGATTACAATCATCACGTAATAATACTTTTGACAAAAATATATCTTTATACCAGCAAAAATCAGCCATAGTAGGACATTTAAGATTTAACAAAAAATCAGAAGAACGTTCTCTATATATTCCTGGATCACCAATAAAATTTTTGGTAATAGTATATAATAAGTATTAACAGAATCAGGTATTTGTTGACCATTACTAAGGACAGGATTATTATCAGCATCTCTTTTTATTGCATCTTGAATAGTATTACGTTCATCATCATTCAAATATCTATCCCACCGATGTTTTAATTGACCAGTAAAACCAGTTAATATACAATTATAAACTTGTCGTTCTGTGCGATGATTATTTCGTAAAACATTTGCATACATAGACATTTCGTTCAAAATATTAAGAATTTCATATTCAGAATTCCATCAATATTCCATTCATAAATTTCATTGGCAGAAAAAGAAGAAGTGTGTAATAAATGTCTTTCTTCATACTGTAAATCAGGAGGTGTAGGTCGAGGATAATAATTTCTATTATTTAAGTGATAATATTTAGATTCATATTTCTTAGTTTTGGAGCGATGTATTTTATTAAGATTTAAGTCATCTTGAAATTGAGATTCTAATTTTTGTAGATCAAGATCAGGAGTATCAGTTTCAGATTCAGAAGTAATAGGACTAGAAGATGGACTAGACTGATTTAAAACTTGTATTTTAGAAGAGAAAGCAGTAGTTTTATTCTTTTCATTTATTGATAATTTAGCAAGTATTTCATTAATTTTATCTAATTTTTCTGTAGTAGTGTCGACAGTAGTTTAAAGGAGGCATGGGTGGTAATTCATGAGGAATAAACATGGGTTGAGGTTTAGAGTTTTAACAGGAGCAGATGGTTTTATTAAAGATTCGAGTTTAGTTAAATGAATACCGAGTTGTTGTAAATAAACATTTGTATAATTATTTTGTTGGATAATATTATCAAAGTTTTTATCATTATTATTTAAAGTATTACTTTATAGGGAGTTGCAAAATATTGTTTGGCTTGATGATCTATACTAATGGTAGTTTTGGGAGGATAAAATTCATAAATCTGTTGACTATTTGTAGTAAGCCATGGTATTTCTTTAGTAAGAACATTTAAAGTAGGTAAATATTATTCAAACCATGAAAAGAAAGGTATATGTTGTTGTACTGTATTTAAATGAGTATAATAAATACTACGTATATAAGCTTGGTCTATTTTATCATAAGTATCAAAGAACCAAAGTCTTTTCTTAATATTTTCTAAGGACTCAAAATCTTTTCGTAAAATATCTTTATTAAGAACAAAATTATTTTGTAAAACATGAATAGAATGAGATCGTTGTAAAGATATTATTTCAGATTGCGTAGGAGAAGTCTTATCAGGAGGTTCAGTCTGATTATCATAGATAGGGATTTGTATAGAATTATCAGATTTAACAGTGTTTGGAGGAATAAAAGGTGGTATATAAGATGGTATTGAAGAAGTACTTGTACGAAAAGAATTGAAAGTCGATTTAAAGTTTCGAGAGCTTATAGAAGGAGATAAAGAGGATACTGAAGAAAATCTATTTGATAAAGTATTCGTATTGTCTTTATTAAAAGATAGAGTAACAGATCCATCTGTATGTTGAGTAAAATATTCAATCTGTTTATTTTCTTTTTTAGGAGGAGGTACTATTAATGGTAATTTCCAATTGTTAGGTAAAATAACATCATCCCATTTGATCATACGGGGAATTGTAATATTTGAGAATTTATTACTAGTAGTTAAAAGTAAAGTTTCACCAGAATGAGGACGAACCTTATATCTAGGATCAAGAGTCGTCTTCATTAATTTATAGTGGAGTCGATATATAATGCAAGATATTAAGCACCTTCCATCATATCATACCCATGGATTTAATATTTAATATTAAAGAGTGTAAAATAGTAGGATCAGATAAAGAAAGAGGAAAACAAGGATAACAATTAAAATATATAGGACCTTGATGTAAAGAAGATTCAACTATTCCAAGTAAAGAATTTGAAAATTGATTATGTCAGCCATCTCTTAAACATAAAAGAACAGAAGCATTTAAACCTTGAAGTGTTAAAGGGGCTGCTGCTATTTGAACTAAACCCACATGCATATATTTAAAGCCTTGTGTTATATGTTTTTGAATCATATTAGATTTTATTAAATGAATAGTTTCATATTCTTTGCTAATTGGTATTAATTGTTCAATGGTTTTGATTGCATAATCCGTATTAAAAGCAAATGTAGAGTGTTTATATAGCTGAGAATCTTTTACTTTTGGTATTACCCAATTATTTAAAGGTTTATTAATGCCTAATGAAACATGATATTCATCAGAATTTAAATGAGATGCAGATGATGAGGTATTATCAATTGAACTGCTATGCTCCATATTATCACTATTAGAACTTCCAGTTGTAAAACTACGTCTACTATTTGTTCGTCTAAACATCATGTTTAAACTATAGTATACTTTTGAAATTAGCTAATTCAGACGGGTCACACCAACCGGGTCTGGCCTTTCTCACGGCTAATCCAATGGTTCCATGTGAAATCCAACGCTTGAAATAGATAATAGCAAAAGACAATAGCTATAATGTAAACCAAACACTTAGAGGAGCAAAAGTATAGTAGAATGCAAGATGAATGGATAGGCCCTGATACCAAAAATTATGCCTAGGTATTGTTTTCGTCATCTGAATGCAATGATTCATCTAAATCATATTCTTCAAATAATGTTTCATCAATGATATTGTCAATGATATTATATATATATATATATATATATATATATATCTATTCCCATTTGAATTCCTTTTTCTCTCCTTTTATTTTTAAAGCTATTTTCATATCCTTTCAACGAGTATATATATTTATTATTTATGAGAAGTCTTTTTCGAATGTTTTTTTTCTCTCTCTTCCTTTCTAATTTCCTCCAAACTATTTTATTTAAATTAAATGGGGAAACCAATCTCTTTGCAATTACTCATAATTATGCAGTGCAAACCCCTCTAGAAGAGAAGTTGAAACCGCACAAAAAGAATGGAAAAAGCTATATGTGGAGACGCGTTCCCAGCCTTTTGACGATTAAACGCTCGCTTTTTTGTCTTTTTGGACGGAGCTGTGGCTTTTGATATTATCACCTATTTACAAATTATCATCTTCTAATTGGTAACGATTGCAATAATTGATGATAGCTAGTGCTTGCAAAAGCTTGTCGGGAAGAGAGGGAGAGGGAAAGGGCTAAGAAAATGAAAACGGAATTAAAGGAAAGAACCGAGAAATTAGTCGATTGAAATGGTGAGGAGACGGAGGAGCCCACATGGGAAATATTGTCGGGGAAGTTTTTCGTTAAGAAAAAAATTTAACGAAAAACAATGTAAGTTCTTAAAGAAACAGTTTTTATGTTAAAATAAAATGACAAAATTGCACCCACAGCTTATAAGGTATTCAAAAATTGCAATTAAGTTTCCAATAATAAATTAGTCATTTAGCTCATTGAGATAATAATTACGGAAAAATAAGGTCTTCCATCCCGATAGAGTTTGATGTGAAGATTATAAATTTTGGAATTAAGGTTCTATTGAGTTAATTTGAGATTTTTGGGGGACAATGAGGGAGATGGTTGCAAGGATGGACAAGGAAAAAAACTTAAGTGTTTATTTTTTGTGTATTTTGTAAGCTTGGTGATATATTAATATAGTGTAAGTGATTGATTGGGTCGATACTGACATGACATTTGTAGATTGACGTATTTAGATTGAAAAAGTAATATAATCTAATTGAATTGATGTGACATTAATATGAGATATCAATATTTTAAGTTAATAGACAGAGAGTGAGGTGGAGGGAACTCTTTTTTTTCGAAATCATTATTTCATAAAGTTAAATGACTAATTTATTATATCGAGAATTCAATTGCAATTTCCAAATACCTTAAAGGCCGCACAATTCCACTCAAAAAAATTGATATTATTGTTTTCAATCAAGTCCAATCCTCTTGCTCTTAAAATTATGAAAACGAGGTCCATACGGTGAAACTTCCAGTTCCCAGGAGAGATGAAAAATACTTGTACGTAATTTATGGTTTTTAATTTTCAAAAGGTTTTAAAGTTTCAAAAGGTTTTAACGAAAAACAATGTAAGTTCTTAAAGAAGCAATTTTTATGTTAAAATAAAATGGCAAAATTGCACCCATGGCCGATAAAGTATTTAAAAGTTGCAATTAAGTCACAAATAACAAATTAGCCTCATTGAGATAATGATTTCGAAAGAAAAAGAAAAAAAAAAGCCCCTCCCTCCCAATAGAGTTTGACGTGAAGATTGTAAATTTTGAAATTAAGATTCTACATAGTTAATTTGAGATTTTGGGTGGACAATCAGAAAGGTGGTTGAGAGGATGGGTAAGGAAAAAAATTTATGAGTCTTTTTAGCTAAATTAGTCCGTCAATTCTTGAGGTTTGACCTTTTTTTCTATTAGTCTCTAAAGTAAATTTTGTCCTATGGGTATCTCTGTAGTTTGTAACTTTTTTTAAATTAGTCCCGCCATCAGATAGACAATAGAATTTGCGTACATGACTGACAGTAACCACGTCGTATCGAATAAACAGCTGACACGTGTTAAAACAGGCCAGATCAGTAAAAATAAAAAAAATGACAAGGAAACAGCGTGTAAAACGTGAGTGGATGCTCGCGCAAAAAGGAAGTCCAAAATGATTCCGCGTCTAAGTTACTAACGTTCCCATGCTGTATGTCAATCGAAACCCAACAAGCCCCAAATTAACATCTGGTAAAAAAATTTGCGAAGAGAAAGAACCCTAACTTGCGAACAGATAGAACCCTAACATCTGGTCAAAAATTTCGCGAACCACTGCAACAAAAGGCGTGGAAGAGATACACTTCTTGTCGTTTATCAAATAAGGCGTGGAGAGCTCCAAATTCTCAATTCCCCTACAACATCCTCCCCTCTCTCCCTCCGGCCCATCGCCACCTTCTTCGACCAACTCCAAGACCTCATGAATCACAGAAGGAGAAGAAGGTCTAAGCACCGCAGAGAAGAATGTGAAGACCACCGCACAGGAAATCAGACCCACTACGAGGAGGATTAGAGAGGTATTTTCTAGCCCATTTTGCTTGCGAGTCATTTGAGATTTGGTGGAGAAGAATAAAACCGAGAAAGGGATATGGGGTCTTTGGCTTGCAGGGGAGAGAATTGGGCGCGGAGATCTGAAGGACGTTGACTGTGAAAAACAATATGGTTGGGTTTGGGTACAGAACGGTATTCTTTAGTTCTTTTCGCATTAATGAAGGGACGAAGAGGAAGAATGCAATGTGGTCATGGCGAGTAGAGCAGGTGAGGGAGTCAATAATTTCAAAGAGCAGGAACGTTTTTGTGCAGATTCGGGGATTTGGGTGAGCTTCTAATTGGGGATTTATTTTTAAGGCTGTTTTTGTGGGATGGAGTTAGAGGGAGGGAGAACTAACGAACACAATACGTGGCTCTTTTAATCCAGAACACATGACGTGGGAATGCCATGTTGGATGCGGACCTACTTTTTTTCTTTCTGCAAATATGTGGCATGTTTAACACATGTAAACTGTTTATTCGATATGACGTGATTGTCGTCAGCTACGTATGTAAATTTTGTTAGCCTATTTGACGGCAGGACTAATTTAGAAAAAGTTACAAACCCTAAGAGTACGGTAGGACAAAACTTACCTTAGGACTAATCGAAAAAAAAATTAAACTCTAGAGACTAGTAGAATAATTTAGTATTTCTTTTTTTATGTATTTTGTAAGTTTTGCGATGTGGCAATGATGTGGCATAAGTGGCTGATTGGGCGATAGGGATATGATATTTATGGATTTTTTGCAATTTAAAATAAAAAAGTGACAAATTTAATTGAATAATGTGAAAATAATACGAAGACCAAATATTTTAAGTTAATATAGGAAGTAAGGCGAAATTTTTTTTTTTTTTCTGAATCATTATCTCATAGAGAACTGTCGAGAATCCAATTGCAATTTCCGAATACTTAAAGGCCGCACAATTCCGACCAAAAAAATTGATATTACTGTTTTCAGTCAAGCCCAATCCTCCTGCTCTTAAAATTACGGAAACGAGGTCCATACGGTGAAACTTCCAGTTCCCAGGAGAGATGAAAAATACTTGTACGTAATTTATGGTTTTGAGTTTTCAAAAGGTTTTAAATTTTCGATAACTCTTCTTCTCACTAGTCGATGACGTGGGTGAAGTAAATTGCCCAGAAGTGCTTATCCAGAAAAACAAAAGTCGGACCCCTATCCGAAAAGGAGATTCCGGAGGTAAATAATATATAATAGAAATTTAACAATTCTATAGAATTATTCTACATACTTTTAACTAATTAATAATTAATTTTTTCAAAGAAATAAGAAAGAGATTGCGGATTCGTATCTGGAAAGGCTTTTCCCGGAAAGCTGGGGGGCTATTTTGGGTCTAGGAAAATATTTTTTTATTTGAAGAATTGTTTTTTGAAAAAAAAATTAAGAAAACTGTTTTAAAAAATTTGCAAAGGTAATCAACATTAAAGGTATAAGTCCAGTCCGTCCTCTGGC
Organism: Morella rubra; assembly: GCA_003952965.2. Classification (NCBI taxonomy): domain Eukaryota; kingdom Viridiplantae; phylum Streptophyta; class Magnoliopsida; order Fagales; family Myricaceae; genus Morella; species Morella rubra. Next base: position 29,137,182 of record CM025854.1, read on the forward strand.
GGAAGTCAAAATCCGATTACGTCACTGATTTCAAGAAGATAAGATCCGTAGCTTCCAGAAACCGAAACCAGTGGTTGATTTGGAATTTTCCCGAAACTGGAAGCGGAAGTTTCTGCCGGTTCAGCGAAAAATCAGTTCCGATTATTTTTTATTTTTTTTAAACTAAATATTAAAACGGCGTCGTTCTATTTTAAATAGAATGACGCCACTTAGGTTTCTTTTCTAAAAAAAAAAAAACAAAAACAATATAATACCGTGGATCAAAACGTGCCGTTTTGATCCACGATATTTGATTCCAAAAACCCCAAGTCCCCCTCTCCTTCGCAACCCTCCCTCAGCCCTCAAGCCCCTCATTCTTTGTTGACTTCCACTCCAGCTCACTTCTCTCAACTCCCTCTCCAGTCTTTATAACTTCCATTCTATCTTCTCTCTCTCCTTCTCTTACAGTCTCTCTCCTCTTACTGAGTCTTCTTCCGATGCAAAGTCCCTCCAGCCTCCCCCCTCTCTCTCTCTGTATTCTCTCTCTATCTCTATCTCTCTCTATCTCTCTGTCGCTTAAAATCTTAAAGTTTTCTCTATCTCTCTATCACACACTCTCTCTGTCAATCTCTCGAGTCTCTATCTCTCTATCTCCATCTCTCTATCTCTCTAATCTCTGTCGATTATGTGAATATGTTAATTGTTATAGACTGTTATGAATCTGTTAATGTTACATTGCAATGGTAGATTGTGAATCTGTTACTATATTTTTTTAGATTGTGAATATGTTATTCAAATGAATTGTGTTGTGAATAAAAAATTATAGATAGTTATTATGTTATGTCTTGCAGTTGTTAATTTGTTATGTCTCTATTCTATTGATTTTGTAAATTCCATTGTTATGAATCTGTTAATGATATATTGCATTCAAATGAATTGTTGTGTTGTGAATCTGTTACTATATTTTTTGAGATTGTGAATCTGTTATTCAAATGAATTGTGTTGTAAATCAGAAATTGTAGATAGTTATTATGTTATGTCTTAGAGTTGATAATTTGTTATGTCTATGTTCTATTGATTTTGTAAATTCCATTAAGGAAATATAAGTTATTGATGAGACAATAATTTTTATATGGATTTTGAATCATATTGACATTTTCCAACTATTATTTTGATATGTATTCTTAAATCTTGATTTTTATTTTATCAGTCTATGAACAATAATTTTTAGAAAGAAGAAGAGAACATCAAGAACATATGGCACAAAATATTATCGAAATTCTGCTATCCGCTTCCTCCACTTCTGCTAAGTCCGCTAAGAGTCAGAAAGTAAAAGAGCAAAAAGCGAAGAGGAATCGATTCTTGACCATCCTCTTATTAGCCGACCGGATTTAGAATGATAAAATCCCGCCTCCGACATGTCCACTATTCAACCCTAGTCAACATGATGAAACTTCTAGTGGGGTGCATACGTGGATCACCCCTCAAAATCTAAAAGGAAAAACAAATAGAGAGGGAGAGGCATTTTCATCCTATTTTGTGTTTAACTTATTTTGACTTGGTTTTATTTATTTATTTTATTAATATTAATTTTGACTTACAAGTCAATTAGTTGTCTTTAATTATCATTTAGGATGTTCTAATTTTACTGTGCTGCAAGTAGTTACGCACATTTAGAAGCCACTGTTAGTAAGAACGTCGTTCATTATTTTATTTGTTTTTATTCCGTTTCATTCTATATTTCTGCATCAACCATTGGTGATGTGTCACATTATAGTTCCTTTAGATATCTGAACAGAAATGTCACAGAGAGAGAGATTTTGCAAGCATGACATAAACTCAAACAGTTATTTATCCATTTTTGAAACCTAGACAAACAGGAAAGTGAATTATACAAGAATATCCTCATATATATATATACAGCTGCAATTAACTTGAGCTATCCAATTCCCTTATATACAGCAACTTGACTAGTTCAAATAACTGATTTGTTCATTTCTCACCTAATTTTTTGCTCTAGTATTGTTAGATAATATAATTTAAATAATAAAATCTATTTCTTCTATTAGTTTAAGTTTTTGGATAAGTGATAGATTTACATGGTATCAGAGCCAATGTCTTAAGACTTCCTATTTCATCTTAATTTCAATTAAATATTGTATGTGTTTGGCCTTCCAATTAAAAGAGAGTCCGATCCACATATGAAATTGAAGTTTTAATTAAAATAACTAATTGAGTAATTTCTACCTAATTTTCCATTCTAACACCGTTACAAATTCATTTTAATTATATATATGCAAGTTTTGAATGTTAAACAGTCTTGAAAGATAAACAAGCATAGATTTTGTGTCATGTCCCGTGCTAATATTTACCCTCTAGGCTCTCCTATAATAATGGAGTGCATACAAGCGGGGATTACAACACGAATAAATCCTATCAAGGCCTCATAACTGACTTTGAAAAAGTTTAGCGGAAACGTTTTAGGGAAAAGAAATAAGTAAATAAAGAAGGAAAAATAATAGTTTAGATATTTAACAATAGTATTGAAGACGAAAAATAAAATAACTTAATCTAATTAAATAGGTGGACTTAAAAAAATATTTTAAAAATAATCTGGCATTAGGGTGAAAGTTAAGGATAGTTTGTGGCTTAAAGAAGAAGCAGGATAATAGAAAATCTCAAAAATATAAATACAAAATTTTTTCCACTAGTTATTTTACAAAGAACAAAATCCTTCGCAAGAATACAAAATAAGTACAAAAGTGGAAGCTGTCTACAACTTTCCATCTTACGATAACAGACTACAACTGTATATACAATCACTACCCCCAAAAACATAACGATTACGACTGATATCTAATCAACCTTCGACTCAGTGTCGGAGACTGATAACTTCATTGTTTAACCCCCAGAGTTTGGGTTGTGCGTCCCTCTTCTCCTCTGGGACTGTTCCGTGCCCCGGCACTAGGACCTTATCAAGCGTACATTGTTTCACGCCAGGGATACCAACCACCCCTTTCAATGGTGGCTTGCACTATCCCTCTGTTGTGATCGGTACTATCACCCTGTCATCGAACCATCTCTGGGTATGAGTTTCATTTCTGTCATTTCGTTATTAGATTTCCCACACCCATGACATGACTCATGACATTGATGATGCAACATATATCATATGCTTTATTAATAATCACGTAAATAAAAATGAGCAATGGATTTCATACACCAACTGTCATATACAAATACAGCAAACTAAATTCATAGTAACCTTTCTTAATTCATAAGTGCCCGGGTCTAAGTTTCTGTAAAGATCTAATTTTTCACTTCATGATGTTCATGTGTTAGACTCGGTTAACCAAATATGTACCACATGCTGTTAATAGGCAAGTCTAACAATTTATACAATTAGGTTGTTTTTATTTTATTTCTAAACCCAATAAGAACCGGCTGTATTTAGAAGAAAGGATATTAGGGCTCTTGACTAGTTTCGAAAGAAAATCTTCCCAGGCATAGAAAGAAAATCTTTCCGAGCATATAATTTAAAAACTTCCCAGGCATAAGCTTCCCTGGCATTATATATAAAAAACACTTCCCGAGCCTAAAAAAAAAGGCTTCCTGGGCATATGGCATTTGTTAACACTTCCCCGGTATAAAAATCTCCGCGAGCATTTTTGTTAAAACTTCTCGGGTATATAAAAAAGGCTCCCCAAGCATGTTTGTTAAAAAAATCTCCCTGGGCATTTTTGTAAAACGTGTCCAGGCATCTAAAAATCTCCCCAGGCATTTTGTAAAACTTTCCCAGTATATAAAAAGTCTTTCCCGAGCATATAAAGTCTCCCTGGACATTTTTAAATATAAAACTCTTCTCGGGCATATACCAAAAATCTTCCCGGTATAAAAAAAGTCTTTCCTGTCATGCAAAAACATCTTCTCGGAAAAAAAAACAATTCTTTTTGGGGCATTCAAAACAAAATCTTTCTTGGCAAAAAAAATTCTTTCTTAGCATTTAAAACAAATCTTTCTTGAGCATCCATAAACACAAGCGTCACGGTATATATATATAAACCTAAACCTCTTCCTCTCAAAGGATCTGGCCCTAAGTGGTCCCCAAAGTATTTTGGCCCTTTCTCTTATAAGCCCTTCGCATATTTTATTTTATTTCAAATCAACACAGTGATAAGAATGGGTTACTAGTTTTTTCCTATCTCATGACAAAAGTCACACGTTTTAAGCACAATCCGAACGTTCCCAATACCCCTATTTAAAACAAACTCTACACCCTTACCTTAGCTCGTTGTTTAACTGCTTTCTTGAAAGATTTAGACACTTAAAAATAGCAAGACACCATGTTAGGTAAAGAAAAGACAAAAGTTGATGGGAAGAGTGCGGGCCAAAATATGTCACTTTTTTCCAAACTTTCTCGTAATCTCCTCCCTTATCTTTGGTCTCTTCCTCCTCTTATCTTTCGGTCAATCTCTTTGACTACCAGGTGTTTTATGTCACTTTCCCTTTCTTTCTCCCTCTTTTTCTCTCTAAGTCAACTGCAGTTTCTCTCTTAATGTCGTTATCAGTATTAGCCGAATAAATCTTTGCTGACAATATAAACTGAATGTGACTCCCTGGTGAATTCCCCTTGGCCAATCTATACACCCTAAGCTAGAGGTCTAGGCAATTATTATAAAGCAAGTCGTGCCCATACATAAACAGCCACCTAATCCCCCAATATCTCACGTATCTCTTAACAAGGAGCACATTAACTTATGTGCCAATGACAAAGTCACATCTAAGTGGTTAGGTAAGATATGGTAAGGATGCATTTAATGCCCACCACAAGGTTAAGACATGTAGAAAAAGTAAACTTAAAAAGGGAACTCGGGTATATAGGGCGTCAATCCGCGCATGACCAAAAACAAGCCCCGAGCAGTGACGCCCCGGGCTTATGCTAAAAGATCCTGGGTCCAGGTCTCCCGAGTAGTGCTCGAGTCTTAAACCTCCCGAGTAGTGCTCGGGTGCCACAGCTCCCGGCCACACTGCTCTCGGAAAGCCCAAGACTTCCCCTTCCTCCCCACGTACTTCCTACTCGGTGCCCCTGGGTGTTTCCACTCGGTGACCCCGGGTGCTTGTACTCAGTGACCCCAGCCTCAAAGCTTATTTACCCCAGAAATTTTCCCCTGGTCCTACAAACCTACTGACCCCGGCAATGTTTCCCCTCCTCCCCGAGCCTTCACTATTTACCTCGAGCTTACACAACTCATTTGCCCCGGCCCCAAAACTTAATTGCCCCGGCCTCCAAAACTCAATTACCCTGGACTCAAACACCTGCCCTGTCAGACCCTATTAAAAGCAAACACAAGGAAAAAGTGTCACATATAACTTATACATAAAAACTATATTATATAAGTGAGTCAAAAACACACACACACACACACACACATATATCTATATATATGGCATACATACAAACCTAGTAAACAAGTAGATCAAGCAAAAGAGAGGTGTTACATTTTGTGTACTGAAGTAATAGTAAGCTTTTCTTGCTATGTCTTTTTTTACTGATTAATCTAAAATATTTTTTTTTATAGAAGAGTGAAATGGCTTAATTTAACTCCACGATTAAGTCTTATTGAGAAAGCCAGATTGATGAAGTAAACACCAATGCATATTGATTGTGTTCCTTCCCCTCAAGACTCCATGTTGGTGCAAAAATCATAAATACTGTATGCTACTTTTCTAATTGTTTTCCTTAATTTAGTTGTTATCATTGATGTTTAACTTTTGTTATAACTTGGAAATCCGAGAACTTCAAGTCGACCGTAGTGCTTAAGGTAACATAATGCATATGTTGCAGTTGTTCCCCTGAATGCAAGAAATATTTTGTATGACCCTGTGCTGTGTACAGACCTTGAGGATTTTTTTTTTCTCCTCTCCATTGGAAATCTATCTTTCTATTCTTAATGAATCCGAAAACAAAGTCTCAAAAGGCGAGTTCAAATTGAGGTTCCTTTTCAAAAGACCAAGCAACCAGTGATAATTATAACTCAACAGGCTCATGAACCAGCGTCATTTATGACAAAATACCTACCCCTGGTTCCTGCATAAATATTTCCATTTGGGCTCTCTTTCATCACCATCGAATCATCATATATACTTTTGGATGACCTTCAAAGCATTCTTGACAACCTTCTTTGTGGCCATCTAGATCAAGCGGCTTCAAGATTGTCATATAATCCAAAACCAACAACAAAAAGCATAAACATACATGAAAGCATAGCAAAGAGCACTTAATTATGCTCTTGTTCTTTAAAATAGGCCCCCCATCCTCTCTTCCTTTCCCGTTGTACCTTTTGTTGAGGTACATCATCAATTTGCAGTTTATTACCAGGATTGGCTCACAGAAGGGGTTAAGGCTCCTCCCAGTCCACTCATCGACATCCCATCAGTCTCCGTTTGGGGAGCTCATCTGGGAAGTTCACTTGACAATTCTTCTGTCTAGTTCAATGGGTCCCACTCAACCCGTGGTCAGTAAAAAACTGTATGATGCTGTATTTGGCTGCGCGAGAACACCAGAAATGGATGAAACAGACGACAGTGTGGAGGCAGATAACTTTAATGATTCTATGAGAAGCTCTAGTGGTTCTGCTGTTGTTAAAGAAGCAATCACATACTCTTCTGATACAATTAAATATACAAATAAGGATATTGAAAACGATTTGATCAAACGCGTGCTGGATAATGCATTCCTTCCGGTAAGTGAGTTTTATTGTTTTCCTTCACATTTTTTGTTGTTTGTCGTGTTTTAGCCAGTTTGATAGGATCCTTTCACCAAGGACATTAAACAAATTTTAGGGAGGTTGCTTTTTGCCTAGTTTGAAACATGACTATCTTCTATCTTTTATTTATTCTGACATGATAAGATGCTTTAAGCATGTTTACCTGACCAAAATCCCAATTATGCAAAAGTCAAGCATCACATACTTGGGTATCTTTCAGTCCTAAAAGCTACCGGACATCTTTCAGTCTCCAAAGACAATGGGTCTTTGGCACCATATAACCCCACTGTACTTTTTCAAAGCAGGTATCTTTCAGTGTCACAAGAACTCGAGTATCACTCTCTAAGCAGTTGGTCCATCTTGGCTGAAACCCTCCTCACTCCGGTTAAACCGCCTATTGAGAACAAAACCCCCAAACCATTACGTTTCTGCTCATTAATATAGGGCTTGGACTCTACTTTGTCACTATTTGTTTAGTGATGGGATATTATCATCCATAGGTAGGAACCATTTCATTTCCTTCTTTATCTTTTCAACGAGGGTTGTCAGCACTTGGAACGAGGCAATATTCTATATTTTCTTCTACATCAGTGAATGCTCACAAAAATCTCAAAATTACTGTAGGCAAATGAACTCTCATCTAAAGCTGACAAAGAATGGAGATTGGATGGTGCGGGTGGTTTGCTCGAAAGTGATCTTGACAATGAAGACTGAAAGGGAGGATATAACTTACGAGGAACTTCAGAGGGAAGAAGTTCCAAAGAAAAAGGCGACAAAAGCAGCACAACAATATGAGAGAACGAAGCTTCCATCAATGAATGAGACTATAATTAAAGGACACCAAGAACGTGATTCTTCTTCAATGGCCTAGGTAGGTCTTATACTCTTGTGGACCGTCGAGCTTGAGCAGGGGCTAGCAGTTCAATATGAATCTTCATCACGATCGACTTGGCAGACTGCGCCAATCAAGAAGCGACCCACATCCTATATTGGTACATACAAATAGTTCATCAACCTGTCAGAATATATAATTAAGTTTGTCTCACATTGTTACATAAATAGTTCATACTATTTACAAGTTTATAATAAAGTAGAATACCTTAACTTCTTAATGGAGAGGTTGAACACTGTAACAATCCATTTCCAAATAAGAATAGAGATGCTGAAGAAACTCCGAATCCAATGATCCCAACGGGTACATACAAGTAATGCTATCATAGAACTCCTGAGCATCATGCTCATGTACTAGACGCACCCCACATTCTTTCACCTTGAAGATTGCACTAACTGAAACCTTAAGGTAGCTCCATCCATCCACATTTTTCGCTCTAACCAAGAACCATTTGGCTGGTATGTACACCCATATTGAGCCGAGCTTAGACTCCACATCAACACGAAGTGCTAAAGGTCTTGTACTTAGAGGACCTTCATTAGTCTCGAAATCAAAATCAATGAAACTACTTTGGAAAAAATTAGTTTCATAAACAACAAACAATGCATATCCCTTGACCTTCCGCCTATCATCCAAGTTTGGATGCATGTCAAGTGTTATGGAGGAGCTACAACTTCTATTGTTGAACCAGTGGGGGATTCTAGGTTCCACAGAAGAACCATATATAACCTGTAAAATCAAAAAAAAAAAAAAAAAGAGAAATCAATTGCAAAACTTTAAACGACCACAATAATTGGACGAAAGTTTTTAAGGTAGTATCTCGTGGTGACTTTTGTTAATAGCGTGGTAGTGTGTTAAAAAAGAAGGAAACAATCTCACCTTACACAGTAAATCATCAGCTTCCGCACGCCAATTGTGAATACCGTAGGGTCGACCGTCAAACCCAATATAGACAGCCTCTATTTTTGGATAATTAAAATCCTCTGGTGACACATCGCCTAAATTATGAAGCATTGGCATCGATATGCCATTGGAGAATTTTATAGTGGTTCGACTTGAGAAATACCTCCAAAAACGAGTAACCTCAGCATTGTCCATATCCCGAAATCTTGAGCAAGGCAATTCAACAAGTTTAAGAGATGACAAACCCAACAAACCACCAAAAACACTTGGAAGAGCTGAAAGCTTTTTGCAGTCTTTCAAAGACAAAACGGAGAGGCAAGATAATCTTTCAATTGAAAATGGTAATTCTTTTATGGAAGTCCCATTCAAATAAAGTAGCCGCAAAGTAGTCATATTTCCCATGGCATCGGGAAGCTTTTCAAGTCTCGAACAATCAGAAAGATAAAGACGTTCAATCGACTTTAAGTCGATATCGTCTGGAAGGCTTTGAAGAGAAGTACATGCACATAGCTTCAATAATTTGAGTCGATCGTGATGAAAAATGGATGGATGGATCTCAGACAAACTTGGGCAATCTTCCAAGTTTAATGACTCAAGCTTTGGGGCTACGGCCAAGTCTGGTGACTTAGTCAACCTTTTAGAGTTGCTCAGGTCAAACCGTTTCAAGCTGCCTAAACTCTGCAATTAAGTAATGACTAATTAGATAAATCATAGTAGTAATAGACTTATATCCAAAGAAGAAAAAGAAGAAGAAGAAAAAAAAAAAAAAAGAGAAAAGAGCAAGAATAGGTCTGTAAAAGTGATAATTGTACCTTAATAGAACCATTCGGCCAGAGCTGTTCAATGTGGCTATATGGCATACTTAGTTCAATTAGATTGTCCGGTTGGAAACCCCGGCCAAGGATTTGAAAGGATAACCATACCATTCCAAAAGGCGGAGATCATTAGGTAGCATAATTCCGAAGCATCACCAAGCCATTCAACACCAGGTAACGCAGGACAAAATTTTGGTGACTTTCTAGCACTCCTTGTCTTACAATCTTAAGAATTCTCAATTTCTTCATCTTCGAGAAGACTTCAACATGCAAACTTTCCTTTTTTGAGTAGGTAAGTTCAGAACCATGCCTTCAACCATACTAGTACCCTGATAATAAATTAAATACAATTAATTGATTGGCATCGTGGAAAAAAATTTGACAAATACTTTGAATTTTTTTTGAAAATGTAGAAGAATATATAGATTGATGTGGTAGAAATATATAAAGATTACTAATTAAGTAGAAGAATTTTATGAAAATGTACTTCTAATAGTGATCTACTTACAGTGTTATGCTTCAATACGTGAAGGACATCCTCATCGCGCCATAATCTACTACGCCCACCAGGCTCTTCAAGAGATTGTTTATCAACTATTTCTTGACCCATTTTTTGCAACAAATCATGCATACATAACATTCCCATCGAGATGGTTATGAGAGATTTTTCAATGAGAGCATCAATATTGGTTTTTGGAAAGTACTTAAAATGTTCTAATATATCAAATATGCTATATAGGAACTCTCCTTTGAAAAAACATGCAATGTCTAAAAATAAATTTTTCTGTACATCTTCCAATCCATCGAAGCTTATTCGAAGTACATCCATAATTTTTTTTTTAGGATGTACTTCTAGTTCATCCCAGGCACTTATCCATTGATCTTTTGTTCTACCAAACAAAAAGGATCCCAAAACTTTAAGAGCTAAAGGAAGACCTTGAGTATAATTCACAAAATACTTAGACAAATCCTGATAGTCTACTTCAGGACAAGGTTTTTTGAAGGCTGACAAACTAAAGAGCTTCAAAGCTTCCTCATAATTCAGTCCTTTAAGCTCATAGAGATACATATCTTTTCCTCCATGACTATATAACAAGTGACTATCTCGGCTTGTAAAAATAATTCTACTCCCTGGACCAAACCAATCACGAGCCCCTACTAATGCTTCGAGTTGTTCTTGTGTATCCACATCATCAAGGACAACAAAAACCATCTTATGACTTAGTCTGCTCGCTATCATTTTGGCTCCTTTACTCACAGTCCAACATCTACTTCTCTTTCCTTGAGAATCTGACAAAGAAGTTTTTCTTGTAGAAGAACTAAACCTTGATTTCCACTTGATTCCCGAACCGAAGCAAGATAGCTGCTACCTTCGAATTGATGAGAAAATCTATCATAAATGACTTGTGATAGAGTTGTCTTACCAACTCCACCCATCCCATGAATCCCTATAAAACGCACATCATTCAATCCCATACCGAGTAAGTCCATCATTTCCATTACAGGGAGTCTATTCCAACAAGCTCACCTGTAAACGGATGAGAATCTGAGATTCAATTTCTCAAATATATCTCCAACGATTTTTGAATATATGTTGCTTGGGGCCTATAAAAAAAATTAGAAGAATTTGATTCAATGAGATAGTGAGAGAAGAACAGACAAATGTGTTGTCAATAATTCCTAAGTTTCCAACTTACATATTTTTTCAACACAAGAACAACAGACAAATGTTACCTGTTACGTAAATCCCATCCGGCGATATTGCCCACTTCTGTCAAAGCGGCTCTCCAAGATTTTGTCTCGGGGTTTTTTGCATGCTTGGCAAAAGCTTTTTTGAAGGTCCCCGTCTGTTTTCGTACATCTGAGGGATCTACATCATAGAAAATGGGTAAAATTTCAGCTTAGCCGTGTCTTGCATTTTACAATCTCGGCAAGTTCATTCAAGCACCATTTGGAGGAAGCATAGTTTGCTGACAAAATGACGATCGCGTACAAGGATTCTTGTATTGCTTTGAAGAGCTCTTGGGAAATATCTTTTCCTCTCTCAAGTTTTTCGTCATCCCTAAAGGTAAGAATGCCTTTCTTTTTCAATGCAACATATAAGTGGTCTGTAAAACTCTTGCGGGTGTCTGGCCGTGGAAACTCAAGAAAACTTCGTGTTTCCATTTAGGTGTTGAAGAAGAAGAAGAAGAGAGCTCTTTTTCCCTTTTTTCTGTTTCTGGACCAGAAGAAGAGGCTGTTTTACTGTCTTTTCTTTTTTTCGAACAAGATGATGACGCTCTTCTAGTGCAGATGGATTCCATGGAAGGCTTGAAAGCTTGAGTAAGGCAATAATAACGATTTGCAGACTTAAAGTAGGGGAAGAACGCTAAAAAGAGGCAAGCGACGATTTCCCTGCTTTCAAGGCTCCAGCTTTGTGTAAAGTTGGTCAACGTAAGGAAATTTCGTGGAGGATGCAAAATCCACTTCTTTGGGTGAGTTTTCGGAAGTCTTCTTGGCCTTGGCCCTCAAGCGCGTCCATCACAGTAAAAACGCGAACGCGACCTGGAAGGACTAGAGTACTCATTGAAGATAAAATTTTAAAAAACACATAAAAAAATCCAATTAAAATTTTAAAAAAATATGCAATAGGAATAGCATTTAACGTTTTTATTATTTATAATTATATTTAATATATTTAAAAAAAAATTGTGTTCAATGGGCATTAGAATTATTCTCCATCCTCCGACCAAAGAGTTGTTGCAAACGGAGCATATATACACTATTACTCTTTGTTTGTTTAATTATCTTAATCAAAATGATCAGTAGTAATGTTAATGATTGGAGACTTGAAAACAAAAACAAGTTCTTGACCAACAGAGGGGAGACATGTTGGGTAATGGATGGGTCTTATGTAAACCCCAAATGGATTCAAAAATTCAGATAAAGAGAAAAAGAATTCTGAATATGGAAAGAGATATCAAATGATCAAATAAAGACAAAGTTGATCAAACCAGGAAGGGGAATTGTGGCATATTGACTCTACAGATATAATTTTTGAATCCGACCGCGGATGCAAAACGGAAATGTCTATCATTATTAATTAGAATGTGCAAATATATTAAAATTGATAATATAAAGTGTAATGTGTCAAACTACTGGATAGGTAAAAAATTGTATTTTTTCTTTTATTATGCTTCAACTGTTCTATGCATTAGTAGGTGCAACCTTCGAAAAAATGATTAGTTTGTAATGTAACATGTGCTCTCTTTGTTTAATATTCGTCTTAATCAAGTCTCTTATATTTACTCTATCACCTGATGTAGTACAAAAGGATTTAAATTTTATTAATCCAATAATCAAGCATATTTCGTTTGTTCAATATTTGTATTAATTCATCTTTTCTAATGTTTTATATTAAGTTTAATAATTTTCAGATACTTTTAAATATTTTATATTATAACATAAATAAAAGGCCTAATAATTTATATTACCTTATGCCTCCATTTAGTTTGAGCCGGACCTGAGAGATACAAGCTCGTTTAACGCAAGGCTAATTTGTAGAATGCGAGGGTCTGAGGGAAGGTGAGGGAGAGAGGGAAGCTGCTGCACTGTCGGTGAAATGAGCTTGTGGCCACAGTACTTCTCTATCAAAAAGTGGTCAAAGAGACGGGTCTTCGTAGAAACCACACGTAAAGAAATCGAGTCTTTTGAGGAAAAAACCGAGAAGACGCGTTCCCAGCCTTTTTCACCATTCGATTGGCCGATTAAGCTGCGCGTCTGTCCAAACCATATTACTTTCGACTGGGTCTCATTTTGCGTGTATTTTGTGTTAGGTCGCAGTTTGGGGTTGATGGCTTTCTTCACTTTTTTTTGTTTTTCTAATGAAAGGCTGACTCGACTGCTTAGAAAAAAGGAAAAAGAAAAGCTGACTCGAGTTTAACAGGGGTCAAGTTTCATTCTCCTCAAATTCTCTGTTTCAGTACGCACAACATTAAAAAACTTTTTTAATTCAGGCTGCAGCTTTGTGTAAAGTTGGTCAACTTAAGGAAATTTCGTGGAGGATGCAAACATTAATAAAATCGAAGAATTTTATAAAGTCGTTCAAGAGATGGTTAATCTTTTACCCTTTAAAAAAAAAAGGGCTGCTGAAGACATTTTTAATTATTAGCGTTTAAAACAACATCCTAAAATAAATACATATGGCAAGATAACGTTAAAATACTATGATATTAAAAATCCAGAAAATAACAACCATACTTGTAAACAGAGGTGGTGTTGACAATCCCAAGAGGTTGATTTGAGTGGTCCTTGGGACTAAGGGATGTGCTTTTCTTATGGTCTCAAGTTTGAATCCCTTTAGGTGTAAATAATTCTTTAGGACTACTTTCACAACAAAATGTTGGACTTAACTGGGATGCGTGGCTTGGGAGGGTTGTCCGGCCCAGAATTTGTCATGGTGTGAAACCCAACTCGTACGTATACTGGGTCAGGTTCGTCCGAGTTCGGTACACGTGAATGGGTTCCCGGATTTATCTCGTAACCTAAAAAAAAGATGGTGATATTCACCACTCAAAATTTTCACCATCAAATATTTTTACCTTAATAAAATAACTCTCTAAAATTCTCTCTCTCCCTATCAAATCATCAATTTTCACTCCAAAATAAATATAAAAAATTAATTTCAATCATATCTCTCTTTATTTTTTTACTAAACTCAATATCGCCAAAATTTTTACAACCCCAAAATTTCCACATCGGAACACCATCAAAATCAAATCACGAAAATGTAAATAGTAAGAAATACATTATCTAAGGTGTTATTGTTTCCCAAATATTTCGGGATCATAGAAATTTCTAGCAAAACAAATACACTCTAAAAATTTTTAAAATTTTTACAAACAAACACCACCTATAATTTTACAAATCTCAAATAAATATCAATAAATAAAGATTTTTCAGAATTTCAAGAATATTGAAAACAAACACCCCTAAAAGTACATCTCGATCTAGTTTTAAAAAAATCTCTACACTTTAAAAAAAAATAATAAAAAAAAATGGTGCTATTATGTTAAGCCTACGAGACTGTAGGACGTAATATGAATTAAACTAAATGATTTTACATTTGAATTATGCTCTTAACATAACTCATTACTTTTGATTCATTTTTTTAGACGAAATTTTTGAATATTTTCTTATGCGTGTTATGTGTTATTGGGACTTTTACCCTTTAAGGCGGTGGGCTTCATCAAAATACTTCCAATTTCTCCATTTATCCCCTAAATCCTTCCTAAAGCTGTGTTTGACAATATTCCTTAATGCGATCCTGTGGTAAAGCAAATTTTTTGTTCCTAAAGAGCATAGTTTTCTGCAATCTAACTACTCTTGGCCCCCACCAATCCTGTTACCAATAATTAGTGCTGACAATAATACATAGCTTTGTTGCGATTAGGAAAATCCAAACCACTACAAAATGTTGCTGACTCGAAGTCGTCATCCTGGTCCATGACTCCTTAGTAGAAATAAGAGTAATTACCATTACCATTACCATACGACGCCGTTCTATTGCTAATCCAAACCACCACAAAATATTTGATTAATCAACATATTACATATTAGGTGTAATTTGTTAAAATTGATAGAGAAGGATGCAATGCTTCAAATTATTTGATGGGTGAAATATATATATATATATAATATATTTCTATAATTACTAGTTAATTATTTTTTTTACAGTTGTGTTCACTGAAACAATCTGAGAATGATTCTTTTGTAATGTCGCTTGTGTTCTTGCTAATTTAATACTCATCTTAATTAAGTGTCTATATCTTTTTTCTATACCTACTCATTAACTGACCCATATATAAAAAGGCTTAAGTTTTAATCCAATAATTTAGCAAATGGTTTTGTTAGTTTAATATCAATTGTATTAATTAATATAATGATCATTACATTAACTAGTTAGTTGTTGTAAAGACTAGTAGTCTTTTTCTAATATTTTCTTATTTATCTTCTCTTCTTATCTTTCCCCTAAATTAACGATAAAAAAATAAATATTATTTTCGTTTCCTTCATAAAAGGGATTTTCCAGCTTCTGTGGACGGTAACGTGATAGAAAATTATAAAGAAGCTTTCATATGGTAGGTGCAAATTAATAAAGTGTACTATTTTAGTACATTTATGTAAGTGGCGTTAATAAAATACTATATTTGAACCACTAAGATATAACAGTATGAACCTTTTAGAAAGTCTATAGAAGTCAACCTCACCCACAGCTAAATAGAGAAGTGGGTGCATTGCTTTGTTTAAATTGAAGGGTTTATCTTTTATGCAAGTTTTGATTGAAAGACAACCTAGAGGATGTTCGGTTTGGTTGTTTTTTAAGAATATTTTGTGTTTTGAGAATTTTTGTGTGATGTTAATTTTATTGGTATGCGTGCTGCAGTTATTTTTAAGTTATGTTAAAAAACATGTTCGGTTTGTATATTCTCAAGATTCAAAAAATCCTGAAAATACAAACAAACCGAACAGCCCTAAAAAACCCTAAAAAGCCAAAATAAGAGAGTAAAGCGATAAGGCTTGGAATTAAAATAAAAAGAAAAAGATATTGTCGTGGATCTCTTAATTAGTGGAAAAATTGAAAAAGTTAAAAAATTTTGTGACCAATAATTCTTTCTTGCATTCGAGACTTTTTTTAAAAGTTTAAAAAATTTGGACTATATTTAGTTTTGATTATGAAAATATTTTATTATATTTATTTTTTTAAAAAATAATGTAGATTATTTTAGGATCGGTGAAAAGTTTGTTAAAAATTATTAAAATTATTAAAAAAAATTATTAAAATTAATAAAAAAAATTATACATTTTCTTTAAATTTGTTAGAAACCACTAAACCTAACAGAGAAATTGCAACGCGTTTAGATAAGGATTGTGTTGTTTAATTTTTTTTTTTTTCCATGTTGTTCGTCCTTATCCTAACTTCTTCACGGTGGAGAGTGATCTCTTACTATGTTAAAATGAACTTAGATTTTTTTATTTGACAAACGAGAAAAATTGAGCAATATGTGTTCGGTTTAGACAGATTTAATGCAGTATTTACATAGATTAAATTTAATATCACGATAAATTTTGAAAAGCTTATTAATCTAATAATAACGAGCAGTTCTTGACATACACTCAACGCAGCTCAGTATCACTGCAAGTTAAGTTTGAACGAACATATTTTTAAAAGACTGTTTAATATAATGATAAGTTCTGAATAAGTAGCGACTTGTCTTTTTTTTTTTGGTTTGCCAAGCTTTAGCTCAACTGACACCTCCTCTCTTTGGGGAGGGTTAGTACTGGTGGTCGATCCCCCACGGCCCACACCCGCAGGCTTCGTCCAGCTCCACCAGTTGCCAAAAAACAAAAAAAGAGTAGCGACTTGTTTTTTACGCTGCAGTGATGTTTTCGTCCCCTACCAATCCTGTTCCCAATTAGTGCCGACAATAATACGCAGCTTTGTTGCGATTTGGAAAATCGAAACCACCACGAACGTTGCCGACACGAAGTCCTCGTCTTTCGTCCATGACTCCTTCTCGAAATTCGAAAGGTTCGGTCAAATCAGTCTGAACAGCGTGACAGATATTTATTTAAAGAGACGCGTCTTGCCCCCGTGGGCAGCTCGGATGGCGAAGGGCCTGGTAACTGGGTCACTCTCGCAGGTTTGACACCTGCCGTGCTCAGACTCGCACTTAACTGGTGTAGTGGGGTTGGAGCTCTTCACATCTCCGGAGTTTCTACCTCAGGGGTGGGCCTAAATGCGTCCTGCTTTGGGAATTTCCTCGTCACAGACCACACACTTCAAAAGAAATCGAGTCTTTTGAAGAAAAGACCGAGAAGACGCGTTTGCAGCCTTTTTCACCATTAAAGCGATTGCCCTTTTTTTACCGATCGAGCTGTGTCCAAACTCATATTACTTTCGACTGGACCATTTTGCGTGTATTTTGTGTTAGATCGCATTTTGGGGTTGATGGCTTATTTGCATTTTTTTTTTTTTCCTTTTTCTTTTTCTAGATGAAAGGTGACTCAACTGCTTAGAAAAAAAGAAAAAAAAAAAAGGAAGGCAGACTCGACGTCCAGGGTCAAGTTTTAGTATCCCCAAGTTCTCTGTTCCAGTATGCACAAACATATTTTTTTTGGACATAAAAATTTTAATAAAATAAATATATTATAAAATTTTTAATTTTTTATATTTATAATTTTAAATTTTATAAAATTTTAATAAAATAAAAATTCAAAAATTTAAAAAATAATTTTTCAAAATTTTAACAAACAAACACCCCATTAATAAATTTGTAATACATTATAAAAAAGAAATTTATTAGTTCATGATCCAGAAATTTATGATTTTGAATTCTTAAAAAGTTTTTAAAGTTTCGATAATTTTACCTCTCACTAATTGATGCGTGTGAACTAAATAGCTAATATCTTTTCTAACAATTTTCTCTCGATAATGCTCGTGATTTCACTCTTTCTGGATCAGAAGAAGAGGCTGTTTTTCTTTTTTTCCCTTTTTTCGGAAAAGATGATGAGGCTCTTCGAGTGCAGATGGATTCCATTGAAGGCTTGAAAGCTTGAGTAAGGCAATAATAACGATTTGCAGACTTAAGAGTAGGGGAAGAACGCTAAAAAGAGGCAAGCAACGATTCCCCTGCTTTCCAGGCTCCAACTTTGTGTAAAGTTGGTCAACGTAAGGAAATTTCGTGGAGGATGCAAAATCCCCTTCTTTGGGTCAGTTCTCAAAAGTCATCTTCTTGGCCTTGGCCCTTAAGCGCGTCCATCTCCGTAAAAACACGGCGGACGTGACCGATGGAGGTCTAAAATACTCATTGAAGATAAAATTTTAAAAAATACATAAAAATCGAATTAAAATTAAAAAAAATACAATAGGAATTATATTTAACGTTTTATTATTATTTATATTTATATTTAATATATTTTTAAAAAAATTTGTGTTCGAGGGGCATTAGAATTATTCTACTTCCTCCAACCAAAGAGTTGTTGCAAACGAAGCATACCCTATTACTATTTGTTTATTTAATTATCAGTACTGTTAATGATTGGAACTTGAAAACGAAGGCAAGTTCTTGGGGAGACATGTTGGGTAATGGGTCCTATGTAAACTCAAAACGGATCCAAAAATCCAGACTAGGAGAAAAAGAACTCCGGATATGGAAAGAGATATCAGATGATCAAATAAAGTAGAG
>CM025854.1:29171365-29204259 GCA_003952965.2 Morella rubra
AGTATATTACACAATGAATATATATTATTCTCATAATACGATGGTAGGTCGAATGATGGGAATATAGAATTGTTTTTATTATTATGAAGACTCTTGGTGGCTCGGCCGGCACGATTAACAAATAGAGGTGCCGTGTATTGTTTGAGGGAGGGAAAGGAAAGAATAATTAGATTGGTTAACTGATTGATGCAATATTGGTGGATTATTTAATTTCATTAGATATGGGCGCGTGATTTAACTGATGAACTGGAATAAGAAAGGTGCATTAGTTTGTTTATTTTTTGTTGTTGTTATTGTGGTGGAGATTATACTCTGTTAGGGTAAATGAGGGTGTTTAGCTCTTAGATGGTAGTAGATGAATAACTTTCAAAACAGGATCAAAAATTCGGTCTGCAAACAGACTGGCGTTGAGGAGAAAAGAATCTCAGCGGAAATGTAGAGAGGTACCGTTGAGTCCAAAAATAAAGATAGGATAGATATAATGATAAGAAATGGGCAAGTTAAGGCATAAGCTGGTGGACTTTTTTTTTTTATATTGATTTTTTTAATTCGAAGGTATTGTTGCATTGTTGATTGTAAGTTGGGATGTAAATAGATGAAATTGTCTATCGTAATTTATTATATATGTTAGGTATGTTTAACAGAAAATAGAAAAATAAGTTTAAATTGATTATGAATATTATTTGAGTTAAATGGTAAACTGCTTTGAATGGGATATAAAGTGATATTTAGTAGTTCTAATCATTTATGATGTGTCTAGCAAGACTGGTTAAATCTTGTGCAGTTAAGATATTATTTGGTTGGAGGCTTGGATCGTAAAAAAACAAAGTGAATTTATATAAAGGTTTACTTGTAAGCGCTTCCTATACATATCTTGAATTGGCGTGATACGATATACGATGTTGATACTTAGTAATTGCCAAACTTTTAGTACACATATTATTGAAGTCTTAATATTTCTTGAATTCACTTCTTAACTATACTTATTTTTCTCAGAGTAATAATTTATTACATTTGATCATTACCCGTTAGATATCAGCTCTGGATTCATTCTCGTCCAAGTAGAGATTAACAAAAAATTCTTAAACAACATTAGTTGTCACTCAAAAGAACATTTTGGTCAGAACGGTTGTGAGTAAGAATGTATCAAAATATAAAAATTAGATGAAAAGGAGTTTGATTCATTAAAACGTCAATTGAGGGAGAATATAATTGAAAAAATTAGAATTGATATGACAATATTGTGTAGTGGTGATAAATATGAATTCATTAAAAATAAATTGATAGTAGTGTGAAATAGGTATTTTTTTTCCAATTTTTAATAGTAAAAGAAGTATATGTGAAGAAAGAAAAGAATAATTTGTAGAAGTTTTTTATAACTTTATTTAATTTTGTGAAATTGAAAATAAAAAATGATTTGAGAGCTTATTGGGTGAAATATTTGGGATTTCGAGATAAATGCGTCTGCTCTTTCTAAAAATTAAAATAGTTTATTATCTAAAAGAAGGTTAGTGTAAAGTGTTTTCTATCCACTTACACTTGTATTATAATTGACCACCACTCTTTATATCACAAATGTAATGTTGGGTTAACCACAATCTCTCTCGTCTTAACATTGATATGGTTGAGAAATTGGTGGGTAATGTATAGACAATTTGTTTATATTCTCATAGATTGTTGGAAATAATAAAGTTTATAACTTGAGTAATATTGAATTTATCTGGTATAAACGAAGGATATTGGGGGTATAATACATTTGTTTGTGTTATGTATTCTTTTATAGGCTTGGTTCATGAACGATACTCATCACTATATCTATTTCAAAATTTAAAGTGGAATATAGAAGAATTGGCGCATGTGCATCATTATTTAATGAACTTTAAATAGAAAGCTGCAATATGTCACAACTATGTTGGGGAACTTAACTCTCAAATATTACTATGCAAGTTCGTGCATATATTATAAGGTATTTAGGAGTAGTTGTGCTGGAAATTTGTCACTTTTGAATTTATTTGTCTGGATGAATATAGGGAGTTTTGTCTATTAATTAAAGTGTAAGAATGTTGAGTTATTTATGTTTTTTGAAGATATTTTAGATGATCTAGAGATCGAGGTTATTAAATGGTCGTAGGAAAATTAATTGGAGACAATTTAGATTGAGGTGCGATAATCTTCCCTTCATAGATTTTATTGAAGAGCTATAGCTTTCGGCTCTCCTAAGATCTTTATTGGCAGAATGAACGCTTGTTTAAGTGATTGAATTCACATGGTCTATAATATAAAGCTTGGTTAATCGTATATAGAATTAGGTTTAATGGTGGGGTTTTTATATACTGTTGTACTCTCCGCATAATAAGTATTAAGTTTATGGAAGTGGTTCATGGTGCCCTTGGATTAGTCTAATGACTGTCTATATAAGGAATTAAGGGTAAAATTTTGGATTGTATAAAAATGAATTCTGTATCCAACGAAAATTATCATTTTAAATACATCTGAAAGTTGGAAAATAATTTTGTAACTTTGTTTTGGGTGAATCTTCTCCAAAAACTTGATGTAACAATTTGTAATTTAGCATTGAGCGCTAGTATATAATCATTTTTGTTTTTTTTTATGGTATATTCGTTGTGGCCTTTAAATACTATTGAATATGTCTCTTTATTTATGAGGTATCTCTCACCAACTACACGCCTACTCATCACAATACAGCATAAAAGATACTTACGAAGTTTTTTTATAGATTGGATGGTTATTGTCCAATAATTATGCTAAAGAATTTATGGGTTGTTTGTTAAAGGAGTATGTTTAGGGATTTAAATTTGAGGAAATCTTTTTTTGATTTTCTTATTCGCCTGGACATCCTTTGAGTATTGTTGTATATAAACTATGTAAAGTTATTCATTGTTCCATATCGTTTGTCTTCATTCTGGATTATCTTCTGATTATTGCCGCCTTTACCCCTGAATGTTTAATTATCTAATAAATAGCAAAGTAATAAAAACAATTTGTGTTAGAGTTAGAATTGTTATTTTCCCCAAACCCCATTGATTTGTACTTATTCGACTACGTTTGAAGCTCACCACTCTATTTCATATTTTAGAGTGGCAGAATTAGAAAAGTCTTGAGGATCTTCTAGAAAGATTTCGATGTAAGAATGGAACGCTTTGTAAAGATCTTTATGAAAAGGTACTTTTGGAGATTATTTTGAAAAAATTGTTATTGGAATATACAATATAATTTAAAAAAATATAATGTACATTAGTTTGAAGCCAATAGAATGATTAAACTGTTAAGTAATTTTAAGGAGTTCGAGAGTTTATGGAATGATTCTCTATACATTGCTTCTTATCAGTTATTCTAGATATTTTTGACTGAGGTGGTGATCAAATTAATTCTGGTTTTAAAATAAATTGGTGGAGTTTATAATATCCAATAAAAGATTCGGATTACAAATAGTTTTTATTTTTTTTACCGAAATCTCATATCATCTATATAAGAGGATGTGTTGGGCGGAGGTGCTCTGGGTTGTCAATTATCAGTAAATGGATGAGCGTATTGTTGCTTAGTATTTCACATCGTGACTATCGTCTGCGCTCGAATGTACAGTTACATTTCCATAATAGTATATGTCATACTGCTGAGAGACTGCTAATATTCGACGTAGCTATTTGCTCAGTGATTTATTCTTTTACTAATTTACATCTTATCCTTCTATTTACGCACGTGATGGTTAGCATAGAGATGGCAGAGACAGTAATTAACAGTCCAAATGCGTGACAGGATGGGCAATTTGCAAATTAGTGAGAACATCAGTGTGAACGTACACCAATGGCGGAAATTAAATTGCAATAAGAGATTTGAATAAATGGGATTCTCCCGCAGAAAAATAAGTAGGAGAGTCTGAGTGAGGGATAACAAGAAGTGTCGGGAGGACGCAGTCTAAGTATTATACCTGTGCCCCAATCAGAGTCTTCATGAATAATATTGGATAAATCTTCGAACGGTAAAAATTCAGACCCTAAAAGCACCCTTTACGGGATAAAAATAAAAATTCCTCCCAAAAATATTCAACTTTTTAGGGACAAATATAATTTGCGTCCCGAAAAGAATAAAAAATTTTCGAAAAACATTCCTCCAGTAATATAAGCAGTGCAAACAAGGAAGTGAACTTGCAAGTAATATCCTCTATACAGCAGCAATTAATAGGAAGTAAGTAGTTAAAATAACTGATTGGGTAATTTCTCACCTAATTTTCCACGCTCTACTACAATTACAAATTCATTTTAGTTATATGCAAGTTTTGATTGGTAACAGTCTTGAAATCTAAAGCCAAATTTCGAAACTCTTCTCGAAAGACAAACAAGCATAGATTCCCAAATAAATTACCAAAATTCAAGAGTAAGCTTCTGGAGAGCAATAAGACTTGGGAATTAAAATAAAAAGAGAAATAATATTATTTTGGGTCTCTAGGTATGAAAATCGAAAAAGTTTAAATTTAGTTACAAAATTCACGTTTGCATTCAAAAATTTTTAAAAGTTCCAAAATATTCACAAAGTTTAACTTTGCAATCGCATCCTATTTGTTAATCAAATAATGGAGCATATTGATTAGTTTGCTTAATATATGTCTTTATCCACCATGATCATCCTTATCCTAGTCTCCCTTGACTTCGTGTGAAAGTTGAGGGTGAAATCTCTTATTAAAACTAACTTAAATTTTTTTTTAAAAGTAACTAAGGAAATCTAGGCACCTATTAAAATAAAAAGAGAAATAATATTGTTGTGGGTCTCTTAATTAGTATTTATAAGGTTCATAGCTTTGCAAACACATTCATAAGGTTCTTTTGTTTAATATTTATCGTTCTCTAACGTGTTCATCATTATCCTAATTCGCTTAATTTTGGTAGAAAGTCAAGAGTGAAATCTCTTATTATATTAAAACTAACTTAGAATTTTTTTTATTTGAGCAACGAGAAAAATAAAAGCAGCTGATCTTTATATGTATTCAATTAGGATAAATTTGACTCAATATTTATAATAATTAGATTTAATATCCCGATAAACTTAATTATCATTCTCCCAATTAAGTCACCAATTTTTTTGTGCAAATAGTATTTTGGCCCACACCAATCCTATCACCAATTGGTGCTGACAATAATACAAACCTTGGCTGCGATTTGGAAAATCCAAACCACCACAAAAGTTGCCGACTCGAAATCGTCATTGTCCTCGATCGTCCATGACTCCTCGAAAGACAAACAAGCAGATTGCCATTGGCAAGGCTTAGGGGGTGCGGTCAAATCACTCGAACAGCATAGCAAATATTTAATTCTCAGCTTTCACCGCCGCCAGCTCCGCGTCCACACCTTCCTTCAATGGTCAGAATCCTATCATGCCTACCTAGACATTACCAAGCCCAATTTCAAAGTCTCATATTATTTTTTTAATTCAATAATGGAGTATTTGGGTTCGTTTGTTTAATAGTTGTCTTTATCTACTGACTACTGCGTTCAGAGTCACCACCTAACCCAATTTAAAAGGCCTTAAGTTTTTTTAAATTAAAAAAAAAATGTCTTCCTCTAAATGTTTGCGTAGATACAAATGAGAATTAGATTTCACCGAGAGTAAGAGACAAGCTCCTAGTGCGTTCATCCATATACTACACCTAATCACCACCTAATCCATATACTACATCTTGCCTCTCATTCGCAGAAAGGTACGTAAACTTTGCCCATCTTGGAAAGTAATGGCATGATCAGAAACAAACAAGAACTGCCATGTTTAAATATTGTAGTGGACTTTTTTTTTTTTTCTAGGCAAATACAGAAGTGGACTCAAAATAACAATTATTTCCTTTTGTTTGTTCATGATGGGTGAGGAAATATTGGCCTACTTAATTGGTCCGTTCCAGCCCAATAAAGGCCCTAACAAAGTAGCCCACGGTGCCCAGAAGGCCTCAAACTCGGGAGAAGGGGGCTAAAAGGGCCCCCAACTTGCTGCTGAACATTATCCCACATAGTGCTGTGTTCATGCCATTTGAATATGATACTCCAGAATAAATATCCATAATTTGTGTAGATCAAGTTAATGATCTTGCAGAGGTGTCAAACACTGTAAGGAGATGTAGTATGAGATCTACTATTCCTAATGAGTTTAGGAATATTAACCACCAATCTGTATACAAATATATGGGATGTAATATGAGAGAGTTCTGTGGAAAGAGTTGTTGAAACACATTGGGCTACCTCACGAGAATTGATTGATCTATGAGAGGGGTAAAATTTGAAAGCTTAACTGGAAGTCCCCCGAGAAGTTACTATGAGATACTTAAAGCACCTCAGTCGGCGCACAAGCTGGAATTGAGGCTCTACAGCATAAACAATGTCCAGGGCTTGATATTTATTTAGCTTGTAAATATCTCGTTTCTTCGCATAAACAAGTTCTACAGAATTTCCAGCTGATCGAAAGTCCATAACAGCAGGAAACTAAAAAGTTCAAAGATTGGTAGTTTCAAATTGAGGTGCCCAGTTGTACCGATACTCTGTTTTCACTTTCACTGGCAGGATCAAGTTCAACCATATTAAGAAAAAGAAAAAGAAAAAGCAACTTGACTTTCAAGACAGAACATAAAGGAGTGCACAGTATAAGGAAATGAAAGACACAATAACGATGACTTAAAGACGTACAACCTTGATTGTAAGGGTATGCCTCTTCCTTCATGGGAAGGGTTTGTAACGAAAAAGAAACTGGAGATTATAACCCATGAGAGAAAAAGAAAAGGCAAAGAAAGATTAAGCGGAAACATTCCTGGTATATAGCAATTTGAAACAGACAGATTGGGTTTTGAATATTTTCTGTTTTTATGTATATTCGATTGATGATGAAATCTGTAAGAACAGCCACAAGTTGGAAATCTAGAAGGAAAAAAAGAGAAAAATACACGCTAGTTCGAGGCTAGCACCCTCCAGGAAAAGAGAAAAGATGATTGTCAATCTTTCACGTAACCTCCCTGCTGCCCCTTCGTTCGTCTATGTCCCCTTCTAACAACCTCCGTGAATTCTGGAAATATCTAACGGCCTACAGATAGTAGAAATATAATGCAATGAAGGAAAATAAAATTATGGGCCTGGGCGCTAACGCAACCCAACTAAGCCAGATCTAATTTAGCTAACAAGCCCACTACAACGTGAACTAATAGGCTCAACTGGATGACCAGCCCATTTGAACCCCTCAGCAACTTATTCAAGCGCACCGTATTGACCAAGACAAGAGACAGCATCTCGAGCCTTCTCGCGAATTTTTTCCTTTTCTTAGTGAGCCTTTTCGCGAACATTTCTTCAAACATCTCCCCTTCTCCTTGTCGACTCTTCACTACGCAGCAC
This sequence comes from Morella rubra, assembly GCA_003952965.2. Taxonomy (NCBI): domain Eukaryota; kingdom Viridiplantae; phylum Streptophyta; class Magnoliopsida; order Fagales; family Myricaceae; genus Morella; species Morella rubra. The sequence continues at coordinate 29,178,745 of CM025854.1, forward strand.
TTTCCATTGACTACACCGAATACAGCCCCAAATTCATGCTGATTTGTTACACAATGAGCAAAACAAAGCAACTATCAAAATTTCAAACTTCGACCGGCACTTTAATCAGCAACCATTAGAATTCCAAGACACAAATTATGCTCAATAATTTAACAGACAAAATTAATGAGGTACTCTTTTGCTAAATAAATTAATGAGGTACTCACATAGTAACTAGAGGTTTTAACTCCATAGTGTTGAGTAGCGGACAAATGAGAGTGAAGAATAACAGGGTGGGTGACCACAGCAAAGAGGATCGAATTAGTTGTTAGAGTACGGCGAGGGAAATGAGGAAGAGAAAGAGTCGAGTAAGCCGTCCAATTAGTAGTGGCATTGTTTGAAGCTTGGGTAGTCGATCGATTGCATTTAAGGCCTCAACGAAACTGTATTGACTCAACGGTTTAGAAGTTTATCACCATCATTTTTCTCATTATCGCTCATTTCTTCATCGTCGTCTGTTTCTCAAAAATCAGAAAAAGGGTTTTACTCTAAGTTTGGAATGTAAACTGTGCGGAACAATGGTAGTGTAGAAACTTTCACATCCACAGCTGCCTTTTCCAATTCCTCCAAAGATATGAAACTTCTTGTTTCTTTAGTGGGGAAGTAATAGATAGTAAAATTGTCTTTAAATAATTTCTTTAGAGGAACAACTGAAGCCCTTGTATCCCAATTATTCGGGTGTTTCAGAAACCACCCAGCAGTAGCTGGTACAAAGGCCCAAAATTCAATCGGCTCAACACAATGAACTATAGGAGCCCACATGAAGAAGGGTTATGTTGGAACACCTTCATCCCTATCAAAAATACAAGCAAAAGGTCGTGGAGGAGGGCAGTGCTCTAGTTTAAAATTCTGAGTATCCCAAGCAGGCCCATGAAATTCAAAAACAAAAAACAAAGCGCATCCCTTCAATTCTCTATTATCTTTCAATTTTTGATGATCCACGCGGAAAGTGAAATCAATAGTATCTACTACTTTTTTTTTTTTTTTTAACAAAAAGAGATGTTAATTTACGTTGGTTTAAGGAAATAACCTCTTCCTTTGGCAATTGAAAAACTTTATTATTCAATTGGAAATCCTTATAATGCAACTAGCAGGATAATTGTAAGAGAGAGACCATCGTGGTAGTTGTATTGTTGAACCACTCGGAGATTCCACTAGTTGCCAACAAAGCGCCAGTCATTAGAAAGTCAAATAAATCTCTTCTCTGTCTCAAAATGATTTTGTAGCAGTGTGAAGAAATAACCATCAGCACCCATAAATTTAAAGAACCATACTCAACCATAAGATGATGATATTGAGAATGCAAACCATGAGGAGCAACCGTATTATAGAACTCTGAAGCAGCGTCCTCGTACACTAGAATATCATGAATTTCACAGAAGTTCCCTTGAATATCTCTATTTCCAATTTTGAGAATTCTTAACTTTTTCATCCTTGAGAAGGCTTCGGCCCCCAATCGTACCTTTTTCGGAGGAGGTACTATTAGGACAACACCTTCAACAGCATCTGTTCCCTGGTAAACAAGAGCAATTGATTGATTGATTGATGTGGTAGAAATATATAAAGACTACTAATTAAGTAGAAGAATTTTATGAAAATGTACTTCCAATAGTGATCTACTTACTGTGTTATGCTTCAATACATGAAGGACATCCTCATCACACCATAATCTACTACGCCCACCAGGCTCTTTAGGAGATTCACGCCGAACTATTTCTTGACCCATTTTTTGCAACAAATCATGCATGCATAACATTCCCATCGACATGGTTGAGAGATTTTTCAATGAGAACATAAATATTGATGCTTGGAAAATAATCAAAACTGTTTAATATATCCAAGATGCTATCTAGGAACTCTCCTTTGAAGAAACATGCAATATCTAAAAATAAATTTTTCTGTGCATCTTCCAATCCATCGAAGCTTATTTGAAGTACATCATAACTTTTCTTTTAGGATGTACTTCTAATTCATCCCAGGCACTTATCCATTGATCTTTTGTTCTACCAAACAAAAAAGATCCCAAAACTTTAAGAGCTAAAGGAAGACCTTGAGTATAATTCACAAAATACTTAGACAAATCCTATAGTTTTCTTCAGGATGAGGTTCCTTGAAGGCTAACAAACTAAAGAGCTCCAAAGATTCCTCATCATTCAGACCTTTAAGCTCATAGAGATACATATCTTTTCCTCCATGACTATATAACAAGTGACTATCTCGGCTTGTAAAAATAATTCTACTCCCTGGACCAAACCAATCACGAGACCCTACTAATGCTTCTAGTTGTTCTTGTGTATTCACATCATCAAGGACAACAAAAACTGTCCTATAATGTAGTCTGCTAGCTATCAGTTTGGTTCCTTGACTCACAGACCCAAACATCTAATTCTCTTTCCTTGAGAATCTGACAAAGAAGTTGTTTTTGTAAAAGCAGTAAACCTTGATTTCCACTTGATTCTCTAACTGAAGCAATAAAGCTGCTACCTTCGAATTGATGAGAAAATCTATCATAAATTACTTGTGATAGAGTTGTCTTACCAACTCCACCCATCCCATGAATCCCTATAAAGCGAACATCATTCATCCCATACCGAGTAAGTCCATCATTTTCATTACATGGGAGTCTATTCCAACAAGCTCCCTGTAAACGCATGACAATCTGCGACTCAATTGCCTAAATATAAGTCCAACCATTTCTTGAATAACTGTTGATTCGTGCCTATAAAAAAAATTAGAAGAATTTGATTCAATGAGATAGTGAGAGAAGAACAGACAAATATGTTGTCAATAATTCCTAAGTTTCCAACTTACCTACTTTTACAAAACAAACAACAGACAAATGTTACCTGTCATGAATATCCCATCCGGCGATATTGCCCACTTCTGTCAAAGCTGCTCTCCAAGATTGCGTCTTATTTGGGTAAACCTTGGGGTCTTTTGCATGCTTGGCAAAAGCTTTTGCGAAGCTCCCCGTCTGTTTTCGTACATGTGAGGGATCTACATGATAGAAAAGGGGTAAAATTGTCAGCCTAGCCCGTCTCTTGCATTTTACAATCTCGGCAAGTTCATTCAAACACCATTTGGAGGTAGCATAGTTTGCCGACAAAATGACTATCGCGTATAAGGATCCTTGTATTGCTTTGAAGAGCTCTTGGGAAATATCTTTTCCTCTCAAGTTTTTCGTCATCCCTAAAGGCAAGAATGCCTTTCTGTTTTAATGCAACATATAGGTGGTCTGTAAAACTCTTGCGGGTGTCTTGGCCGCAGAAACTGAAGAAAACTTCGTGTTTCCATTTAAATGAAGAAGAAGAAGAAGAAGAAAGAGAATAAATAGCTTTTCTCTTTTTTCTCTGTTTCTGGACAGAAGAAGAGACTGTTTTACTTTCTTGTCCTTTTTTCGGAAAAAGATGATGACGCTCTTCGAGTGCAGATGGAGGATTCCATGGAAGGCTTGAAAGCTTGAGTAAGGCAATAATAACGATTTGCAGACTTTTTTTTTTTCGATTTGCAGACTTAAGAGTAGGGGAAGAACGCTAAAAAGACGCAAGCGACTATTACCCTGCTCTTTTTTTTTTTTAAATGACTATTCCTGCTTATTAAAAAAAAAAAACAAAAAGGAAGACTATTCCCCTGCTTTCCAGAGCCCCAGCGTTTTGTAAAGTTGGTTTTTTTTTTTTCTTTTTTTTCTTTTTTGTAATGTGTAAAATTTGTCAAAATAAAAGGAAATTTCGTGGAGGGTGCAATAAAGCCATTTACACCTTAGAGTCTTAGACCAGCGTCTCCTTCTTGGTCTGTTTCTTTTAACCCAACGGGTGTCACCTGTCAAGCCATTTACACCTTGGAAAATGCAAAGGCAAAGCTTCTTAATTGGGCTTCATCATTGTGCTGTGTCACGAGGATTGGTTGATAGGGTCAAATTTGAATCCTCGATTAGATAAATGCTGTTCAAATTTCATAATTAATCGACCATCAATCCAAAGTCTACGGCATTTAAAATAACGGATAATAAATAAGATTCTATATTATTTAATGTTGTCCATGAAAGTTTTAGATATCATGAGTTCTACAGTAGAGTCCACTTGTTATGTTTATCTCTTTGAATTGAACCATACAATTCAGGTATCAAATTGCATGAAATCCTCATTTATTTTATGTTTTAATATTGAAGGACAAACAACGTAAACATTAAATAATAATCATAAGAAAATGAAAAAAAGTGAAACAAAAAAAAGTCCCTAGTCTAAATGGGTAGTCCTATATATACGCCCATGAGAAGTAGCTTTAATATAATTAAATCACCTAGCCAGGAGCAAAAGCTGCATGAACCTCCTATACTACGAAATTCTAATGCTACCAATCACTCATTAAATAAATACATGTCATACCTTCTGTAACTTCACATAATGTGTATCTTATAAGGTAGTCTGAAAAATATCGTCTCAAAAGATTAATCCTAAACTTCAGATTCCTTTGCAGACTAAACAAACACAGATTACTTACACGGAACAATATATAAAAATGGATTATCTGACAAGCACAGGAGAGGGAGGGGTGCTTCTCACGCCAGTCAGTCACAGTGAAGAGGAGAAACAAATTCTAGAGAGAGCTAGAATACAGAGGTAGAAGATGTCTTTATCTCTATCCAGAACTTAATGCAGCGCGATGAAAGTATAGTCTCACATCCTCAAAATTTATCTGAAATGATGATTATCTGAAAGTGGATAAGCACCTTCTGAAAAAGTCTGCACTTGAGTTTTTGGTTGTTGATTTATCTGTCCTAACATTTGACAAAGATCTTCATGCTCCTTTTATCTAATTCGTTTATATCTACGTATTTTCTGATTTAAATTCATATGCTTTCTAGAAATCGGATTTCCTTCCAGAATCCAAACTCAATAATGAAAACAGCACTTAATGACTTTTTTGCAGTTCCTTTGTTCCTGCATAAAATACGATCCACATTTTCTAGCAGCTTCTAAGGGATCTAAACCTTCCATGTCCCCCAAGAGGGATTGGGGGGGTGTTGAGAATTCACATTTACTTACGAAGTAAGAAATTATAAGGCACCGAGTCATGCACCATGCAAAGCAAAGAATCTATTCTAGCAAACATATCATTTACCCAAAAACAAAGAGACTCAACTGGACTAAAAAAGCATCAGATGTTGGATACTAGATAGCTAGGAAGCTAATATTTTGTCATTATGGTCTAGATCATTAAGCTTGGTACAATCGAAAAGGTAAGCGCAGTTCTACATATGGCTGCAAGGGTTTGGCAAAGAAGAGTTGGTTATCTTCCATGTTCTTTCATGTCTCTGAATCTATTGGCTGGAATGCCTAATACATAAAACTATTAACAGGAGCTTTGCAAATAATAGCATTGTGACCTTGCGTGACACCCATGCACCCTCGCCTTCCTATAGGTAGAGCAAATGAACCTTAAAGTTGCACTGGGCATTGAACCTTGAGGCGGGTCCTCCCAAACTCGCTTTGGTTCTGGCCAGTGCATGACTAGACTACTTTTGGGATGCAGTAGTTTTGCCACGGTAAGTCAGCAGTTGAGACGCAAGGGAAGCTGAGGAAGACAGACTGTTGAACAAGTCTCTCTTTTCTCCTACTTTCTTCCTTGAAACCAGTCAAGTGGATGCTTTCTTTCGTACTTTATCTAGAAGATGCATATCTATAATTTAGCTCACTTATTTGTGCTTTTATCTCAGCTAATAGTAGTAACGGCATTTAAAATCACCACTTATCCTTAATGAAATGAAAAATGGTAGGAAACTTAAGCATTGTCCATCTTGCGTTATTTCATTTGTACTCTTTCTTTCACATCGAATCATCATCATATAACTTTTGGAAGGATCTTCAAAGCATTCCTGATAACCTTCTTATGCCATTTAGATGTAGTGGCTTAAAGATTGTCATGTAATCAAAACCAACAACAAAAAGCATTGCAAAGAGCACTTACTTATGCTCTTGTTCTTCATAATAAGGCCTTCATCCTCTCTTCCTTTCCCATAATAGCTATTGTTCAAAAACATAATCATCTTCATAACATTTCTAGTACAATGTTAGGAAGTACTGTTCGATCTTTTTTTCACCTCGTGCCATATTACCCCCATCTCTAGAGCCTTTTGTGATGGGAAAGAGAAACAAAACATTGGACAACGAACTTCAAAGCGTGCCTTTTGTAATAACTTTTGCACGGCTCAAGCCAATAAAACAAAAAGATAGTGTCAAATTAGCTTTAAAGCAACATTTGGTATGAAATAACTAGCAACCGTGCGTGTGAAATATTATTCCACTAATATAGAGCAATGAGCAAAACAACGCAGCTGTTTCATTTCAGTCAAATTTCAAACATTGACCAGCACTGTTAATCAGCAACCATTAGGTTCCAAAACACAAATTATACTCATTAATTTAACAGACAAAAGTAAAAGCACGTTCAAAACTTGGTAATCGGAATAGTAGAATTTGAGGCCTCAACAAGACTTCATTGACTCAACGGACTAGAAATTCATAGCTATCATTTCCAGGTCACCATCCGTTTCCTCGTATCATCGTCCATTTGAATGGCTTATAAGAAGGATACTCATAGTATTTGGCATGTGAACCATCAGGAGCAACGACACTATAGAACTAGAAGCTTCATCCTTGTATACTAACCGCACCCTGCAATCTTTCACATCCACATCTGGCTTTCCAATAATTCGTATATGTCACTTCTTGTTTCTTTACTGGGGAAGTAATAAGCTTCATATTTTGTTTAAATTGCATTAGAGGAACAACTGAAGCCCTAATGGAACTGCTACATGTATCCCAATTATTCGGGTGGTTCAGAAACCACGTAGCTGGTACAAAGGTACAAAATTCAATTGACTCAACACGAAGGACTTCAGGGCCCACAGGAATAAGGGTTTTGTTAGAATACCTTCATCCCTCTAAAAAATACAAGCAAAAGGTATAAGAGGAGGTGGAGCGCCATCCATTAGCTCAAAAATCTGAGGAAGCTGAGGAGGCCCATGGAATTCAAAAACAAAAGACGAAGAGCATCCCTCCAATTCTCTATTAGGTGTGAAGTCAATATTATGTACTACCTGCAAATTTTTTTTTTAAAAAAAGAGAAATAATCTCTCGCATTAGCAATTAGAAAACCTTATTATGCAAACCCACGTGGAAAGTGAATTACTAAGACCTATTCAATCATGTATTTAGAATACGTACTCGAGTAGTTTTTTTTTTTTTACCGACATCCTAATCAAGTCATTCCAAAGTCGGCTGGATCCAGTCGATTTCGGTCAGTTTTATTCAGCCCGATCGTTTTCGGTGTATGTATGTACAACTCTAGTTTTAATTTGTCTTCATTATGCATAATTCTTTTTAATAATTCAATCTTAAAAAAAATTCACACACAATATATCTTCAACAAAAATTTACGATGTCTACTTTTTTTTATCTTAGGTATGAATTTTAGACATTAATACAATTAGATTGACAATTTCGTGATCTTTTTTTATTAGTAAAAAGTACTTATTTTTCAAAAAAAAAATACAGTAAATAATAAGTTTTGTTTATAAGCTCTCACTCATTTTGAACTTACAATAGAAGTTTTAAGTCAATGCAATATGGAAGTGACTTATAAAAATAAAATATATTATTACGTACTTTCGTTTTAATCATTGAGCTTTTTTTTTTAATTGTGGCCATAAATTGATACTAAAACTTTATACTAAAATTTGAGTTAAAATTTACCTAAAATTTATTGGTGAATGCCATAAAGACATACAAAAAATTAGTGTTTATTTATAAAAAAAAATTAGTTAAATAAAAATAAAGAATATATATTTATCACATGCAAAAATACTGAAGAGTATATCAGCCGATTTTAAATTTTTATCGGGAAAAAAAAATTTAGTGACATGGAGAGTGTTTTTATATCCGAGTGATTTTAAAGGGGTTGGTAGCTAAAACTCAAGTGAACGGCGCGTGAGAGCAATGCAAAGCAGCAGCTAATTAAGTGGGCAAGTGCACCATTATACTTTGCGTTTGACACCTAATATTCTACACTTTTCAAAATTTTAACACAATAAAAAAAAATTATCAATATAATCCTCTCTCTTTTATTAAATCATTACTTTTTAATATATAATATAAAATTTATCTCTCTTTTATTTTTCACTAAATCAATACTCTAAAATTTGAATGCTTTAAGACAAGTTGTCAACGTACGCCTACGTCAAATTACATTAGTTTCGTTCACCGTCTTGATGTTGCTTTGTTTTACGTGGGCCTACGATCCACAAAAAACTGGGAGCTTGTACGGCAAACTGGGCGGGTCATGGATCTTTAATTTGGGGGTCCTTGTGGAATTCTCTTCTTTTTTTTTTTTTTTCGGAGAAGAAACTAGAAAGGAGGAAAAATTAATGATGCTTACATAGTGACCTTAAAGTCATAAGAACAACCAAACTAGAAGCACAAATGCAGGGTTGTGGACTTTATAGAGAAGTTTTGATATCAAAATCTCATCTATGAAATGTTTTTGTTTAACCTCCAAAAATTGTAAATTCCTTCTATATGAAAGCCTACTATCATTTCCATAAAATTATATTTTCTTCTATTTGTTCTAAACTAATTTTTGTTCATCTACAGGTTATCTTAATAATTATTTATAAACTTTCACACAGAGAATATCACTTTCAGCAAACCATTGATGAAGACAATCATTGTTCTCAGCGGCGGAGCCATGAATGCAATTAAAGAGAGGCAAACTCGTAAGGAAAAATGATAAAAAATTTTTTTTACTAATATATTACAACAAAAAAAAGTGTCTTTAGAGTTAAAAATCAAAAATTAAATACTAAAAACACTAAAAATATTGAAATACACGTACTGTACTATTTGCTGATATTGAGAGGTAGCAATTGTATCCTACGGGACTGCATCTTCTGAAAACGTTGCAAAATAACTCGTTTTCAATAGTTTTAAAAATTTTCTCTCTCGATGTATTTTCAACATTTTCACAAGCATTTTCGCAAATGAACACATAAATAAAATATTTTCAGTATTTTCACAAGCATTTTCAATGAGGCTAAGGGGGGTGGGCCTAGTAAAAATAAAAAATAAAATAAAAATAATTAGGTGTAAAAATTTTTTTTGAGAGGGCCAACGAGGGCAGTGGCCCTTGTTTACCCCCCCCCCCCCCCTTGCCTCCGCCTATGATTGTTCTTATTTTAGGGATTATTTCAACTTAAAGAAGATTTTGAGCTAATTGGGGACAATTTTCAGTTTAAGGGCTACTATAAAAGTGTCCCAATTTCAATTAGGGTGAGTGGGCATATGGAAGATAGCTTGGATATTCAGGAGCTGCGTATGGAAGATAGCTCGGAGATTATCCTTTTTTTTTGAGCTTTTTTCGGATTTGATTTGGTTGTATGAGGGAACGGATCCCCATAGCAGTTTTTTGTTAGTTTTGGTAGTATTCATTCTGTTTTCTATGCTACTCTGTTATGTTTCAAGTTTTGAATGAATTCCAATTTAAAAAAAAAAAAAAAGTCTTATGTCCACAATCCATGTAGGAACAAATTTTAAGTCCCCTGGAAGTAACAGCTAACTTCATATGCAAAAACTCTGAATTCCATCGATCATTTCATCTATTGTCGTTAATATTTCACCATCTGCTGCAAAATTTTGATACCGAAGCCATACAGTGGAACTGAAAATCCTGAGGGGTAAAATTCCATGAAAATGATGTAATGTTGGAAGTCCCACATTGCTTAGAGAAACTAGTCAATGTGCTCCTTATAAGGTTGTGGTATCCCTCACTACTCAAGGTGTCTTTTGGAGTTGAGTTAGACCCACCTGTCACATATTGTGTAAATTCTAATAGTAACAACTTGTTCTGTTTCCAAAATACAAAAGAAAGTTTCCCAATTTAATGCAGCATCGAGCATCTAGCATGGTTAACTCAGATGAAGCCAGCCACAGAATCATAGCGATCCTCTGTATTCTTTACTGCTGCAGCTATATTGTCTCCCTCGGCAAGCTAACAAGCTGGGCTCATTTCAACAAGCAACAAGAAGCCCTTCCATGATAAAGCCACAGTTCAGCAGAGAGCTGTCATTGACATTTTTCTGGTGATCGTGTAAGAGCTCAGTTGAACAAGTCAAGAAGTATATATATATAGTTTTGCTGTATATATACTATCTGTTAATGGATCACATATTTTCAAAGTCATAGATATATATTATTTCATAAATTAATATAGTTAATGGCATTGACTCAGTTGCCCGCCCATGGAGCATCCCGTTATTATTACTTTCAACATACAAAATGCTTTGGAAAAAGTTTCTTTTTTTTTTGAAAAAAAAAAAAGAAAAGAAAAATCTACTCTGTACTCTTTCAAAAAGGAAAAAATGAATATCGTAAAAGGTCAGGTCTACTTTACTCCTTAGTTTCTTCCTTGAGGTAACAATGGGAGACCAGAAATACCAGAGACTTCGGCTTCTTCATGGGAGATGGCATGATGCACAGTTTTTATGGGCATTATTTGCTTGTCGACTACACGCGCACCTTTGGAATTTTCCTATTGTCAATTTGCTGGGAAAAAACGTTCGGTTTCAGATATCAACTGAATAGCCTCATAAAAAAAAAAGAAAAAAAATAGATTGATTTATGACACAGTATATGCGACAAAATGTTGATGAGTAGATTAAGAATTTTCACAGGTCTTCAGATTTCTTTTTAATTTTTCATTCTATTGTAGTGTATCTAGAGAATGAAATTATATGTTGTACATTTTGTTCTCTAATTTATGATTCAAACGCTTTTGTAGTATTTTTTTAAAAAATTAATGAAAAGTGAATTTCTTTAAAATTAAAATTATGATTTTACCCCTATTCAATTTTTTATGTGGTAAAATTATCATTTTATATGTCCAAAATCATTATCTATTGTGAAAAGCTTTAAAAGAAAATAACAAAGCCATGGCCCCTTCACCCTCAAAAGTGGCACAGGCGATATAACACACACTTTGGATCAGGACCCCATGTAACGTTAATGTCTTCGTTTTTATCAACAATACACGCATGCAGACCATGACCATTAACTATAGAATAGGAGATGGCTCATTCTGATAGCACTATTTGCTTATTTCATGGGAAAAAAATTAATTTGTTTGGAAATGAAGTGCCCTCGTTATATCCCATCTTCGAAATTGTTTTTCTTTTTGTTTTTTATGTTTTAATAACTGAATAAAAAGGGGGGTTCCCCTTTTTTTTTGTTTTAGATTCCTTTGTTTTCGGTGAAAGCTCAAAACCCTATACACAAAATTCGGACATTCAGTTGACGTCAGCGGGTCCAAAGCTCCATACAATCATCTTACTTCAAAAAGGCTTGCGAACATGTGATCAATTAGCACAATAGAAATGCGGCACTAATTTACATATATCACTTCATAACAATACATTGCACGAGAGGTTTCAGTTGACCGAATTCTCCACCCTTCCATTCATTTAAAAAAACAACTCAAGCAGAGGCAAACCAAGGAGGGGACAAGATGTAGGTAGACTCTTTGGAGCATTTAGCCAAGTATGCATCCCATCCTCAAAAACTGTATTCCCAACTGAGGCTCTGCAGGTTCGGCCGTCTTCATATTTCCACAGCTCATGGATAGGCTCTACCATAGCTAACCTACGATATCATTTGTCTCACTTGTGAAAGCCGAACCCATTTCATTATGCAATATATTTCTTGTAAAATTAACACAAGATATACAAGCACCAAAATCCAGTAACGTACCTTTATTGACGGTCCCGAGGAGTCGCCATATCGATGTCAAATATGCCAATGTTCGGGGCCTCTATCTGCTTAGTTACTTAGGCATTTTAGCAAACACCGATTAGGCCGCTATGCAGACCGAGCAATAGCCGGACATTCAGCAAACAAACGAGAATAGCTGGATGAAATAGATCCAACAGAACCTCAACAATCAGATGACAATCAAAAGCAGAGGCAAGATCGAAATAATTGACATGGCAATGGATTTACGTCGGGATTTATTTCTTCGCATTTGGTGTTGCATCTAAGGAAAAGGTAAATGTAGAGAAAACATGGGGAGCTATTTCCCGATTCTACTCTTCTAAATCATAAGCGATTCTTGTACAAATCTAACGTCAGGGATGTTGGCAATCTTGGACCACTCTCGTCCTTGATCTTTCTTGCAATTTTCTTCCAGCAGAGGACATTCTGTGATACGAAGTTGCAGTAGTGAGGGAGGCAGGCCGTTCTTCGGAAAGTGGTGAGCTTTCCGCAGGATGCGAAGTTCCAGAAGTGACGGAGGAGGCCATCCTCTGGAAAGGATGTGAGCTCTTCGCACATCTGATCGACAGTTTTTCAAGAGATGCGAGTCTACAAAGAACTTCGGAAGACAGGCTTTGTAGATTCGGGAAGCTTGCGATGGACAGGCTGGTTAAAGAGGCAGGCAGCATCATCTCGGGAGTCGGAAAGGACACCAGATAGGGACATCCACCATCAATTACGAGTTCTTTGAGGGAGATAAGCCGGTGCAGCCCCGACTGCAAAGTTTGTCAAGTTTGGAGGGAGAAACTCTCTCCCTCCGTACAAGATTCGGACAGTCAGAAATTAAAATATGATATAGATTGTTGAGACTGTATATGCCCGTGGGTAATGCTTTAAGGTTTTCACAATCCCTGACTTCGATCCTTGCTAGAAACGAGTTGCGATGAAGGTTTTTCGCTATTGACTCCAGCTTTGGGCAAGAGAGAATAGCCAGTTCTTTAAGTGTTGCAGGTAATTCTCCGCTTGATGTTAAGGATGTGAGGGATGGACATTCCCTAATATGCAACTCCTTGAGAAGAAGAGATGCGCTTCTGCTGCTGCAACCGTTGGTACCCTCCTCCTCCACTAAAACCATCCGCATATTCTTGCAACGTTCTATGTGTAGCCTCCTTAGAGTTGAGGTAGCTGGCCTCTTGCAAAGTACCTCAGCGAATCACAGCCGTTGATCTTAATAGACTCGAGAGACGTGTTATTGTACATCATTGCCTTGGGTAAATGTTCCAGCGCACTGCAATCATGTTCGTAGATTTGTCTTAGTGTGGATGGCAAAACAGTTTCGTTCGCCACCAAGGAAACCAGTTTATCACAATGCCGTATCGTTAGTGTACGAAGGCACGGGAGATGTTGTAGGAATCCCCACTTATTTGACCACAACGGCATCAGCTCCACACAATCCCTAATCCATAAATCCTGTACGTCGATTAGTCCTTCAATCTGACTTGCGGATTCTGAAATTTGAGAAAGATGAGCAGAGCGTAATAACCCGCGGAAGCCGTCATTGTACCTGCACACCAAACCTTTGCACCCTATAATATTTATATTGCTGAGCGCCGGAGGCCTTGAAATCGAAACCACCAACCGCTTACAATTCAGCACTGTAATTGCTTCTATTAAAGGAAGTTGGTTTGGTAACTCCCCCGACAGCATTGGACACAATTGAATTGAAAGCTCACGTAGTCTTGGAAATTCTTCGCACGGACTCCAATTCTCCCATTCCGCCATATGCAGGAAATCCAAAGTCTCCAAGGATCTAAAAGGCTGTGAGCAACCTTCTCCGTAAAACTCCATACCTAGATTCTTCACTCTGGCCATGCCTCTGATAAAAAGGAATTTGAGTGATGGAAGCTGCCCGACTGGGGGCAAGGATGGGCACCGTTCACAATTTTCGATTCTCAGAAGCACCATATTAGGAAAGGATGCACGCCATAACCATGTCGGAAATTCTATACTGCCGTAATTCCTGAGTGTGAGCTCTTTCAAGCTCTCTTGAGGCTGTAGCGTGTCAAGCACCTCTAAATCCTTTATCCTGTATTGTGGCTTGCCATTCTCGCCACTCCATTCCGACGAAGTGTCAAATTCCTTTATTCCATAGCGACCCTCTTTTCCCACTACTATCATTTTCTCTAGAGGCAATCCTTCCAATGAATCAGCTCCTATCATTTTCTCTGCAGAGGTGTCTATTCCGACTAGCTGCATGTGAACATTCAATTGCTTTGATTTAATTGACTTCATGTAGTAAACACGTGGGGGTCTACTATTCAATCGATTGAATATCTTTGCAGTTATTTTTTTGACCACGGTTGATACATACCTATAAGAAAACATGGGACAATTGATTTAGATGAGACTCTGGCCTGTAAAAAACTTCTTTGAGGAAAACAAAATAGAAAGAAGGAATGAATGAACGAACGAACGAGAAAGTAAGAAAAGAACAAAAGAAATGAAGGAAGGAAGTAGCAGTTGAGTTTTTGACTACACGAAGGTTCTTCAACCAAAGTCATAACAAGCTGTTAATTCACTTCCTACTATTCAGTTCGAATTATTCGTGATTTTAAAAAATGGGAAAGTCGGTCATGTTTTATTGCAGCAAGTTACGACAACTACAAAATTTTTGTAGTTTTCAACTTCTATATGTTCCCACAAAAAGAAAGAAAAACTAAACGTTACCTCTCTTGTAAATCGCATCCACAGATATACCCTACTTGTTTCAAAGCAGCTTTCCACAGTTGTATCATCTCCACGTCAATCTGGGGGTCAAGTTCGTGCTCAGCAAAAGCTTTTGCAAAAGTACCCGTTTGATTTCGTACATCACGGGGATCCACATTGTAGAAAACAGGTAAAATTATTAACCCTGTCTTTCTCACACATTCCATAATCTCAGCAAGTTCTATCAAGCACCTCTCGTAGGAGGCATAGTTTGGTGAGATAACGACGACGGCGCAGATGGATTCTTGTATTGCTTTAAAAAACTCTCTAGAAAAATATTCTCCTCGCGAGATTTTTTCATCGTCCTTGAAGGTACCTTTTCCTGTCAAAGCAGTATATAAGTGGTCCGTAAAATCCCTGCATGTACCTTGACCACAGGAACTTAGGAAAACGTCGTATTTCCATCTAGAGGTTGAAGAAGAAGATGAAGGAGCTGGTTCAGATTCCCATCTAGAGATTGCAGAAGAAGATGAAGAAGCTGGTCGAGATTTCCATCTAGAGGTTGAAGAAGACCATGAAGGAGCTGGTCGAGTGCTGGAGGATGCCATCGGAGAGATACAAGCTGGTTTAAGGCAAGGCTAATTTGTGTACTTGGAGAATGCGAGGGTCTGAGTGAAGTTGAGGGAAAGAGGGCCCTAACTTTTAAGGGAGTGTCGGCGAAATAAGCTTGCGGCCAAAGTACTTTATCTATAGTAGTTGGCAAAGAGACGCGTCTTCGTAGAAACCGAGAAGACGCGTTCTCAGTCTTTTTGACCCTTAAACGCTTGCATTTATTTGGCTAAGAAAATTGACATTAAATGTGGGCCAAAGCAAAAGCGTTCGGAACTAGACAAAAATAAAATATACCATTATTAAGTCCTTTAGACGTCCCACCTAACCCGCACTAACACACCATGCTTTTACTATTATGTTTCTTCTGCTTTAGATACACAGTATGAACAAACTTCCAAAGACTTGAACCGCTCTCGCCCTGCATTTTTTTTTTTCTGGATAGCTCAGCTTGTCATTTCTTATGTTAAAGAGTTACCTATCTTCCAATTAAAGTTAACCGTGACTTTCAGAAACGAAGTTAGTATTAAAACTTGGGAGGACCAGTTCCGGAGTAGAATTTGAAGGGCTAAAATGCAAAAATGCAAGTTCAGGTTATGATTTCGATTGTTTTTAGCATTGTCTTAATCTAGTGATTGTATATCATTTTCTTACACCTACTCGTTGACTAAGAACCCAATTTAAAAGCACTTACGTACAAAACTAAACCAACTAACAAAAAGAAAACAGAAAAAAGAAGCTGCCGGCCAATGAATTCGACTGTAGCAGAGCTGGAAGTTTAGAAAGTCTCCATTTTGCTCTTTCGTTTCTCCTTCCTCCTTGTCAAGTGCTCTGTTAAAACTTGGTTAATCTAACAAACATAAGAGAAGTGGTCATTGTTTATTTTCCCACTAAAGATAAGAGAAGTGGGTGCATGCTTTGTTTGCATTATTTATCGTCGAATAATGAGCGAATCTCCCTCCAAACTAATAGTCTGAGGGGGGACAAGTAAGGCCCTGAAGAGTCTCTCCAAGTTGAGGGCCAGTAATGGTGGGTTTTGAACCCAATCCTTAAAATTTTGCTAGATTTTCAAGTCTGAATGATAACTCTGTTTTCTTAGCGCTTTTCTTTTGTTTTACTGGTCATGAAGATATATTGTATCTTGTGATGACCCTGCTGAATACAGCAGAGTCGAATCATAATGGAAGTCTCATTTTACGCAGAAAAAAAAAATATTCCCAGGATGCTTGAAATAGTTTTTCTAATCTTGCCATCAAACGTGAGCTGTATGGACTTCTTTGGTTTGGATCTTTTAGGCTGGGATATATAAATCTAATCCTCGATGAGCCGGTTAACTCAGATTTGGTAAAATCACTTTTAACTAATTAATAGAATTCCTTCGAAGAAATAAGGAGATTCGTTATCTAGAAGGGCTTTTTTCCCGATACTTCTAGTGGGGTGCAAAAGTGGATTACCTCTCAAAGTCTAAGAACCGTTTTCAGTCAAGGCGATGAAACTTCCGGGTGGTGGCAAACGTCCTGATCATCCATTATAATCTGAAAGCAAAAAGAGAGAGAAGCCGTGTTGACATCATGACCTTTGGCTTCTTGCAAGCGAAGCACATTAATGTTCCTAACTCTTAAACCATCAATTCTATTCCCATTTCGATTCTCTTACACGTCTGCAATATATTGACAAAGCTAGCATATATATATACCAAAAATTACACCCAGGTATTGTTTTCATCATCTGAATGCAATGATACATCTAAATCATATTCTTTAAATAATATTTCATCAATGATATTGTCAATGATATTTGTAACAGTATATATAAGCACGAGATATGAACCATAAATTATATTGAGAAATAAAAATGCAAGCATAATATTCCACGTTCTGTTAAGCAATAATGTAACAGCAATTAAAACTGAAAGGTCTTGACTCATATTGAAATAATATTTAAAGTTTACAAAGTACAATAATAAAGCACACTTACAAGATGAACTTGAAAAACTTGAAAAATTGGAAACTTGATATTGCAGGAAGACCAAGGAATTGCAAAGGTAAACAGGGAATGAAGAAAGATAGTTGGAATATGTAGGAAAGAGAAAATCTCGTAAGATTGAAGGTTTATGGGAAGCTTTTAGAGAAGTGAGAAAAGAGTAGTGAATGTTTGAAGGTTTGAGGGAAGAGTTGAGAGAAGTGGCTTCGTTGCTCTCAGGTGTATTCTGACGAGAATTAAAGAAGAGGTCGTCTTATATAGAAAAGAAATAGGACGAATGACTTGAAATAACCTTTATATTTTTGAACAGTAAGGTATTTTTGGAATAAATGAACAGTAATAGTACCAGGGGTATTTTTGAAAGACAGCAACAGTGGTATTTGTCGGAAACAGTAATCATTATCTTGAACAGTAACTAAATAGTGACTGTCGGCAGCTTTATTCTGATATTTGCAAAATGACAATTGTATCCTTCACGCCATGTAATTATCCGTCAAATGATTGTTGCAGGGCTTCTATTTCTTCAATGGAAAGTTCCAACTCATTGCCAGCATAAGGATCTTGAGAATTTCTTCATATTGAGAATGGATATCTTGAAATGAACTGGAACAGCAGTATCTTCACGGTATCTTCTTCAGATAATTGAGACAAAACTTCTAACAATTCTTTTTTATAATCATCTCGAGACTGAGCTGCAGCAAGTTTGGCTTGAATCTGGCTTTTTTGAGAAAGGAATTGGGGATGTTTGGCGATGTGAAGTTTAGCTTGGGTAATGGATTGATATATTATCACAAGTAAAAACAGTCCACCATTTCACAAAAAATAAAGGATTTTGGCATATTATCTGGGTAAAAACAAATTTCCAGCATAGTATCCAAGGAAGGAGGTTGAATTGTATGAAAAAGCGAAGGAGAAGGGGAATATTTTTGCAAAGAGGATTTTTCATGGCAGGGTATTTGTCAAGGCTTGGAGTATCATGGGGATCAAGAGCCCATTGATCATAGGCTTTCTTCAATCCTGGAGGAAATAATTTTTCATCTACACCGAATCGATCCCACCACTGGATAACCAATGGGGCATAGGTTCAGGGCATTGAAAACCTTTAAAACGAATGAACCATGTATGACGATGGTTTTATTTTCAAAAAATAGAGCAAAAGTCCATGCATCAACATAGTCATAATAAGTGATATTTTTTAATTGTCGAAAGGGTTCAGACAGGGCTCGAAGAGTCCATGGCTGTCCCCATTCTTTTGAAGTAATTATCCTTCTAATAGTGAATTTAGAAAATCCAATATTAGAAGGATCATATTTGCACTGGGTTTTTTCAAATTCAACAGATTTGTATCCTGCAAAATATGTGATAAAATTCTTGTGTAAACATGGGATTACGTGGAACATAATTCCACCCTGGTGGTAATATTTGGGAGGCTGTTTGATATGGATCAGGAATGGTATGATAGAGATCTTCCACATAACACTCATGTCGAATATAGGATTTTGGTATTAAAGGAGTATTAGGTAAAGGAGTAGCAGATGATGCACTGGAGATGATTGAACCTTTTGACTGAAAGTAGAATTCATATTTGGAAGAGGAGGAGGGACACGTGGTCTGATATTGGTGGTATTTGGCTTAAAACAGTAAATTGATTATTAATTGGAATTGATCCTGGACGAGGTCTAGGAGCAGATCCACGAAAGGGAATAGGAGGTAATAGAGGAAAAGTATTATCTGAGGAGAAAAAGTAGAATTTTTATTTTTATTTGAAGATGATGAAGAACTCATTTTCCCTATAGAAATTCACGAGTTAAAAAATCAGGAATAGAATTATTAGAACCTTTAATATATTCAATATCGAAATAAAAACAGAAAAAATTGCTTGCCATCTAGCAAAAAGATGTTTAGAAGCAAGATTTTTGACATCCTTTAATAAAATATCTTTAGCAGATTGACAATCGACACGAATTAAAAACTTTTGATTTAATAAATCATCTTGAAATTTTGAAATACAAAGAACAATTGCTAGTACCTCTTGCTTAACAATACTGTATTTTTGTTGTGTTGTATTCCATGCATGAGAATGATATCTTACTATTTGCTCTTTAGCAGAGTCATGCATGCGTTGTTTTAATATTCCACCATAACCAAGATTTGATGCATCAGTTTCTACTATTTTGAATGCATGTGGGGATGCAATGCCTAAACATGGTAAATGTTTAACATGTTTTTTTATTTGCTGTACTATGGCAGTATGTTGATCAGACCAAGGTGAAGGATTTTTCTTTAATCGGTTAAATAAGGGTTTGCATATTTTTCTTAAGTCTTTGTAGAACTCACCAATATAATTTAAACTACCAAGGAAACGTTGAAGATTGTTTATCAAGTATTTTATCGGGAAATTTGTCAGCGAATTCAATAGCACGTGATATTGGAGTAATGGTACCTTTATAAATATTATGACCTAAAAATCTTATTTGTGTTTGAAATAATTTTATTTTAGGGGCAGAAACAACAAGACCATTTTGTTCAATGATTTTCTTAAATTTATGCAAATGATACCAATGTTGCTTTATAGACTTAGAGAAAATTAAGACATCATTAATATGACCAAATAGAAGGGGCATTTTTTAAACCAAAAGGCATGACATTCCATTCAAAATGACCAAAAGGAACAGTAAAAGCAGTTTTATATCTATCTTGTTCAGCGACTTGTATTTGATAATATCCAGATTTCATATCAAATTTAGAAAATATGCAAGCATCATGTAATCTATTGAGTAAATCTTTTTTATTCGGAAGAGGATATCTTATCCATCTTAAAGCTTTATTTAAAGGTTTGTAATTAATAACAAGTCGAGGAACACCTCGTTCTTTTTCAGCATTATTCATTACATAAAAAGCAGCACATGACCAAGGAGATTTAGAAGATCGTATTAAACATTTTTCTAATAAAGATTGAATTTCTTTTTTACAGATTTCTAAATATTCTTGATTCATTTGTATTGGTCGAGCTTTGGTAGGAATATTCTTTTCAGAAAATCCGGGTTCATAAGGAAGAGTAATATATGCTGTTTTCTATTCCAGAAAGCATTAGGGACAGAAGAACAAATGGTTTTTTCTAGGGTTTGCTGATATTGCTGTATTTCTTGTTGTAGTTTACTAGTTGTAAGCTGATCTTCTATTTGATGATATATAATTTCCTGCTGTAAAAATTGTAAATGTTTTCTTTTTCGATTTATTTTTGTTTGTTTTAAAATATTAATTTCTTTAGATATAGAAATATTTTTTAAAGCTTGAATATCTCGAGTAAACGGAGATAATAAAATTTAAAAGTAACTTCATGACCTAAAACTTTTGAAGTTATTCCTTCTTCAGTTACAATAAAAGGATAAAGCAGTGATAGAAAAGGATTTCCTAATATTACTTTGGAAGTTAAGTTTTTAACTAATACAAAAGTAGTTTGAAAACAAAAACCATTATTGCAAATATGGACATTAGGAATTTTATAATTAATAATCATCTTTTGACCATCAGCTTGAGATAATTTTTCTTTTGATTTTTCAAAATATTTAGAATCAATTAAACCTTCTTGAATACAATTTAAATCAGCACCAGAGTCTATTAAAGCAATAGTAGTAAAAGAATAATCTTTAATACGAATGGTTATTTCAGAGTACCATTTTTGAAAAACAATTTTATCAATAATATTCAGAAATGAGTCAGATGGTATAATAGGAAAGATTCCGAAGAAGTAGGTAAATCAGATATTTGTAATGGTTGTTCATTGGGTTTTAAGTAAACAAAGTTCAGTAAGCAAATGATCAGTGATTTTTGTAAAATTTGTTTGTGTATTTTGTAATTGTTTAATTTCTTGTTTGAGTATTTGAATTTCTCTGTGTAAGTCTTGTGTAGTAGGAGGTTTAATATTTGAAGAAGAAAAGCGAGCTAATATTTTGCTATAATCATAATGAGTATCGGGTAGTAGATTTTGTGATTGAGAAGAACTAGAAGGAACAGAAGTATTATTCTTATTATGATTTTCTAATTCTCTCA
Source organism: Morella rubra (assembly GCA_003952965.2). Classification (NCBI taxonomy): domain Eukaryota; kingdom Viridiplantae; phylum Streptophyta; class Magnoliopsida; order Fagales; family Myricaceae; genus Morella; species Morella rubra. The sequence continues at coordinate 29,199,933 of CM025854.1, forward strand.
TTTTTAAAAGATAGGTTTGCTGTAAACTAGGATCTTGGATTTTTGAAATAATTTCTAATAATAATTGATCAGATTGTGATAACACAGATATTTGTTTTTGACAGGTACAATTTTCTTCAAAACAGTTGCAAAGCTGAATTCTATCATTATCAGAAGAAGAACTTTCGTATTCAGAAGTAGTTGAAGAATTAGTTTCTGATACAGGTGTTTGATAAGAATTTGGATTAAGAAATATTTTACATAGTTGTTTTTTAATTTCAGGAGAAACATCTAATTCTTTTATTTATTTTTTAACATAACATTTATTAGCAAAATGTCCTGTTTTTCCACATTTCCAACAAGTAATATCTTTTTTCTTAGATTTATGTTTAGGTTTTGTATGAAGGGGAAAGATTTCTTATATGGTTTCGATTTATATTTATGTTTAGATTTGTAGTAAGGTTTTGAAGAATAATATTTATGATGTTTTTTTATGTTTTGAGGGGGGTAAAGGAACAGAATAACCATATTGTTCATAGAAAAAACCTAATTCTTTACGAGTTTGTTTTTTCTCTATTTCTAAAGTTTTATTTAATTTCAAATCATTGCAAATTAATAAACCAGTTCAATTAATAATATTTATCATTTCACCATAAGTATATTGATCATACAAAATAACACCTTGATCATTAGCTAAATTAATACGAACCTTTTGAGCAAAGTAATAAGGTAAACCTGCTATTAATTTTTCTTTCCAATAAGCTTGATTACAATCATCACGTAATAATACTTTTGATAAAAATATATCTTTATACCAGCAAAAATCAGCCATAGTAGGACATTTAAGATTTAACAAAAAATCAGAAGAACGTTCTCTATATATTCCTGGATCACCGATAAAATTTTTGGTAATAGTATATAATAAGTATTAACAGAATCAGGTATTTGTTGACCATTACTAAGGACAGGATTATTATCAGCATCTCTTTTTATTGCATCTTGAATAGTATTACGTTCATCATCATTCAAATATCTATCCCACCAATGTTTTAATTGACCAGTAAAACCAGTTAATATACAATTATAAACTTGTCGTTCTGTGCGATGATTATTTCGTAAAACATTTGCATACATAGACATTTCATTCAAAATATTAAGAATTTCATATTCGAATATTCCATCAATATTCCATTCATAAATTTCATTGGCAGAAAAAGAAGAAGTGTGTAATAAATGTCTTTCTTCATATTGTAAATCAGGAGGTGTAGGTCGAGGATAATAATTTCTATTATTTAAGTGATAATATTTAGATTCATATTTCTTAGTTTTGGAGCGATGTATTTTATTAAGATTTAAGTCATCTTGAAATTGAGATTCTAATTTTTGTAGATCAAGATCAGGAGTATCAGTTTCAGATTCAGAAGTAATAGGACTAGAAGATGACTAGACTGATTTAAAACTTGTATTTTAGAAGAGAAAGCAGTAGTTTTATTCTTTTCATTTATTGATAATTTAGCAAGTATTTCATTAATTTTATCTAATTTTTCTGTAGTAGCTTCGACGTATTTAAAGGAGGCATGGGTGGTAATTCATGAGGAATAAACATGGGTTGAGGTTTAGAGGTTTTAACAGGAGCAGATGGTTTTATTAAAGATTCGAGTTTAGTTAAATGAATACCGAGTTGTTGTAAATAAACATTTGTATAATTATTTTGTTGGATAATATTATCAAAGTTTTTATCATTATTATTTAAAGTATTACTTTATAGGGAGTTGCAAAATATTGTTTGGCTTGATGATCTATACTAATGGTAGTTTTGGGAGGATAAAATTCATAAATCTGTTGACTATTTGTAGTAAGCCATGGTATTTCTTTAGTAAGAACATTTAAAGTAGGTAAATATTGTTCAAACCATGAAAAGAAAGGTATATGTTGTTGTACTGTATTTAAATGAGTATAATAAATACTACGTATATAAGCTTGGTCTATTTTATCATAAGTATCAAAGAACCAAAGTCTTTTCTTAATATTTTCTAAGGAATCAAAATCTTTTCGTAAAATATCTTTATTAAGAACAAAATTATTTTGTAAAACATGAATAGAATGAGATCGTAGTAAAGATATTATTTCAGATTGCGTAGGAGAAGTCTTATCAAGAGGTTCAGTCTGATTATCATAGATAGGGATTTGTATAGAATTATCAGATTTAACAGTGTTTGGAGGAATAAAAGGTGGTATATAAGATGGTATTGAAGAAGTACTTGTACGAAAAGAATTGAAAGCGATTTAAAGTTTCGAGAGCTTGTAGAAGGAGATAAAGAGGATACTGAAGAAAATCTATTTGATAAAGTATTCGTATTGTCTTTATTAAAAGATAGAGTAACAGATCCATCTGTATGTTGAGTAAAATATTCAATTTGTTTATTTTCTTTTTTAGGAGGAGGTACTATTAATGGTAATTTCCAATTGTCGGTAAAATAACATCATCCCATTTGATCATACGGGGAATTGTAATATTTGAGAATTCATTACTAGTAGTTAAAAGTAAAGTTTCACCAGAATGAGGACGAACCTTATATCTAGGATCAAGAGTCGTCTTCATTAATTTATAATGGAGTCGATATATAATGGCAAGATATTGAGCACCTTCCATCATATCATGACCCATGGATTTAATATTTAATATTAAAGAATGTAAAATAGTAGGATCAGATAAAGAAAGAGGAAAACAAGGATAACAATTAAAATATATAGGACCTTGATGTAAAGAAGATTCAACTATTCCAAGTAAAGAATTTGAAAATTGATTATGTCACCATCTCTTAAACATAAAAGAACAGAAGCATTTAAACCTTGAAGTGTTAAAGGGGTTGCTGCTATTTGAACTAAACCCATATGCATATATTTAAAGCCTTGTGTTATATGTTTTTGAATCATGTTAGATTTTATTAAATGAATAGTTTCATATTCTTTGCCAATTGGTATTAATTGTTCAATGGTTTTGATTGCATAATCAGTATTAAAAGCAAATGTAGAGTGTTTATATAGCTGAGAATCTTTTACTTTTGGTATTACCCAATTATTTAAAGGTTTATTAATGCCTAATGAAACATGATATTCATCAGAATTTAAATGAGATGCAGATGATGAGGTATTATCAATTGAACTGCTATGCTCCATATTATCACTATTAGAACTTCCAGTTGTAAAACTACGTCTACTATTTGTTCGTCTAAACATCATGTTTAAACTATAGTATACTTTTGAAATTAGCTAATTCAAACGGGTCACACCAACCGGGTCTGGCCTTTCTCACGGCTAATCCAACGGTTCCAGGTGAAGTCCAACGCTTGAAATAGATAATAGCAAAAGACAATAGCTATAATGTAAACCAAACACTTAGAGGAGCAAAAGTATAGTAGAAATGCAAGATGAATGGATAGGCCCTGATACCAAAATTATGCCTAGGTATTGTTTTCGTCATCTGAATGCAATGATACATCTAAATCATATTCTTCAAATAATGTTTCATCAATGATATTGTCATGATATTATATATATATATTATATTCTATTCCCATTTGAATTCCTTTTTCTCTCCTTTTATTTTTAAAGCTATTTTCATATCCTTTCAACGAGTATATATATTTATTATTTACGAGAAGTCTTTTTCGAATGTTTTTTTTCTCTCTCTTCCTTTCTAATTTCCTCCAAACTATTTTATTTAAATTAAATGGGGAAACCAATCTCTTTGCAATTACTCATAATTATGCAGTGCAAACCCCTCTAGAAGAGAAGTTGAAACCGCACAAAAAGAATGGAAAAAGCTATATGTGGAGACGCGTTCCCAGCCTTTTGACGATTAAACGCTCGCTTTTTTGTCTTTTTGGACGGAGCTGTGGCTTTTGATATTATCACCTATTTACAAATTATCATCTTCTAATTGGTAACGATTGCAATAATTGATGATAGCTAGTGCTTGCAAAAGCTTGTCGGGAAGAGAGGGAGAGGGAAAGGGCTAAGAAAATGAAAACGGAATTAAAGGAAAGAACCGAGAAATTAGTCGATTGAAATGGTGAGGAGACGGAGGAGCCCACATGGGAAATATTGTCGGGGAAGTTTTTCGTTAAGAAAAAAATTTAACGAAAAACAATGTAAGTTCTTAAAGAAACAGTTTTTATGTTAAAATAAAATGACAAAATTGCACCCACAGCTTATAAGGTATTCAAAAATTGCAATTAAGTTTCCAATAATAAATTAGTCATTTAGCTCATTGAGATAATAATTACGGAAAAATAAGGTCTTCCATCCCGATAGAGTTTGATGTGAAGATTATAAATTTTGGAAT
>CM025854.1:29204371-29248754 GCA_003952965.2 Morella rubra
CAAAAATATATCTTTATACCAACGAAAATCAGCCATAGTAGGACATTTAAGATTTAACAAAAAGTCATAAGCTCGTTCTCTATATATTCCTGGATCACCAATAAAATTTTTAGTAATAGCATATAGTAAGGTATTAACAGAATTAGGTATTTGTTGACCATTACTAAGAACAGGATTGTTATCAGTATCTCGTTTTATTGCATCTTGAATAGTATTACGTTCATCATCATTAAATATCTATCCCACCAATGTTTTAATTGACCAGTAAAACCAGTTAATATACAATTACATACTTGGTGTTCTGTACGATTATTATTTCGTAAAACATTAGCATACATAGCCATTTCATTTAAAATATTAAGAATTTCATATTCAGATATACCATCAATATTCCATTCATAAATTTCATTAGCAGAAAAAGAAGAAGTGTATATAAATGTCTTTCTTCATATTGTAAATCAGGAGGTGTAGGTCGAGGATAATAATTTCTAGTATTTAAGTGATAATATTTAGATTCATATTTTTATGTTTTGGAGCGATGTATTTTATTAAGATTTAAGTCTTCTTGAAATTGAGATTCTAATTTTTGTAGATCAAGATCAGGAGTATCAGATTCAGATTCAGAAGTAATGGGACTAGAAGATAGACTAGACTGATTTAAAACTTGTATTTTAGAAGAGAAAGCAGTAGTATTTATTCTTTTCATTTATTGATAATTTAGCAAGTATTTCATCAATTTTATCTAATTTTTCCGTAATAGTGTCGACAGTAGTCAAAGGAGGCATGGGTGGTAATTCATGAGGAATAAACATGGGTTGAGGTTTAGAGGTTTTAACAGGAGCAGATGATTTTATTAAAGATTCGAGTTTAGTTAAATGAATACCGAGTGTTGTAAATAAACATTTGTATAATTATTTTGTTGATAATATTATCAAAGTTTTATCATTATTATTTAAAGTATTGACTTTATAGGGAGTTGCAAAATATTGTTTGGCTTGATGATCTATACTAATGGTAGTTTTGGGAGGATAAAATTCATAAATCTGTTGATTATTAGTAGTAAGCCATGGTATTTCTTTAGTAAGAATATTTAAAGTAGGTAAATATTATTCAAACCATGAAAAGAAAGGTATATGTTGTTGTACTGTATTTAAATTAGTATAATAAATACTACGTATATAAGCTTGGTCTATTTTATCATAAGTATCAAAGAACCAAAGTCTTTTCTTAATATTTTCTAAGGACTCAAAATCTTTTCGTAAAATATCTTTATTAAGAACAAAATTATTTTGTAAAACATGAATAGAATGAGATCTCTGTAAAGATATTATTTCAGATTGCGTAGGAGAAGTCTTATCAGGAGGTTCAGTCTGATTATCATAGATAGGGATTTGTATAGAATTATCAGATTTAACAGTGTTTGGAGGAATAAAAGGTGGTATATAAGATGGTATTGAAGAAGTACTTGTACGAAAAGAATTGAAAGTCAGATTTAAAGTTTCGAGAGCTTGTAGAAGGAGATAAAGAGGATACTGAAGAAAATCTATTTGATAAAGTATTCGTATTGTCTTTATTAAAAGATAGAGTAACAGATCCATCTGTATGTTGAGTAAAATATTCAATCTGTTTATTTTCTTTTTTAGGAGGAGGTACTATTAATGGTAATTTCCAATTGTTAGGTAAAATAACATCATCCCATTTGATCATACGGGGAATTGTAATATTTGAGAATTTATTACTAGTAGTTAAAAGTAAAGTTTCACCAGAATGAGGACGAACCTTATATCTAGGATCAAGAGTCGTCTTCATTAATTTATAGTGGAGTCGATATATAATGACAAGATATTGAGCACCTTCCATCATATCATGACCCATGGATTTAATATTTAATATTAAAGAGTGTAAAATAGTAGGATCAGATAAAGAAAGAGGAAAACAAGGATAACAATTAAAATATATAGGACCTTGATGTAAAGAAGATTCAACTATTCCAAGTAAAGAATTTGAAAATTGATTATGTCAGCCATCTCTTAAACATAAAAGAACAGAAGCATTTAAACCTTGAAGTGTTAAAGGGGCTGCTGCTATTTGAACTAAACCCACATGCATATATTTAAAGCCTTGTGTTATATGTTTTTGAATCATATTAGATTTTATTAAATGAATAGTTTCATATTCTTTGCTAATTGGTATTAATTGTTCAATGGTTTTGATTGCATAATCCGTATTAAAAGCAAATGTAGAGTGTTTATATAGCTGAGAATCTTTTTCTTTTGGTATTACCCAATTATTTAAAGGTTTATTAATGCCTAATGAAACATGATATTCATCAGAATTTAAATGAGATGCAGATGATGAGGTATTATCAATTGAACTGCTATGCTCCATATTATCACTATTAGAACTTCCAGTTGTAAAACTACGTCTACTATTTGTTCGTCTAAACATCATGTTTAAACTATAGTATACTTTTGAAATTAGCTAATTCAGACGGGTCACACCAACCGGGTCTGGCCTTTCTCACGGCTAATCCAATGGTTCCATGTGAAATCCAACGCTTGAAATAGATAATAGCAAAAGACAATAGCTATAATGTAAACCAAACACTTAGAGGAGCAAAAGTATAGTAGAATGCAAGATGAATGGATAGGCCCTGATACCAAAAATTATGCCTAGGTATTGTTTTCGTCATCTGAATGCAATGATTCATCTAAATCATATTCTTCAAATAATGTTTCATCAATGATATTGTCAATGATATTATATATATATATATATATATATATATTCTATTCCCATTTGAATTCCTTTTTCTCTCCTTTTATTTTTAAAGCTATTTTCATATCCTTTCAACGAGTATATATATTTATTATTTATGAGAAGTCTTTTTCGAATGTTTTTTTTCTCTCTCTTCCTTTCTAATTTCCTCCAAACTATTTTATTTAAATTAAATGGGGAAACCAATCTCTTTGCAATTACTCATAATTATGCAGTGCAAACCCCTCTAGAAGAGAAGTTGAAACCGCACAAAAAGAATGGAAAAAGCTATATGTGGAGACGCGTTCCCAGCCTTTTGACGATTAAACGCTCGCTTTTTTGTCTTTTTGGACGGAGCTGTGGCTTTTGATATTATCACCTATTTACAAATTATCATCTTCTAATTGGTAACGATTGCAATAATTGATGATAGCTAGTGCTTGCAAAAGCTTGTCGGGAAGAGAGGGAGAGGGAAAGGGCTAAGAAAATGAAAACGGAATTAAAGGAAAGAACCGAGAAATTAGTCGATTGAAATGGTGAGGAGACGGAGGAGCCCACATGGGAAATATTGTCGGGGAAGTTTTTCGTTAAGAAAAAAATTTAACGAAAAACAATGTAAGTTCTTAAAGAAACAGTTTTTATGTTAAAATAAAATGACAAAATTGCACCCACAGCTTATAAGGTATTCAAAAATTGCAATTAAGTTTCCAATAATAAATTAGTCATTTAGCTCATTGAGATAATAATTACGGAAAAATAAGGTCTTCCATCCCGATAGAGTTTGATGTGAAGATTATAAATTTTGGAATTAAGGTTCTATTGAGTTAATTTGAGATTTTTGGGGGACAATGAGGGAGATGGTTGCAAGGATGGACAAGGAAAAAAACTTAAGTGTTTATTTTTTGTGTATTTTGTAAGCTTGGTGATATATTAATGTAGTGTAAGTGATTGATTGGGTCGATACTGACATGACATTTGTAGATTGACATATTTAGATTGAAAAAGTAATATAATCTAATTGAATTGATGTGACATTAATACGAGATATCAATATTTTAAGTTAATAGACAGAGAGTGAGGTGGAGGGAACTCTTTTTTTTCGAAATCATTATTTCATAAAGTTAAATGACTAATTTATTATCTCGAGAATTCAATTGCAATTTTCAAATACCTTAAAGGCCGCACAATTCCACTCAAAAAAATTGATATTATTGTTTTCAATCAAGTCCAATCCTCTTGCTCTTAAAATTATGAAAACGAGGTCCATACGGTGAAACTTCCAGTTCCCAGGAGAGATGAAAAATACTTGTACGTAATTTATGGTTTTTAATTTTCAAAAGGTTTTAAAGTTTCGAGAACTCTTCCTCTCACTAGTCCATGACGTGGGTGGAGTAAATTGCTCAGAAGTGCTTATCCAGAAAAACAAAAGTCGGCCCCCTATCCGAAAAGGAAATTCCGGAGGTAAAAAATATATAATAGAAATTTAACAATTCTATAGAATTATTCTACATACTTTTAACTAATTAATAATTAATTTTTTCAAAGAAATAAGAAAGAGATTCGTATCTGGAAAGGCTTTTCCCGGAAAGCTGGGGGGCTATTTTGGGTCTAGGAAAATATTTTTTTATTTGTACGACTGTTTTTTGAAAAAAAAAATAATTAAGAAAACTGTTTTAAAAAATTTGCAAAGGTGGTCAACATGATGAAACTTCTAGTGGGGTGCATACGTGGATCACCCCTCAAAATCTAAAAGGAAAAACAAATAGAGAGGGAGAGGCATTTTCATCCTATTTTGTGTTTAACTTATTTTGACTTGGTTTTATTTATTTATTTTATTAATTTTAATTTTGACTTACAAGTCAATTAGTTGTCTTTAATTATCATTTAGGATGTTCTAATTTACTATGCTACAAGTAGTTACGCACATTTAGAAGCCACTGTTAGTAAGAACGTCGTTCATTATTTTATTTGTTTTTATTCCGTTTTATTCTATATTTTCTGCATCAACCATTGGTGACGTGTCACATTATAGTTCATTTAGATATCTGAACAGAAATGTCACAGATACAGTGATTTTACAAGCATGACATAAACTCAAACAGTTATTTATCCATTTTTGAAACCTAGACAAACAGTAAAGTGAATTATACAAGAATATCCTCATATATATATATACAGCCGCAATTAACTTGAGCTACCCAATCCCCTTATATACAGCAACAATCATATAATAGGAAGCTGTAAGCTTATTGACTAGTTCCAATCACTGATTTGTTCATTTCTCACCTAATTTTTTGCTCTAGTATTGTTAAATAATAAAATTTATCTTTTCCTATTGATTTAAGATTTTAAGATAAATGATAGATTTACATAATATCAAAGTCAAAGTCTTAAGACTTCATATTTCATCTTAATTTTAATTAATATTACACGTTATTGACCTTCCAATTAAAAGAGAACTCAATCTACATATCAAATTGAAGTTTTAATTAAAATAACTGATTGGGTAATTTCTCACCTAATTTTCCACTCTAGCGCCATTACAAATTCATTTTAGTTATATGTGAGTTTTGAATGTTATACAGTCTTGAAAGACAAACGAGCATAGATTTTGTGTCCTGAAGTACTAGTAAGCTTTTCTTTCTATGTTTTTTTATTACTGCTTAATCTAAAATATTTTTTTTATAGAAGAGTGAAATGGCTTAATTTAATTCCACGATTAAGTCTTATTGACCAAGCCAGATTGATGAAGTAAACACCAATGCATATTGATTGTGTTCCTTCCCCTCAAGGCTCCATGTTGGTGCAAAAATCATAAATACTTTATGCTACTTTTCTAATTGTTTTCCTTAATTTAGTTGTTATCATTGATGTTTAACTTTTGATATAACTTGGAAATCCAAGAACTTCAAGTCCTAATGACCATAGTGCTTAAGGTAACATAATGCATATGTTGCAGTTGTTCCCTGAATGCAAGAAATATTTTGTATGACCCTGTGCTGAAAAGAGTTGTACAAACCTTGAGGATTTTTTTTTCTCCTCTCCATTGGAAATCTATCTTTCTATTCTTAATGAATCCGAAAACAAAGTCTCAAAAGGCGAGTTCAAATTGAGGTTCCTTTTCAAAAGACCAAGCAACCAGTGATAATTATAACTCAACAAGCTCATGAACCAGCGTCATTTATGACAAAATACCTACCCCTGGTTCCTGCATAAATATTTCCATTTGTACTCTCTCATCACCATCGAATCATCATATATACTTTTGCATGGTCTTCAAAGCATTCCTGACAACCTTCTTGTGGCCATCTAGATCAAGTGGCTTCAAGATTGTCATGTAATCCAAAACCAACAACAAAAAGCATAAACATACAAAAGCATAGCAAAGAGCACTTAATTATGCTCTTGTTCTTCAAAATAAGGCTCTCCATCCTCTCTTCCTTTCCCGTAGTACCTTTTGTTGAAGTACAGCACCATCTTCATAACATTTCTCGTAAAATGTTAGGAACTGTTCTGTTTTTCACCCCCCTACCATGTGACCTGCCATCTCCAGAGCCTTTGCACTGTTGTAAATCAAGTGGACAAGATTATCAGCTTCTTCATTTCTTTTAGCACATAGTACCTGTTGTGATGTGTGACCAATTTATGGCGAACAGTGATGGGAAAGATAAACAAAACATAGGACAAAAAACTTCTAAACCGTGCCTTTCCTATTCAATTTTGCATGCCGCAAGCCAATAAAACAAAAAGATAGTGTCAATTTAGCTTTAAAGCAGCATTTGGTAGGAAATAACTAGCAACCATGCATGTGAAATATTGCTCCAGTAATATAAGCAGTGCAAACAGGAAAGAAGTAAGCTATGCCAGAATCTCCTCATAGACAACAGCAATTAGCTTGAGCTATTGCAATCCCCTTATATAAAGCAATAATCATATAATCGGAAGTAAGCTATGCTGGTTGACATTGATGAGTACAGCCACTACAAATACGCCATGTGATTGATCCTTTCCAACCTGCAAGATTCAGGTGATGGATGTGGTAGTGATGGTGATGGCATGAACTACGCAAAGTTCAGTCCTCAGTATTGGTAGAATTTCATCACAATGTCACATGAACAGCTATAGCCTCAAGAATCTGAATATGTACAGCCTGAACTACGCAATGTTCAGTCCTCGATATTTATTTACCTTGTAAATATTCAGCATCATTGCCAAACAAGTCCTGGGACACTTCTAGTGGATCAAAAGTTTCGACCCTGACAAGCAGTAAAAAAGGGGAATAAGTACAAGGCGTGTCTATTCCCTAAAAATCAGTATCCTAAACGGAACACATTAATTGGAAAATGAGTCATTGCATCAATACTGTCGTGCCGTTGTGATCTGTGCATACTTCCCAATCATATATGATATACCACAATTATAGAGCAAACTAAAGTTCCAATTAAATCACCTTCCAGAACTGAGAAGGAATATAAATGCAAAGATAGCAAAATTGGGGTTAACTTGGAGAGCAGGATAAATTTAAAAAACTATGCCACAACTTAATCCTAATAGACTAGTTCAAATAACTAATAGGGAGATGAGAAGGGCCAATTCACATGTAATTTTCCGCCACTAGCACCATTAGGACAAATTCATTTTAGTTAAATAATAAGGTGATAGGGGGAAAAAATCTCACAGAAACAAGATGCACTAACAACATATGGCAGTAAAAGAGAAATAAACAACCAAAAAAAGATGATCCTCTTTCTTGAGCCACAACATCTGCAATAGGCTCAGGATAGACTACAGAGAGAGAGAGTTCCTAGGAAAGAGTTCTTGAGGCGCATTGGACTACCTCATGAGAATTGGTTGATCTATGAGAGGGGTTGAATTTAAAAGCTTAATTGCTCTCTCTTTCCCAACATTTTTCAGTAACAGAAATGATAACATAATGACAGAAAGAAGAAGGCACATGAAAATTTGCTACGAGATACTTAAAGCACCTCAGTAGGCACACAAGCTGGAATTGAGGCTCCAAATCTACAAAATTCTAACTTTTCAAATCCCTCATTAGAAGCCCAAGTTGCAAGGCTTTGATTGGAAACAGAGTTTCAAAAGACTAACGCCAAAATTCAAAATCCTTTTCAAAGACAGACAGCATAGATTCTTCAACAAGAGTGTCAACTATCATCATTCAAAACGAGACATAAATTCTCGCATTCAAATAATCTCAATCTTATCTTATCCTAAATGGTAGGTACATTGTGTTTTTTTTCAAAGATTTACTGTTTGGATTGACTAATGGATGCTGTGTAAATATATTGAGGTTTGGGAAAAAATTTCCAAAAATAGTGTCATCCAAACATAGGCTAATCAACTTAACAATCCAACCAAAAGAAAAAAACCACTGAGCTCTTTCTTTTCCCTTTATTTTTAAAAAAGGATCTCAAATGAAGACTGAAAGGGAGGATATAACTTACGAGGAACTTCAGAGGGAAGAAGTTCCAAAGAAAAAGTGACAAAAGCAGCACAACAATAAGAGAGAACGAAGCTTCCATCAATGAATGAGACTATAATTGAAGGACAACAAGACCATGATTCTTCTTCAATGGCCTAGGTAGGTCTTACACTCTTGTGGACCGTCCAGCTTGAGCAGGGGCTAGCAGTTCAATATGAATCTTCATCACGATCGACTTGGCAGACTCCGCCAATCAAGAAGGGACCCACATCCTATATTGGTACATATAAATAGTTCATCAACCTGTTAGAATATATAATTAAGTTTGTCTCACATTGGTACATATAAATAGTTCATCCTATTTACAAGTTTATAATAAAGTAGAATACCTTAACTTCTTAATGGAGAGGTTCAACACTGTAACAATCCATTTCTGAATAAGAATAGAGATGTGAAGAAACTCCGAATCCAATGATCCCAATGGGTACATACAAGTAATGCTATCATAGAACTCCTGAGCATCATGCTCATGTACTAGACGCACCCCACATTCTTTCACCTTGAAGATTGCACTAACTGAAACCTTAAGGTAGCTCCATCCATCCACATTTTTCGCTCTAACCAAGAACCAATTAGCTGGTATGTACACCCATATTGAGCCGAGATTAGACTCCAGATCTCAACACGAAGTGCTAAAGGTCTTGTACTTAGAGGACCTTCATTAGTCTCGAAATCAAAATCAATGAAACTACTTTGGAAAAAATTAGTTTCATAAACAGCAAACAATGCATATCCCTTGACCTTCCGCTTATCATCCAAGTTTGGATGCATCTCAAGTGTTATGGAGGAGCTACAACTTCTATTGTTGAACCAGTGGGGGATTCTAGTTCCGCAGAAGAACCATATATAACCTGTAAAATCAAAATTAAAAAAAAAAAAAAGAAAATCAATTGCAAAACTTTAAACGACCACAATAATTGGACGAAAGTTAATTTAAGGTAGTATCTCGTGGTGACTTTTGTTAATAGCGTGGTAGTGTGTTGAAAAAGAAGGAAACAATCTCACCTTACACGCTAAATCATCAGCTTCCGCACGCCAATTGTGAATACTGTAGGGTCGACCGTCAAACCCAATATAGACGGCCTCTATTTTTGGATGATTAAAATCCTCTGTGACACAGCGCCTAAATTATGAAGCACTGGCATCGATATGCCATCGGAGAATTTTATAGTGGTTCGACTTGAGAAATGCCTCCAAAAACGAGTAACCTCAGCATTGTCCATATCCGAAATCTTGAGCAAGGCAATTCAACAAGTTTAAGAGATGACAAACCCGACAAACCACCAAAAACACTTGGAAGAGTTGAAAGCTTTTTGCAGTCTTTCAAAGACAATACGGAGAGGCAAGATAACCTTTCAATTGAAAATGGTAATTCTTTTATGGAAGTCCCATTCAAATAAAGTAGCCGCAAAGCAGTCATATTTCCCATGGCATCTGGAAGCTTTTTAAGTCTCGAACAATCAGAAAGATAAAGACGTTCGAGAGACTTTAAGCCGATCTCATCTGGAAGGCTTTGAAGAGAAGTACATGCACGTAGATTCAATAATTTGAGTCGATTGTGATGAAAAATGGATGGGTGGATCTCAGACAAACTTGGGCAATCTTCCAAGTGCAATGACTCAAGCTTTGGGGCTACGGCCAAGTCTGGTTTCTCAGTCAAGCTTTTAGAGTTGCTCAGGTCAAAGCGTTTCAAGTTGCCTAAACTCTGCAATTAAGTAATGACTAATTAGATAAATCATAGTAGTAATAGACTTATATCCAAAGGAAAAAAAAAAAAAAGAAAAAAAAAAGAGACAAGAGAAAAGAGCAAGAATAGGTCTGTAAAAGTGATAATTGTACCTTAATAGAACCATTCGGCCAGAGCTGTTCAATGTGGCTATTTGGCATGCTTAGTTCAATTAGATTGTTTGGTTGGAAACCCCGCACCAAGGATTTGAAAGGATAACCATACCATTCCAAAAGGCGAGATCATTAGGTAGCATTAATTCCGAAGCATCACCAAGCCATACAACACCAGGTAACGCAGGACAAAATTTTGGTGACTTTCTAACACTCCTTCATTACCAATATAAAGAATTCTCAATTTCTTCATCTTCGAGAAGACTTCAACATGCAAACTTTCCTCTTTTGAGTAGGTAAGTTCAGAACCATGCCTTCAACCATACTAGTACCCTGATAATAAATTAAATACAATTAATTGATTGGCATCGCGGAAAAAAAATTGACAAATACTTTGAATTTTTTTTTGAAAATGTAGAAGAATATAAATATTGATGTGGTAGAAATATATAAAGATTACTAATTAAGTAGAAGAATTTTATGAAAATGTACTTCTAATAGTGTTCTACTTACAGTGTTATGCTTCAATACGTGAAGGACATCCTCATTGCGCCATAATCTACTACGCCCACCAGGCTCTTCAAGAGATTGTTTATCAACTATTTCTTGACCCATTTTTTGCAACAAATCATGCATGCATAACATTCCCATCGAGATGGTTATGAGAGATTTTTCAACGAGAGCATCAATATTGGTTTTGGAAAAGTACTTAAAACGTTCTAATATATCAAATATGCGATATAGGAACTCTCCTTTGAAGAAACATGCAATATCTAAAAACAAATTTTTCTGTACATCTTCCAATCCATCGAAGCTTATTTGAAGTACATCCATAATCTTTTTTTTAGGATGTACTTCTAGTTCATCACAAGGCACTTATCCATTGATCTTTTGTTCTACCAAACAAAAAAAATCCCAAAACTTTAAGAGCTAAAGGAAGACCTTGAGTATAATTCACAAAATACTTAGACAAATCCTGATAGTCTACTTCAGGACAGGGTTTTTTGAAGGCTGACAAACTAAAGAGCTTCAAAGCTTCCTCATAATTCAGTCCTTTAAGCTCATAGAGATACATATCTTTTCCTCCATGACTATATAACAAGTGACTATCTCGGCTTGTAAAAATAATTCTACTCCCTGGACCAAACCAATCACGAGCCCCTACTAATGCATTCAGTTGTTCTTGTGTATCCACATCATCAAGGACAACAAAAACCATCCTATACGTAGTCTGCTCGCTATCATTTGGGTTCCTTCAATCACATTCCAAACATCTAATTCTCTTTCCTTGAGAATCTGACAAAGAAGTTGTTTTTGTAGAAGAACTAAACCTTGATTTTCACTTGATTCTCTAACCGAAGCAAGAAAGCTGCTACCTTCGAATTGATGAGAAACTCTATCATAAATGACTTGTGACAGAGTTGTCTTACCAACTCCACCCATCCCATGAATCCCTATAAAACGCACATCGTTCAATCCCATACCGAGTAAGTCCATCATTTCCATTACAGGGGAGTCTATTCCAACAAGCTCACGGTAAACGGATGAGAATCTGAGATTCAATTTCTCAAATATATCTCCAAAGATTTTTTGAATATATGTTGCTTGGGGCCTATAAAAAAAATTAGAAGAATTTGATTCAATGAGATAGTGACAGAGAGAACAGACAAATGTGTTGTCAATAATTCCTAAGTTTCCAACTTACATATTTTTTCAACACAAGAACAACAGACAAATGTTACCTGTTACGTAAATCCCATCCGGCGATATTGCCCACTTCTGTCAAAGCGGCTCTCCAAGATTTTGTCTCGGGGTTTTTTGCATGCTTGTCAAAAGCTTTTTTGAAGGTCCCCGTCTGTTTTCGTACATCTGAGGGATCTACATCATAGAAAATGGGTAAAATTTCCAGCTTAGTCTGTGTCTTGCATTTGACAATCTCCGCAAGTTCCTTCAAGCACCATTTGGAGGAAGCATAGTTTGGTGACAAAATGACGATCGCGTACAAGGATTCTTGTATTGCTTTGAAGAGCTCTTGGAAATATCTTTTCCTCTCTCAAGTTTTTCGTCATCCCTAAAGGTAAGAATGCCTTTCTTTTTCAATGCATCATATAAGTGGTCTGTAAAACTCAGGCGGGTGTCTGGGCCGTGGAAACTCAAGAAAACTTCGTGTTTCCATTTAGGTGTTGAAGAAGAAGAAAGAGCTCTTTTTCCCTTTTTCTCTGTTTCTGGACCAGAAGAAGAGGCTGTTTTACTTTCTTTTCCTTCTTTCGAACAAGATGATGAGGCTCTTCGAGTGCAGATGGATTCCATGGAAGGCTTGTGTAACACGGCTGGCATTGAAGGGTTAGGGTTGATGAGTTGGGCGTGAGAGTAGAAGAGATGATGAGGGACAGAACATCAGCTAGAAGTTTCGGGGGGAGTTCCGAGGTGGTGACTTGGAGCTGGAAAGCGTTAGTAGTGTCGTATGGGCTTTATGATATATCCAAGCAATAATAACGATTTGCAGACTTACAAGGCGGGGAAGATCGCTAAAAAAGGCAAGCGACGATTCCCCTGCTTTCCAGGCTCCAGCTTTGTGTAAAGTTGGTCAACGTAAGGAAATTTCGTGGAGGATGCAAAATCCACTTCTTTGGGTGAATTTTCTAAAGTCAACCTTCTTGGCCTTATGCGCGTCCATCTCATCAACCCTGAACCTTCAATGGCCCAGCCGTGTTACACAAGCCTTCCATGGAATCCATCTGCACTCGAAGAGCCTCATCTTCTTGTTCGAAAAAGGAAAAGAAAGTAAACAGCCTCTTCTTCTGGTCCAGAAACAGAGAAAAAGGGAAAAATAGCTCTTTCTTCTTCTTCTTCAACACCTAAATGGAAACACGAAGTTTTCTTGAGTTTCCACGGCCCAGACACCCGCCTGAGTTTTACAGACCACTTATATGATGCATTGAAAAAGAAAGGCATTCTTACCTTTAGGGATGACGAAAAACTTGAGAGAGGAAAAGATTTCTCCAAGAGCTCTTCAAAGCAATACAAGAATCCTTGTACGCGATCGTCATTTTGTCACCAAACTATGCTTCCTCCAAATGGTGCTTGAAGGAACTTGCGGAGATTGTCAAATGCAAGACACAGACTAAGCTGGAAATTTTACCCATTTTCTATGATGTAGATCCCTCAGATGTACGAAAACAGACGGGGACCTTCGAAAAAGCTTTTGACAAGCATGCAAAAAACCCCGAGACAAAATCTTGGAGAGCCGCTTTGACAGAAGTGGGCAATATCGCCGGATGGGATTTACGTAACAGGTAACATTTGTCTGTTGTTCTTGTGTTGAAAAAATATGTAAGTTGGAAACTTAGGAATTATTGACAACACATTTGTCTGTTCTTCTGTCACTATCTCATTGAATCAAATTCTTCTAACTTTTTTTTATAGGCCCCAAGCAACATATATTCAAAAAATCTTTGGAGATATATTTGAGAAATTGAATCTCAGATTCTCATCCGTTTACCGTGAGCTTGTTGGAATAGACTCCCCTGTAATGGAAATGATGGACTTACTCGGTATGGGATTGAACGATGTGCGTTTTATAGGGATTCATGGGATGGGTGGAGTTGGTAAGACAACTCTGTCACAAGTCATTTATGATAGAGTTTCTCATCAATTCGAAGGTAGCAGCTTTCTTGCTTCGGTTAGAGAATCAAGTGAAAATCAAGGTTTAGTTCTTCTACAAAAACAACTTCTTTGTCAGATTCTCAAGGAAAGAGAATTAGATGTTTGGAATGTGATTGAAGGAACCCAAGTGATAGCGAGCAGACTACGTTATAGGATGGTTTTTGTTGTCCTTGATGATGTGGATACACAAGAACAACTGAAGCATTAGTAGGGCTCGTGATTGGTTTGGTCCAGGGAGTAGAATTATTTTTACAAGCCGAGATCGTCACTTGTTATAGTCATGGAGGAAGATATGTATCTCTATGAGCTTAGAGGACTGAATTATGAGGAAGCTTTGAGCTCTTTAGTTTGTCAGCCTTCAAAAAACCCTGTCCTGAAGTAGACTATCAGGATTTGTCTAAGTATTTTGTGAATTATACTCAAGGTCTTCCTTTAGCTCTTAAAGTTTTGGGATCCTTTTTGTTTGGTAGAACAAAAGATCAATGGATAAGTGCTTGTGATGAACTAGAAGTATATCCTAAAAAAAAGATTATGGACGTACTTCAAATAAGCTTCGATGGATTGGAAGATGTACAGAAAAATTTGTTTTTAGATATTGCATGTTTCTTCAAAGGAGAGTTCCTATATAGCATATTTGATATATTAGAACGTTTTAAGTACTTTTCCAAAACCAATATTGATGCTCTCGTTGAAAAATCTCTCATAACCATCTCGATGGGAATGTTATGCATGCATGATTTGTTGCAAAAAATGGGTCAAGAAATAGTTGATAAACAATCTCTTAAGAGCCTGGTGGGCGTAGTAGATTATGGCGCAATGAGGATGTCCTTCACGTATTGAAGCATAACACTGTAAGTAGAACACTATTAGAAGTACATTTTCATAAAATTCTTCTACTTAATTAGTAATCTTTATATATTTCTACCATGTCATATTTATATTCTTCTACATTTTCAAAAAAAATTCAAAGTATTTGTCAATTTTTTTTCCGCGATGCCAATCAATTAATTGTATTTAATTTATTATCAGGGTACTAGTATGGTTGAAGGCATGGTTCTGAACTTACCTACTCAGGAAGAAGGAAAGATTTGCATGTTGAAGTCTTCTCGAAGATAAAGAAATTGAGAATTCTTTATATTGGTAATGAAGGAGTGTTAGAAAGTCACCAAAATTTTGTCCTGCGTTACCTGGTGTTGTATGGCTTGGTGATGCTTCGGAATTAATGCTACCTAATGAGCTCTGCCTTTTGGAATGGTATGGTTATCCTTTCAAATCCTTGGTGCGGGGTTTCCAACCAGGCAATCTAATTGAACTAAGCATGCCAAATAGCCACATTGAATGGCTCTGGCCAAATGGTTCTATTAAGGTACAATTATCACTTTTACAGACCTATTCTTGCTCTCTCTTTCTTTTTTTTTCTTTTTTTTTTTTTCCTTTGGATATAAGCTATTACTGCTATGATTTATCTAATTAGTCTTTACTTAATTGCAGAGTTTAGGCAGCTTGAAACGCTTTGACCTGAGCAACTCTAAAAGCTTGATTGAGGCACCAGACTTGACCGTAGCCCCAAAGCTTGAGTCATTGCACTTGGAAGATTGCCCAAGTTTGTCTGAGATCCACCCATCCATTTTTCATCACAATCGACTCAAATTATTGAATCTACGTGCATGTACTTCTCTTCAAAGCCTTCCAGATGAGATCGGCTTAAAGTCTCTCGAACGTCTTTATCTTTCTGATTGTTCGAGACTTAAAAAGCTTCCAGATGCCATGGGAAATATGACTGCTTTGCGGCTACTTTATTTGAATGGGACTTCCATAAAAGAATTACCATTTTCAATTGAAAGGTTATCTTGCCTCTCCGTATTGTCTTTGAAAGACTGCAAAAAGCTTTCAATTCTTCCAAGTGTTTTTGGTGGTTTGTCGGGTTTGTCATCTCTTAAACTTGTTGAGTTGCCTTGCTCAAGATTTCGAGGATATGGACAATGCTGAGGTTACTCATTTTTGGAGGCATTTCTCAAGTCGAACCACTATAAAATTCTCCGATGGCATATCGATGCCAGTGCTTCATAATTTAGGCGCTGTGTCACTAGAGGATTTTAATCATCCAAAAATAGAGGCCGTCTATATCGGGTTTGACGGTCGACCTACAGTATTCACAATTGGCGTGTGGAAGCTGATGATTTAGCGTGTAAGGTGAGAATATTGTTTCCTTCTTTTTCAACACACTACACGCTATTAACAAAAGTCACCACGAGATACTACCTTAAATTAACTTTCGTCCAATTATTATGGTCGTTTAAAGTTTTGCAATTGATTTCTCTTTTTTTTTTTTTTTTTTTTTGATTTTACGGGTTATATATGGTTCTTCTGCGGAACTTAGAATCCCCCACTGGTTCAACAATAGAAGTTGTAGCTCCTCCATAACACTTGAGATGGATCCAAACTTGGATGATAAGCGGAAGGTCAAGGGATATGCATTGTTTGCTTGTTTATGAAACTAATTTTTTCCAAAGTAGTTTCATTGATTTTGATTTTGAGACTAATGAAGGTCCTCTAAGTACAAGACCTTTAGCCTTCGTGTTGAGATCTGGAGTCTAATCTCAGCTCAATATGGGTGTACCAGCTAATTGGTTCTTGGTTAGAGCGAAAAATGTGGATGGATGGAGCTACCTTAAGGTTTCAGTTAGTGCAATCTTCAAGGTGAAAGAATGTGGGGTGCGTCTAGTACATGAGCATGATGCTCAGGAGTTCTATGATAGCATTACTTGTATGTACCCATTGGGATCATTGGATTCGGAGTTTCTTCACAATCTCTATTCTTATTCAGGAAATGGATTGTTACAGTGTTGAACCTCTCCATTAAGAAGTTAAGGTATTCTACTTTATTATAAACTTGTAAATAGGATGAACTATTTATATGTACCAATGTGAGACAAACTTAATTATATATTCTAACAGGTTGATGAACTATTTATATGTACCAATATAGGATGTGGGTCCCTTCTTGATTGGCGGAGTTTGCCAAGTCGATCGTGATGAAGATTCATATTGAACTGCTAGCCCCTGCTCAATCTGGACGGTCCACAAGAGTGTAAGACCTACCTAGGCCATTGAAGAAGAATCATGGTCTTGTTGTCCTTCAATTATAGTCTCATTCATTGATGGAAGCTTCGTTCTCTCTTATTGTTGTGCTGCTTTTGTCACTTTTTCTTTGGAACTTCTTCCCTCTGAAGTTCCTCGTAAGTTATATCCTCCCTTTCAGTCTTCATTTGAGATCCTTTTTAAAAATAAAAATAAAGGGAAAAGAAAGTGCTCAGTGGTTTTTTTCTTTTGGTTGGATTGTTAAGTTGATTAGCCTATGTTTGGATGACACTATTTTTGGAAATTTTTTCCCAAACCTCAATATAATTTACACAGCATCCATTAGTCAATCCAAACAGTAAATCTTTGAAAAAAAACACAATGTACCTACCATTTAGGATAAGATAAGATTGAGATTATTTGAATGCGAGAATTTATGTCTCGTTTTGAATGATGATAGTTGACACTCTTGTTGAAGAATCTATGCTCGTCTGTCTTTGAAAAGGATTTTGAATTTTGGCGTTAGTCTTTTGAAACTCTGTTTCCAATCAAAGCCTTGCAACTTGGGCTTCTAATGAGGGATTTGAAAAGTTAGAATTTTGTAGATTTGGAGCCTCAATTCCAGCTTGTGTGCCTACTGAGGTGCTTTAAGTATCTCGTAGCAAATTTTCATGTGCCTTCTTCTTTCTGTCATTATGTTATCATTTCTGTTACTGAAAAATGTTGGGAAAGAGAGAGCAATTAAGCTTTTAAATTCAACCCCTCTCATAGATCAACCAATTCTCATGAGGTAGTCCAATGCGCCTCAAGAACTCTTTCCTAGGAACTCTCTCTCTCTCTAGTCTATCCTGAGCCTATTGCAGATGTTGTGGCTCAAGAAAGAGGATCATCCATTTTTTTGGTTGTTTATTTCTCTTTTACTGCCATATGTTGTTAGTGCATCTTGTTTCTGTGAGATTTTTTCCCCCTATCACCTTATTATTTAACTAAAATGAATTTGTCCTAATGGTGCTAGTGGCGGAAAATTACATGTGAATTGGCCCTTCTCCATCTCCCTATTAGTTATTTGAACTAGTCTATTAGGATTAAGTTGTGGCATAGTTTTTTAAATTTATCCTGCTCTCCAAGTTAACCCCAATTTTGCTATCTTTGGCATTTATATTCCTTCTCAGTTATGGAAGGTGATTTAATTGGAACTTTAGTTTAGCTCTATAATTGTGGTATATCATATATGATTGGGAAGTATGCACAGATCACAACGGCACGACAGTATTGATGCAATGACTCATTTTCCAATTAATGTGTTCCGTTTAGGATACTGATTTTTAGGGAATAGACACGCCTTGTACTTATTCCCCTTTTTTACTGCTTGTCAGGGTCGAAACTTTTGATCCACTAGAAGTGTCCCAGGACTTGTTTGGCAATGATGCTGAATATTTACAAGGTAAATAAATATCGAGGACTGAACATTGCGTAGTTCAGGCTGTACATATTCAGATTCTTGAGGCTATAGACTGTTCGTGTGACATTGTGATGAAATTCTACCAATACTGAGGACTGAACTTTGCGTAGTTCATGCCATCACCATCACTGCCACATCCATCACCTGAATCTTGCAGGTTG
The DNA here is from genome assembly GCA_003952965.2 of Morella rubra. NCBI lineage: Eukaryota > Viridiplantae > Streptophyta > Magnoliopsida > Fagales > Myricaceae > Morella > Morella rubra. The sequence goes on from CM025854.1 coordinate 29,222,838, forward strand.
GAAAGGATCAATCACATGGCGTATTTGTAGTGGCTGTACTCATCATATGTCAACCAGCATAGCTTACTTCCGATTATATGATTATTGCTTTATATAAGGGGATTGCAATAGCTCAAGCTAATTGCTGTTGTCTATGAGGAGATTCTGGCATAGCTTACTTCTTTCCTGTTTGCACTGCTTATATTACTGGAGCAATATTTCACATGCATGGTTGCTAGTTATTTCCTACCAAATGCTGCTTTAAAGCTAAATTGACACTATCTTTTTGTTTTATTGGCTTGCTGCAAAATTGAATAGGAAAGGCACGGTTTAGAAGTTTTTATCCTATGTTTTGTTTATCTTTCCCATCACTGTTCGCCATAAATTGTCACACATCACAACAGGTATCTATGTGCTAAAAGAAATGAAGAAGCTGATAATCTTGTCCACTTGATTTACAACAGTGCAAAGGCTCTGGAGATGGCAGGTCACATGGTAGGGGGGTGAAAAACAGAACAGTTCCTAACATTTTACGAGAAATGTTATGAAGATGGTGCTGTACTTCAACAAAAGGTACTATGGGAAAGGAAGAGAGGATGGAGAGCCTTATTTTGAAGAACAAGAGCATAATTAAGTGCTCTTTGCTATGCTTTTGTATGTTTATGCTTTTTGTTGTTGGTTTTGGATTACATGACAATCTTGAAGCCACTTGATCTAGATGGCCACAAGAAGGTTGTCAGGAATGCTTTGAAGACCATGCAAAAGTATATATGATGATTCGATGGTGATGAGAGAGTACAAATGGAAATATTTATGCAGGAACCAGGGGTAGGTATTTTGTCATAAATGACGCTGGTTCATGAGCTGTTGAGTTATAATTATCACTGGTTGCTTGGTCTTTTGAAAAGGAACCTCAATTTGAACTCGCCTTTTGAGACTTTGTTTTCGGATTCATTAAGAATAGAAAGATAGATTTCCAATGGAGAGGAGAAAAAAAAATCCTCAAGGTTTGTCCAACTCTTTTCAGCACAGGGTCATACAAAATATTTCTTGCATTCAGGGGAACAACTGCAACATATGCATTATGTTACCTTAAGCACTATGGTCATTAGGACTTGAAGTTCTTGGATTTCCAAGTTATATCAAAAGTTAAACATCAATGATAACAACTAAATTAAGGAAAACAATTAGAAAAGTAGCATAAAGTATTTATGATTTTTGCACCAACATGGAGCCTTGAGGGGAAGGAACACAATCAATATGCATTGGTGTTTACTTCATCAATCTGGCTTGGTCAATAAGACCTTAATCGTGGAATTAAATTAAGCCATTTCACTCTTCTATAAAAAAAATATTTTAGATTAAGAGTAAAAAAAAACATAGAAAGAAAAGCTTACTAGTTACTTCAGTACACAAAATCTATGCTACGTTTGTCCAAGACGTATAACATAAAACTCAAAAGCAAAATGAATTTGTTGGCGCTAGCTGGAAAATTTGACCCAATCAGTTACCGATAATTGAGTTCAATTGAAGGTCAAGGCGTCCATGTCCTCATTTGAAATATGAAGTCTCTACTTTGATATCATGTAAATCTATCATTTATCCTAAATGTTAAGCTAATAGAAAGAATAAATAATTTTAAATTATATTAACAATACTAGAGTGAAAAAATTAGGTGAGAACTGAACCAATAAGTGATTGAACTAGTGAATAAGCTTACAGCTTCCTATTATATGAATGTTGCTGTATATAAGGGGATTGGATAGCTTACGTTAATTGCGGCTATATATGAGGATGTTCTTATATAATTAACTTTCCTGTTTGCCTAACTTAGACAAAGCTCATAACTTGTCTCTAAAATCTTGGCACTCGATATGTCTTCCTAAATCTGAGGGTGGTATGGGGTTTCGAACTGTTCATGGCCTTAACCAAGCTTTGATAACTAAGTTAGCTTAGAATGTGGCCATTGATGATCAAAGTCTTTGGGTCCGAACCTTAAAAGGGAAATATTTGCAACAGGTGAGTTTTTGGGGAACTAAAGGTCACCCGCATGCTTCTTGGGTATGGCAAGGGATTTTAAAAATGAGACCCAATTTAGAGAAAGGGTTATGCTGGTCGGTTGGGAGTGGGGAGCTTATTTCCATTTGGCAGGACCCTTGGATTCCTATGATTCCAAGTTTTAAACCATTTCCTCTTAGTGGGGCTTTGGATGATGTGGAGGTTTCGAAGGTGATAGCTCTCATTGAGCCGGGTACTGGTCAATGGAATAGAAGCTTGCTTTGGCGCCTTTTCTCACCAGAACACGCTGAGGCCATTACAAAAATACATTTAGGTGGGGAGTCTAGTGAAGATAATTTATTTTGGACTTAGGAGAAAGCTGGACTTTTTACTGTTAAGTCTATGTATCAAGAAGTGGTGCTGCAGAAAGTTCTTCCCTTGTCCCCTGTTGAGCTGAAATGGTAGGGTAAGCTGTGGAAGTTACCGGTGCATGAAAGGTTTAAACTTTATTTGTGGAAACTTCTATGGGATGCTATCCCAACTAAAGGAGCTATTGCTGAGAGAATGGGAGTAAGGGAGGCTAATGACTTAAATTGTATTTTCTGTCATGAAGAGGTGAAAACAACACGCCATTTACTGTTGGGCTGTATGGTAAGTAGAATTCTTTGGGGTCAATCACCATGGGCCTTGGATTCCATTGCTTTTCCTGATAAGCCCCTGGCCGAGTGGTTGCAAATTATACTCGACCCTTCTCAACTACCTGATTTACCTGCTATGGATCATCATAAATTCCAATTGTATGCACATAAATTCCAATTGTATGCACTGATTGCATGGGATATTTTATGGTGACTAGAAATCAAATCATTCATCATGCGGCTTGCTTAGATCTGTTGTAGTTGGTTTCTAAGGTGCAAAGCTTTGGAAGGAACATGTGACTGCGTGGAATCAAAAGAAGGTTTTGTCCTTGCATTCTCGTTGGAATCCTCCAGTTGATGGTCAGTTTAAAGTAAATTTTGATGTGGCGGTGAGAGGGGATTTTTCGGTGGGAGCAACAGTGATTAAAAACCAAAAAGGGCAGATTGTTGGAGCTTGCGTGGAACGTTTTCCTCTTGAGGATCCAGAAAAAGGGGAGATTAGAGCAGCTCATTTGGGACTTGCAGAGGCTGGCAGATGCAGCCTTAGTCAGCTCGTGGTGGAAGGGACTCACTTCTTGCAATTGAAGCTATTAGACATTTTCCGGAAGAAGAGAAATTGGAAAATTCATGGTGTATTGGGGACATCGTTAGGATGGCTTCTACTTTTGAGTCTTGTATCTTTTCTTTTGTTCATCGTAGTGCTAATGAGGAAGCGCACCTCTTTGCTCCATGGGCTGTCTTCGTGTTTATGACCAGAGGTCACCCTGATATTTATGAGTATTTTTCAGACCTTTATTGGGTTTATGTTGGGACTGACCCTATAATTTTCTTTGGTTGCTTTTTCAATAAAGGTAATGGTAGAGTTGATGAGAAAAAAAAAAAAAAAAAAACTTCTCTGTTTGCCTAGGTTTCAAAAATTGATAAATAACTATTTAAGTTTATTTCGTGCTTGCAAAAACACTCCCTCCGTAAAAATGTGACATGCTACCAACTGTTGATGATGCAGAAAATATAAAATAAAACGGAATAAAAACAAATAAAATAGTGAACGACGGTCTGACTAACACTGGCTTCTAAATGTGAGACGTTTGCACCCCACTAAGGAGGTGTTGTTTGTCGAAATTTTGGAGAATATTCTCAAAATTTTGGGAATCTTTACTTTATTTAGATTTATTGGGGTTTGTGAAAAGTAAAGTGTGTATGTATAAAAGTTAAAAATTTTGGAGTGTTTGTTTTGTTGGAAATATTGATGCCCAAAAATATTGGGGAAACAAACACCCCCTAAGAAGTTTCAGCTTGTTGACCACCTTTGCACATCTTTTAAAACAGTTTTCTTAATTTAAAAGAAAATATTTTCCTAGACCCAAAATAGCCCCCCAGCTTTCGGGGAAAAGCCTGTCTAGATACGAATCTCTTTCTATTTCTTTGAAGAAAATTAATTATTAATTAGTTAAAAGAATGTAGAATAATTCTATAGAATTGTCAATTGTTAAATTTCTAGTATTATTTACATCCGGAATTTCCTTTCCGGATAGGTGGCCTACTTTTGTTTTTCAGGGTAAGCAGAGCAATTTAGTTCACCCACGTGTACTAGTGAGAGGAAGAGTTGTCGAAACTTTAATAACTTTTGAAAATTCAAAACCACAAATTACCATAGATGTTTATGCAAATCTTTTTCGATTTCGACGTTACCTATGGTTAGCATAATTGCGTTGTATATATTCTATTTTTCATTCAGTGATCAGTCCTCGACCTTCTGTTATCCAGTAGATAATATGGAGGGAACTGGAATCTTCGAAGCTAGGAGTCTGGTTACGTTTGTACTGGGTGTTGAAAGTTAAAACATTAATATGTATATTTATTACTATTGTTTTATATGCTCGTATAAGCCCTGTTGGAATTGCATGGTGATTACTCTGATCCTCCGAGATTATTCCATCGGATTGCTTCTTTAATTGTGATTTTCCGATACCGATTGATTGGCACCAAAAAGGGATTTTTGGCAATCCATGTATCGGCGCAATTATAGTCTCATGTTTTTGTCTTGTGTCTGGCTGGTATCTTAAGGTATGTTGGAAACAAATTAGAGCTTAAAAATTTGATTTATGTTGTTTGCTGTAGTTTCGTGCGAGTATACACCCATCAAGCATATAGACTTACAAATATTGAATGCCCGTCTTCTGTCAATTCCTTCAACTTCTCTATAAGAATCAAAATATCATTTTCAACAGCTCTTAATTGTCTTTTCATTGTAGAGTTTTGCCCAGCATACTCTGTGATTTTTACAATAAGGGCCAGGAAACGTTTGAACTTACTACTCCAACAAAAAAAGTTGTGCACGTTGCTCATATATGTGTCTAGAGAAATCGAGTTCACACTAGCTAATTGCAAAATCACCCACTTACGTCACATTATTTTACACTTTGTGCACATGTGCTTAACCAATATATTCCACCCCCAATGAAGATCGGTATACTTAAGTTGTTTTACCCTCCTTAATTACCACATCTTCATCCGTCCCACACATAACATCCCTCTCACTTCTACTCGTTTCATTCACCCATTATAGATCATCAAGATGATGCATATTTCAACTTATCCCTAAAAACCTTTTCAGAAAGCTTACTACACATATCTGTCTCGAATCTGAGAACTTTCAACATATTCTCGTTTCAGGTCAAAACGTTGTTCAAAAATAGTTGGTAACAGTTATATTCTTTTAGAGGCTTCCCCTGCTTTCGCTGTGAGTCGTGATGCTATTTAAATCTGCTGGAAGCAGTTATTATAGAAAGTCATGATAAAGCCCGTATTAACAAGTTTGGCACGGACTCAAAAAGATTCATTATTCGTGGCATGTGTCCACAAAAGAGACTACGCGCGTCCGACTAAACTCTTCAAAACCAGCTTGCTATAATTCAAGAGAATGATCCCTTATTGGAGAACCTAGCGTTGGAAAAGGAGCTGTAGAGTAGCCCTTGAGGAGGAACTTCATTCTGAGGAAATAAGCTTGTAGAATTGATTTAAACTCATCGCAAACACCCTTTTGGGCCATACTTTTTCGGCAATTTAACTTGTTTGTATCGACTTTTCCATAGATAAATTGAATTACAATATTTACCTACATCTTCATCAGCATATTCCCAACAATACCTATACACCTAATTAAACTTATGGAATTGCACACAAACATATGGATGCAATTTGTAAAAAGATCATTAATAAAAAATAGAATGTATTTGAGAACTTCATGGATCATTTCTGCTCGCAAATTGCACTAAAGAAATTCTTTCAGCTAAAATAAATAATATCATTGACTATAGATCAACCACTTCAATTGATAGACTACTTCTATCACTCTTTGCAAAATAACATACCTATATATATATTCCTTAATGACTTAGCGAAATAAATCATATAAGTATTATATCCGATAAGGAGTATCACCTCAACGTAAAAATTCACAAATGACAAAATATAGTGCGAGAACATTCAGATATTGTGCATAATCTGCTACGGTTATGAATCCACACACTCGATGATCAGAACGAATCCGTAGAGACTCTCCGAGATAAAGACTCACAACAAAATTGGAGTATCGCCGATGTCGCATGTCGTATGAAATTAACTCTGTGCACTAAATCTACAATATAAGATATCATACTAGAGAGCTCTGCTATAAAAAATTTTAGCACGAGTAAGTTGAAGGATGTACAAAAGAGTGTAAAATGGTGCAAGGCTTTTACACACAGTAAGACCTTATATATGTCTTCGGATAGCTCGAAATTTATCATTTATCACCACCTAGAGTATGTCTTTCTTTATGATCCTCGATCAGTCCAAACATATAATAGTACGTTTTCCTCATTAATTCCTTATAATGATTGTTCTCTTCATTACAGGCGGAGATATGTATGATTCCGTCTAGGTATTGCGATATAATCCTCTATTAATTGTTGCAAACAATCTAGACCAAATGAGTTTCCCTTTCCAGGGCGCGTGTTTCTATTTCTGGTCACTCCAATCGAATCTCTGGCAACAGACATACTTATCATGTATCATCGACCCCATGTGCTGAAGACAGACTCTGAAGGCATTGTAGTGATAGGGATGGCAAGAACTTAGCTGCTTCTCGAGCGTAAATATCAAGCAGATCATCCAGTGCATATGAATATTGGGATGAAACTTTGTGCTGTAACTCAATTCAACATACTCTCACCTATCCTCTTATTGGAGTATATATGCCAACAGTAAAGTGATAGATCCTGCCTAAAGGTCGTCAATATAGGTGTTTGCGTCTGCGCAGATCAAATTCATCTCGCGAAATTATAAAAAGTATCTTTCTATTGCACATCTGTCAACGATGGACGTTTGGCGCTATTTTATCTACCTCAGCAAATGCTCCTATAGTTTTGGCTGGCCTGCGTTGTAAGCTCATAATTTGATTCAAATTAGTGAGAGTTCCATGTATAAGCAGGAGCAATCAGTTCTATCTTAACAATGAACCTTGGAGTTTCTTTATTATATCGACGTACACTGAATAGATGCATCTCCCTTTGGTGCCTTTGTACCTATAGCCCGAACCTTGGGAGGCTTTCATCGACTTGGTCACTAAGAGGAATGAATCCCCTCTAAATCTTCCACCTTTCATTCCATGTTCACTCATGTGCTCTCAAGTTTATTGAACATCATCAGTGGAATTCTTATACCAACGGTAAGACCACAGTTGCCAGTGACGCACCAATATCATCGAGCGATTACAATCATCTTAGGGCCACAGCGCGAGAGCTCCACCCCAGTAGTAGCCTTCATTCGACAACTCCAATAATGACTTTATCTCTCTTTTAGTTAGTTTGTAGATGATCTTTTATCTTTTCCCGCGCTTCTCGGGAGGTATAAATCTTGCAGAGAGTCAATATTTGCCGGCCTTGTCGTCTAACAAAACAATATTAAGCGAGGAGTCATAGTTCCTCTGTAGACCTTGGTCAAATCACCCAAATATTTATTCATACTTGATTTGCATATTTTTATGCCATTGTCTGCCAAGAACAAGGCAGTGTTCTTCCAAATCTGTGAGGAAATGTTCGATATCCTCTCCCGACTCATACTTTTAGCCGAATTGACGCAGGGGAAATTTAGTCGGATGGCTAATAGTTCTGCTGTCATAAATAACTTAATTTTACTGTTATCTCAGTACTTTGCAAAAAAGAGCTTCACGTGAGAGTATAAGTCGAAACCAGCATCATCTTTCAGTGGAGATATACACGTATAGCTATCCACAACATTAAAACTTACGAATAATCTATACAAATGTTCATCAATTCCTACTGAGCTAAGGCCCATAAGCAAATACTTGCTCAGCTAAGCAAATGCAAGGACGGTTTTACTCAGGTTGCCCTTCCTCCGCGATGCCGCCACTTGCTGTTGCACGTTGATTGCGAATATGCCGTATAAGAATTCTCTCTCTTCTCAGTTAACATATCACCTCAAGAACCTTACCTCTGACATGCAAATATGTGTTCCCTCTCCTTCCAAAAAGACAATTGCCATCTAAACATAATAATTAACGTGTTTGTATTTCCATACCGGCAGTAGGATGACATCAAGACTGTCATAATAAATATACCTAGATGCTTCGATCTGTGGAATAGGCTTCCGGTCTTCGCTACAGCATGTTTTTAAAACTCCATTCTCATTTTTTCGCAAACGGATATAGACTTATCTAACGTTAGACCACATAGTTTTACTGTCTCATCAACTTGTATAGCCAAACGAGCTGAATCTAGTGCCAACTCCTTGATCCCAAAAAACCCCATCGAATAGGTGCCGACAATTAGAATTCATATTATGGTCGTCTGACACCAACATCTTTAAATGGCCGAAGACACTCTTAATACTATGAGATCTATCTAATACATATTGTTCATTAAACTCATGGGGCTCTGGCCCCCACCAAATGCAAGTCGACACTGTGGTTCTGAGACTCTTACATAGATTTCTAGATGGCTGGTATAGAAGAAACTGATTCAGGCTAGAATGATCATAAGACAGATTTATTTTGGGTATCGACAAACACACAAAGTGAAATGTAAGATACAGTGATATTCGTTGATTCGTATCATCCCCGTCTTTGCCATGATCGAACTTACAATCTTTCCGTAATTCATTACCAAGTGCCCCAATCCTCCACACTTCGCTCAGAGTGCAGCTTGTTATCAAATAGGGTCTGAGACTTCTGTTCGGGTATGGAGTGACCCTTGGCTGCCATTTCCCACTCCTCATGCCCCGATACCAAGATCGGCTGCTATTATACTCGATGAGGAACTGAATGTTGAATCCCTTTTGATACATTTTTCCAGGGCTTGGAATTCTAGTCTAATCCAACAACTATTTTGCCCTGAGGATGATGCTGCAATCTTGAGCTTCCATGCCCCACGGAGCAATCAACCTGATAAGCTTATATGGTCTGCTTCTAATACTGGAAATTACTCTTTGAGCTTCTGAAGTCTATAAAGTTCTCACCATCTTAATTAATGCCCACTCGAGCAACGCCCACATATTCTGATGTGAAGATGAATGGAAACGTATATGGAGGGCTCATGCAGAGAGATTGCCTCAAGTTTAGCTCATATGAAAAATAGCTTGAATTGTCTCCCCTGCAAGTCAAAATCTAATGAGATGAATAAATTTTGTGGCTCAATAGAGAATTCTCTAAACTACCTGAAATTTTTTTGTGCATTTGTGTAAGCAAGGGCCTGAGACCCACTTTTCAACCGATTTTTCTCACTGCCCAAAAATCCCGCTTGTTTGGAGAGAGGTCTCATTGGCTGCTCCAAATTATCAGATATCCCCTCAAAGTGTATCTCATATGATTGGATCAAAATCATCTTGAAACCGTCAGAATGTTGATTAATATTCCTCTCGACTTGCAACAGGACTTCATTCGGTTTGTTGCCATGTTTTTTACTTTCTTTGGTATTCTAGAAATCAGCTGTTACACAAGGGTGGTGTTGGAGTTGGTTCAGGACTATTAATGTTACGCCTTATTAGAGTCTATTTTTAAGCTCTTTTGAGAAGCTGGATGAGAAATTTCAACCCCCAATCTTGGGTTTGGCAGCTACCTCCTCCAGCACATTGGAAAATTAATTTTGACGTAGCTATTCGAAAATACATCAAATTGTTGTTTGTCGAGATTCCGAAGGTCATGTCCTCTTTGTTCAAACGAAAAGGTTACCTCCTTGCAGCCTTTTGTGGGCGAGACATGGGCACCTCTCTATACTCCTCAGGAGGCGTTTCTCTTACCATCTCAAAGAATTATTCTTGAAGGTGATTCTCTCCATGTGATCAAGGCGATTAAGAATCCTAGCTCTGCTATGCCTGACAAATTTCTCCATTGTGGTTGACATGTGTAGACTTGTTGATTCAAGAGACTATTGGGAATTTAAACATGTATAAAGAGCAGCGAATGAGTTTGCTCATCGTGTTGCTCAGTGGGCTTCTTTTGAACATTTAGAGGGTAACATTCTCATATCTTGTATTCCTGTAACTATCATTTTGAGCGATAATCCATGGTTTCCTCCATGATTGTTGCTTGTGTTTTAATGGAATTGTTTATTTAGAATATATATATATATAGCAGGAGCACCGTTAGCCCATTGAGGGAAGGTGGACATTTTAAGAAATGTACAAGGACTAAGTTGTTGAGTTTCAAAATTCAAGCGACTAATTTGAAAATGGGTTAAAAAAGAAGTAAAAATAAATTATGATACTTACTAATTTGTTATTTGAATTAGATAATCAATTATTTTATTAATTAATTTGAACATGTTATATTATTTGTATTAATTATGGACACTCTGACAGCAAATTCGAGAAAATTTGTATCCCATAAATATTCTATCAATGTACTCTTACAGGTATAGTTTATCAAAGGACGTTACTTCTGATATTGCGCTTAGTAACTGATCCTTGCTAGCATCAGCTGGCCTCCTCTTCTTCCCGACTCCACCACAGATTACGGAAAACTCACACCCATAAGCATTGCCAAAGCATGAAAACAACCCGCCTCCCGTGGACCGTCTACGCCTGTGCCCATGGCTCTTTTGTCTCGGCTCAATTAACTTCCGGTATTGATCATTGTCATATACTGGGGTAAGCTCCATCCGCCACTTTATGATCTTCTTCTTCAGCCCTTCCCCGCTGCTTTCCTCGGTATCATCCAATAGAGAGCTCTCCATGTCGTCAACCCCGGCGGTCTGGTGCAATTCCTTCGCTATTGCTTCCACGACCACCGCTAGCGATTGCTCCATATCGGAGCTTAGCGCATTCCCGGCCTTCTTCAGGGACGCAAGCTCCGCGTCATCACATTTGGAGCTCATTTCCACAGGTTTCCATCGAGATTGGATTGTTCTCTTTGGAAGCGTTTGAGCTTGATCACGGGGTTGGTTTGTTGGGTTTTCTCATCTCCGAGGCTTTTCGGGTTGCTTTGCTTTTGAGTCTTGACTTCCCCCAGATCCCAACATGACCCGTCAGCTGATTGGCTGAGCTCGCTAGTTATGCACATGCTATCCAAGATGCTGTCGAGGAGAGTGACACCAAGGTTAAGAGTTCCTTGTGGGCGGCCAGATGGGCGGTGGAGCTGGAGCGCCACCAGCCGCATTCTGCACTTTCCTTGGTCGCAAGATGAGGGAGGGAGAAGATTGCTGAGGAGGACACGAACAGTGCCAACTATGATATCACGCATCCACGATGTGGCGTATATCTGAATCGTGATGGCCGATGTGACAGAGTGGAGGAACTCTTCGTCAACGCGGAACAAGAATTTTTTGTTCCAAGTTGGGTTCGTATCCCCATCTTGGTCGACGCGGCTCAGCAACTTGCGCTCCTCATGGAGCCATGTGACGGCGTACGTCTGCATGGACTTCGACACCGGCTCCAACTCTCTGGCCGATACCAGATTGATCTCTAAAATGTGGAAAGCAGGGGAAACCATGCTGCTTGTCGTGATTACCGAAAAACCAATTATAGAGGCAACAACAATAATGGTAACATCAGCCGCAGCGTTAACGGCGGCGTTGGCTAATATTGTATGAGCCGTGATAACAATCTCAGTGGAACCCAATGGATCGATGTCCGTACGAGGTTTTAAAATTTAATTTGTGTTTGGTTTCTTCTTTCTTGTATGAACCAAGGAGTTTGGAGGCCGGAGTTGGTTGAGCTCCGGTTGATTCTGATGATCAGTTGATTTGGGCATTTGGAGAGGGCCATGAGGCTTTAATATAGGATGGCTAGCTGACGCTGGTTGTATACCGTTGCCTGGTTTGTTGCTGTATCGGATGTTCCATGGCAGTGTGATTCCGCCCCGTAAGTTTTTCTGAACGAAAGTAGAGGCTTTACAGGAGGGAGACTCTGAAGCATTAACAATGAAATCTTTCTACAAACCCGGATACATTTGATTGCTCTCGAAACTTCTCGATGGTTTGTTAATTTGTATAGCTTTTTTTATCTATTATCTTCGGTTATTGAGTAGAAAGTTTCTGTTTCTTATTCGTCTAGGTGGCACGCGGAAATAAATTGTAAATAACTGACTAACTGCGCGAGTCAATATAACTGCATATCTAACCCAGATTGCAAATTTTGACTGCAATTCCCTCTCTCTCTCTCTTCTCTCTCTCTCTTTGATCGAGTAGTTAAGGAAAAAAGCACGTTTTATATATGATATCTTCTCACAACTGCCCAGCCTCTCTGTACTTAGTTTTGGATCAGGTGGATACTCTATAATTTGCTATTCGAATTGTAGGGTGTAATTTAGAAAGAGATAGACATGGATCTCATGGTAGGGCCCATGCTACCTAAAACGATACATGAGGAGAATTAAATGATATAGGGTTCACCTGCTGTGTCTATCTCTTTCGAATTTACAATATGACAGCAAATTACAGAAAATCCTTATCAATTTGTTTTGAGTATAAAGTCTCAACAGTGATCCCTGATCTCTCTCTCACATTTGATGATCATGGAGTTTAATTTCTTGAGAGCACTACGCACCATACATATATGCCAAATTTAAAAGATATTTATCACCAATTTTCACCAATTTATAAGTATTTTGACTAGTTCATTTAATTAGAGCGCAAATGTCTCCCTAACACGTTAAATATTACCTTGGTTGTAACAGCGGCAAGTACCTGCTATATATATATATATGGCATTCATCATCGTTGAATATATCCTTTGCTTGTATTGATTTATTAATATGTCAAATACGTATTGGATCAGGTTGTTAATTGCCCTCTCGTATGAGGAAAGAGTTGTTGATCAGATAGGTTCAATTCTGGAAACAACGTTGAACACATTTTCCACCTGAAATATTGATCGCAGAGGCTGGAAGTTTTTAAGGACCAAGTCCAAGAAATCCGTACAATATATGTACATTTAAACCTAATTTCTGTAGCATTATAACTCAATCTAACCACACCTAAACTTTAAATTCATGAAGTCAATCAATCTAATTAAAATTGAATTCAATACACAATTCTTAGGCTAAGGGAGGACTTACCAAAATTGAGGTCCAATTTTTCTCTCTCTTCTTTTTGCTCTTCCATCTGTTTCTTGCTTATTCTTTCTTCTTTGCTCTTTTTCTCTCTTTCCTCCCTTAGCTCTTTCTCCCGTGGTCATCCAATTTTGATAGAGAAAAATTACAGCATATATTGAATGATGTAAGACTCACAATATCCGATATTTTACATGGATTATTTAAATTGTGAAAGATCTACATGTTGTATCTATCTCTTTCTCCATTAGATCATATAATGAGGGATAGGTTTTCCTTCTCAGAAATAGAGGGAGGGAAGAACAGGTCAAGATTAGGAGTAGCCTGCTCTAAAGTATTGAAGAGATGAAAAAGTGTTGAATGAATTGGGCACCAATATCTTTGAACATATTCTGTATAAAGATAAATTATACAAAACCATACAAAGTGACGATTTTGATTTAAAAAAATAAATCTAAAATTATAATATTGACTGCATTATTTAATGAAGCGAGAAAATAAAATTGATGTGGCCAGTCAACTTAATCTCGCAGTTGGATTTATTTTATTAAATCGTTTATAATTGAATATTTTTCCGAGTAGAGCCTAGGGTACATCACTGAGCCCCAGTCAATGGGGAGAGGCGACAGCAGCGAGAGACTCCTGCAGAAGTGTCTTAAAAAAAGTTCCAGTCAATATATTATAGTTTTCAACCTCCGTTCAGTCGACTGTGGCTCGCCTCCTTTTTCTACAGCTACGTACACCCTGTTCAGTAGTTTGGATTATCTTCAGTGCACCCTCTTCTCGGCCGGTGCCCAAGTTTACCCCTTTGGAACATCCTGTTTTTGATGGTCTTAAGCCTATCTTTGTTAGCAGTGTATTGTTTTACTCCTGGCCTGTGTTCAGTGTATTTTCTGATGGGCTCTCAACTCTGTCCGGTCATTTGTAGTTTGTAATATTATTATGTCAAATAAAAATGATTTTTGCCTTAAAAAAACAAAAAGAAGGAAACATAGGGTGCCAATGAGAACGATCAGAGAATCGACTGCTAAGCCTTATATCTGATTGAGGTAATCACCTCTTTTTTTGGTTTTTGGATAAAAAAAAAAAAAAAAATGATTTATAAAAATTAATAAAAAAGTGAAGAAATTAATGATTTGATGAAAAAAGAGAGATTATTTTATTAAATTAAATAATTAAAATGCCCAAATACTTGGCATCCAAACACCAAAATGACAACGAAAAAGAAGCCACAACATCACATTAGAGCACCATTTTCAAGTTCTCATAGTGCTGACCTGAGCCAAAAAACAAAAAATCCAAACGTGCTAGCTTAGTACCATATCAACTTCCTATCCCAAAAGAAAGTGAACTCATCATCATGGGCGTCACGATTCTCTCGCTCAGTGAATGGGTATTCTACGTTTGTCCCGGTTTGGCATCGATCAGTCTCTACGTATCATATCAAATTATGCCAACTTATGCATATGTATGACCCACCAGAAAGAGTGGACTGAATTATACATGGATGGCACAAGCGATTCAATTTGACGTTCAGAAACCTCGTCTCAAAAGATAGAGAACAATTATGACAGTCTGCAGTTAGAAAATAAAATGAGAGAGACGTACAAGGATAGACATAACTTTTGATAACTCAAAAACTATTTTCAGTAATCTTCTCCTTCATCTTCGTCATCAACTCCTTCTGCCCCCACCTCCTCATAGTCTTTTTCAAGAGCAGCAAGATCCTCGCGGGCTTCTGAGAACTCACCTTCCTCCATGCCCTCACCAACATACCAGTGCACAAATGCCCTCTTGGCATACATGAGGTCAAATTTGTGGTCAATTCGCGAGAAAACTTCAGCCACCGCTGTATTGTTGCTTATCATACAAACTGCACGCTGGACCTTGGCAAGATCACCACCAGGTACCACTGTCGGGGGCTGGTAGTTTATACCACACTTGAAACCAGTTGGGCACCTGAACAACTCAAGACCATAAGAAAGAGAAATGACAGATAAATTGTCTCTCTCCCCAAATTCTATTATCCCCACTACTAAAACATGAATGATATCTCTACCGCGTTACTTGATAGCAACCTCAACAGAACAATCCAGGCTAAGAATATCATCATCCCTGATAGGGAATCACACTCCTAGAATGGCCCAACCATTTTCTTCTCAGCCAAACAGACCCACCAATAATGCCGTGGTAGAGGCCTTCAGGGTTAATTTTATGGGAGTTGTGTGGTAAAATGCCAGTCAAAATATATTGAAGTTTCTAGTAGAGTGGTTCCTTTGTCATACTATTTTTATCAACCATCACAATGCAACATATAGTCCATAACCAAACCAAATAATATGGAAGAAAACAAATATCTTTGCCGGAAAATGTCTAAAACTCAATTTACGTAACAAAAAGAAAAATGATACCCTTCTTCAGACAATTCAAGTTTGTTTTAATTCAATAACGACATCATAATTACACGAGTACGTAAAATATTGAAGGTTACTAAAAAAAAAGCAGAATATCGAAGGAAAAATTCACTTTATGCACCCAAACTATGATGCCAATGTTGTCCCAGGGTCTAAGTTATCGATTTTGTCATATTGCGCCGTCGAACTATCAAAAATCATCAATGTGCTGCCTCTGATAAGATCCAACTGTCAAGATTGTGATACATAGGCTATTTTTCAACTCATTTCAGGCATGAGATCTAATTAGGGCACACATTAATAAATTTTGATAGTTTGAGGGGAGCAATGTGACAAATTCGTAGTTTAGACGCAAAATGGACACCATTCGTTGGAAGTGCAATGTGAAATTTTCCCAAGATTGATATGTACTTGATAGTAATGAAACAGAAGGATTCGGGAAAAAAAGAAAAGAAAAAAAAGAGGGCTCCAAGGTGGTCTTTTACTTGAGCTATCCATGAATGCTCACACCTACTATATTTGAAGGGAAAAAAAGTGTGTTTACTAGAATAACAAAAAAGATATTAATCTTTTCCCCTGCAGACCGTAAGATGAAAGGGTTTCTTTTTTGGTTTGCGACCATAGGATGAAAGTCGGTTCGAGAGTCCTAGGGTTTTCAACAAACCATCTTATAAGGCCTGAGGTATCTTGCTCCATGCCTTGAGCTCAGTTCAATAGAGTTCTTAGTTTGTGGTAACAGAAACCGCTGTCCCACATTGTTTGTCTGCTACCTCATTAGAAATGTCCTAAAATATCCTCCACTCTGTAACGTCAATTGACACAATTTTTTTAACTATTTTTACTAACTAAAGCTTCACCTGAAGTTCTATTTGGTTCTTCATAAACAAAAAATTTGAATGTCAAATGCCGAAAGCATTTTGGGAAAACTGTTGACCTTTCAGTGTTTAGTTGGAACTTGAAAAATGGTGCCTAAACGTTTATCAATGTTCGTGTAGAAAAAGACCAATCTAAGAGAGACGGAAAACCACAACTGCTGCAAACAACTGAAAGGGAGAAAAAGAAAATGCCATGGGAGAAGATATATAACAAACCAGTAGTTCCGCTGAACTAATCAACTCAAGACCACAAAATTCACAAAGCCAACAGAGAACCATTTTAATTTATATAAATTCTCACCCACAATCCAGCTATTTTTAAAACCCGCTTGTATAATTCAACTGTAATAGACAATTCAAATGCAGAAAGCTTCAAGTAGATCGCAACATTGAGATAAAAACTAAAGCAAATCCAACTTAAAATAGACCCTATTTTAATAAAGCCAGGTCCCAAATGCAGGAAATTTCAAAACCAAATTGTATTTGAAAATGATGATCCAAAACCACCAAAGTCAACAAAATTTCAAACACCCAAATCCACAAATCTTACATGCCAAGAATTTTTAATGGTTGAAGTGAGGAGATCCATAAATGGTTGGCATGCCAAGAGTTTTAGACAATTTTACACTAAAAGGGTACTTTTCCATTGACCACAAAAGCGGGATTTACACCAACCAACATTTTCCATCCATGGAGAACACCATAAAATGTGGACAAGGTTAGACATCCAAAGACACAACCTTATTTGAATAGAATATCATCTTTTCTATTTGCTTTTTATCAGTTTTAGTTTTTTCTTTTTTGGTGGGGGGGGTTAATCAAAGGACAGTAATTCCAGAAAAATATAAAACTTTCTATTTCAAAGAGGGTGAACTGAATGACGTCCCCTTAAAGAGTTGGATTTCCTAAAGTGAACAGATGTGAGGTATTTATTTGTGTGCTGCTAATAGCTTTGTTATCAGGTTTTTGCTGTTTGTATAATCTTATCTTTCTGTAACGAATAAAAGTTATTTCTTAATCCAAAACAGAAAGAAGAAACAACTGACCAGTCAACAAATTGAACTGTCCGCTTTGTCTTAATGGTCGCAACAGCAGCATTCACATCCTTGGGTACAACATCCCCACGATACATCAAGCAGCATGCCATGTACTTCCCATGCCTTGGATCACACTTGGCCATCATACTTGAGGGCTCAAACACTGCACTAGTGATCTCAGGAACTGATAGCTGCTCATGGTAAGCCTTCGCAGCTGAGATCACTGGGGCATACGAGGAGAGCATAAAATGAATACGAGGATATGGTACAAGGTTAGTTTGAAACTCGGTGATGTCCACATTAATGGCCCCATCAAACCTCAAGGAAGTGGTCAAAGAAGAGATGATTTGGGATATTAAGCGATTCAAGTTGGTGTAAGTCGGCCTTTCAATGTCTAAGGATCTCCTGCAGATATCATATATAGCTTCATTGTCTAGAAGCACAGACACATCTGTGTGTTCAAGTAGAGCATGAGTGGAGAGAACACTGTTGTATGGTTCCACTACAGCTGTAGATACCTGCACATATACACAAAATAAGGGTTGTTCTGTCAGAGTTTTGTATGTATAGCATGAGAACCATCTAGCAAAAAGAGAACAAAAATTATGTGGCAATGGCTAAATGGAAAGTCTATAACATTTTTGGTCTTGAAAATAGGCCTCTGCCCTAAATTTCCGACTATTTCCTTTTCTGTTTCCTGTGAACCATCATCTAAGGGTTTTAACACTCTGTTCAAAATTCACAATGGGCCATTCTGAAAACCTCAAATAGTTTTTGAGACCTAGAGCATAGAGAAGTTCATTTCTCAAGATTTATTGCTGTCCTTCAGATTTAAATTAGGAACTAAAACGCAGTTAATTCTTCACACATGCACAGAGAATCAGGTGCGGCATCAAATTCACTATCTCTAAGAGCCAAACTTCCCCCCCCCATTTAGCCTTTCCTGTATTGTTCCAAAAGGCTTTTGTGGAAGTACCTGAGGAGAAGGATAGATAGTGAAGCCAAGTTTTGACTTCTTCCCATAGTCCACTGACAAGCGTTCCAAAAGTAATGAACCCAAACCAGAGCCAGTGCCACCACCAACAGCACTAAATACCAAAAATCCTTGCAAACCAGTGCAATTATCAGCCAATTTTCTCAATCGGTCAAGGCATAGGTCGATGATTTCCCTCCCAACTGCAAAATACAACATGCATCAAGTGGTTGTTAAGCCAATGAAATGAATATCATGAAATTCCCATATTTGACTGTGAAATAGAAATGATTAAACCTGTATAATGCCCTCTAGCAAAATTGTTCGCAGCATCTTCCTTGCCAGAAATAAGTTGCTCAGGATGAAAAAGTTGTCTGTAAGTTCCAGTCCTAACTTCATCAATCACAGTGGGTTCCAGATCAACAAATATAGCTCTAGGCACATGCTTGCCAGAATTAGTCTCACTGAAGAAGGTGTTAAAACAATCATGTGCACTACCTACAGACGTGTCACTGCATGGAAACATTGGTCAAACTCATTAGGTCAAGAAAGAAGTGAAAGTCAGAAACAAGTGCGATATGTCCAGAAAATCTGAATAGAGAATTATCTTTGTTCCAACAACTGATTCTAAAGTCAATATCAGATAGAAACTGGCTAGACTCCAACCGCACTAAAAATGAATTCTGGAAAACTTTACGATGATCCGGCCAATCATCCAGCACATCTACCAAAAATTAGTGTTGAAAAAACACAAAGCTGATTGCTCTCCCGAGAGGGCTCGTATTGTGGTGAACGGTTTCAAACAAACCTATACGATCGATTATCTCAAAGCGTTTGCACCTGTGGCCAAACAAAACTCAATTCCCTACAAGTCATCCTGTGCAACATTCTGATCTTGGCCACTGCATCAGCTTGATTTAAAAAAGGTCTTTCTTCATGGAGACCTCCAGGAATAGGTTTATATGAGTCCTTCACCAGTTTTTGAATCTAGCTTGAGTCAATCTCCAAGCACCATTAAGGTGCCAAGTCATTCCAATAACCTACTGTGGTCCCTATGCCAGGCCATAACAACGCATTCACAAGCCAGTGTTGAAAGGACATGACAGCATCAAAGGAACAAGTGATAACTATCACCCCATTCTAACTCAGTCAAGTAGCTAATTTATATCGCTACGAGACCTAATTTGAAGCTTTACTTTCAATATGCCTCTCCAACCAAAACAAGTGTTCATTTAGACCAAAAACATGTCGACCATGTTACAAGTGCAAATCCTCTGTATTGATTGAGCAAATTTATCAAAACTGACCCTTAGGGGTTGCAATGATATCTCCGGCCATGGACACCAGAAAAAGAAGAAGAATACATCATTATCAACGACATTTCAATTCTGTTGGTGCCCAGGGTGGCTGCTGTGGCAGTCCACATGAGCTGCGGCAGCCATGATGATTATCAGATTACAATGTCGGTGGCAAAGGTTTCAGTGATATTGCTAGCCCATTGATTATAGATAAACCAGAGATTAGAGCCCATCCTTGACAGCCAGAACAACAAGCCCGATGACCCCAGAACCAAACAGGCCATGGCGAACTATAATGAACTCATCACACCATCAATAATCTCAAAGAGTCTATCCAAAAGATCAGTGCCTTCTGACCCAAATTTCAGCGCACTTGGTCGGTTTTGGCCATAAGAAATCCCTTGCTTCTGATGCAATCGCTGGGTATTCATAAACAGTTGTGAAACCAGGTGATATCACCCAATTCAAAACTCTATTTTTTCCCTCTCCTAAGCTCCCAAAGGGAAATCTTGGAATGTCTAATCATATATCACACATATGCCATGTTTGCAAATCAAAAGTTAAATGGAAAATTTTGGGAATGTTGTAAAAATTGAGGTGGATTAGAGTTTTATTAGATTTTGAGAGAAAATAGTGGAAAAAGTAGAATTTTATGGAAGTTGGTAAAAAGTGAAGAGAAAGATGATTTGAGTTAATTTTTATGTTTATTGTAACAAAAAAAGATGATTTGATAGATAAAGAAATTGTTTTGAAGTTATTTTATCATTATTTTTTTACCAAAATTTTGAGTTAGTCATGTTTGCAAACATGACCTATAATTTCATGAATTCAGAAGAGACTACAAAATCGGGGATAAGTTTCTGCCATTTAGAGTTTTGGCGTGCACCTGAGACGACTGTACGGAGTTACAAAGTCTAACTTACGTTGAACAACGTATAGCAGTTTGTGGGATCGAAGTTTAATTTAGGTTAGAAGTATGCTCGCACAAGTAACATTATAATAACGTCAAAACACTTCTCACGAGTTAAAGCATAACCAAATCAAACCAAACCAAGAGTTCTTGGGTTTGAACCGAATGAGGTGAAAACCGTACTGAAAAAGGGGGAAAAGAACAAATGGTGAAAAGCGAGCAATTGCATATAACAGAGAAGACGAGGATGATTTCAGATTGCTTTATATTCCCTCAACATCAGTTATGTAACTAATGGCTGCAGTTGGTCGCATGAAACTGAAGTTCCGAGTTGATATTGGAAAATTACCCCAGCAATTAAACTCACATTGATATCAAATCCCCAGAGGTTTGAGATTTCTTCTATTTGCTATCTCTTTTTTAACGTGCATTCACTCTACCGGGGAAAAAAGAAAAACGGAATACAAGAAAAGAGGTAAAGCCAAATCAAGATGCGAAGACTTGTAATACAGCACCAGGAAAGATCATTACGATGAATATCAATACGTGCGTAAATGGAGAGGGAGAGATGGAGAGAGAGAGCGAGACCTGGGCATCATCCCGTCGGGATGGATTCCATGTTCGAGACAGTAGAGCTCCCAGCATGAATTCCCCACCTGAATCCCTGCCTGTCCAATATGTATGCTTATGATTTCCCTCATCTGTCTCCCACTGTTTTTCTGTGGAAATCAGAGGAATGTGAAGTGTAGATTGAGGAGCAGAGGGTGTAGGAGACGGAAGAAAAGGAGAAAGATCTTTTGACCTCAGCCGTAACCGCTCAGAAATCAGAACAAAAGTAATAAATAGATACTGGCTGCCAACAATTAGTCAAATACTTAAATTAGATTATTTTTCGTTCTCTGTTTTTTTTTTTATTAGTGAGCTGGAAACCGGCGGATTAATTGCTTTTAATTAATTAAGCTATTTTTTTGGCAATTAATTAATCTAATTGAAATACATTAATGCCTATTTTTCTTTTAAAAGAGCTAAAATAACTAAATTCCAATTTGACGGGGCCAACTGTGCGGTGGGGTTCAGCACAGCTGTAGTGGGATTCCTTGCACCCACTCTTCTGAAAAAATGGTTTACATGTAATGAGCAATTATACGTGTGTACTAATAGATTAAATTACTTTTTTGGGACTATTAATTTAAGTAGACGTCTCTTAATGGTTGCAGATTAGTTCAAGGTCCCACGTCAACTGTCGGTTGGTTTATATCTTCTCACGTTGCATTTATCTTTTATAGTAGTCAAATATTTTACTATTTATTATTTGTTATATTTAGTATATTTTAAAAATAAATAAATGCTCATTTGATAAAATACCCACCGAATTATTTTTCCTTACTGCATGATTTTATCAACCGATTTTTTTTTCTCTCTATTTTTTTATGGAATCGACAAGACAAAGCAGACAGGTTGGGACAGATCGAGTTTCGACAAACCAGCACGCCAAAAGCCAAATGTAATGAGGTGTAGAGTATGGTAGCCAGCGTCGAAGGATCCTCTAGCTTCCGTGGATGCTGGTTCCCAGTCCCACCACGTGCCTAACTTAGTAATTATATATTTTACAAGCTTATTTTATCGGCTACTATACTCTTTGATTCCTATACAACTTCCTTTAACAAATTCACTTTGTACCTTTCCACAAAAATCTGCATTAATTTGGACAAAAAGTAACTCACACACGGAACACGGATAGAAATCCTCTATAATTTCTTATCTGAATTGTACGGTACAAATTTGGATAGAGATAGACACAACAGGTTGACTCTATTATAAGACTTATGATGTTCGAAACTTTACATAGACAACATTAAATTGTACAAGGTCCACCAGTTGTTTTATTTCTTTTCATATTGCATCGTGCAATTCAGGCGGAAAATTGCAGAGTGTCCTGATCCACGAAACACATACCTCCAACCTTGTGTGAAGAGATAAATTTACCCATGTATATCATATATTTTTTTTTATCTAAAAATTACGCTTGACCCTCCCAACATGAGATTTTATTAATAATCTTGCTATCAATAGCATTATATATATATATATGCAAAAATACAGTACTGTGTCAGAATTTGTAGACATGAGTATTGAGCCTGCTGATATTTTCTAGAAGATAAAAGAGCATGGTGGGACATTCATATATATCCGATAATTAAAAGTAGCAAATAAGATAGTTCTTTATAGATTTAATTTAGGGGAATTGTCATTTTAATTCCTAGGTTTTGACCAATTTAGTGGTTTGATCCTTAAGAATTAAACCCTGACAAAATAATCCCAAACTATCATCTTTTGACAAAATCATCCTTCCGTCAAGGTTCCATGTATTTGTTTAACGGCAACTATTGACACGTAAGCAAGAAGTACATGTGGCATTTAACTAATCCATATCAGCTGTTTATCACAATCCGTTCAGAATAAAAATAAATAAAAACAAAACATAAAATTTCTTTCACACAGTCTTCGCCCTCCACCTCGTCAAGTTCACAGGCCACTCCTCCGCCATGCTTATCGTCCACTTCACACTCTAAAAAGGTTGATGGGTCAGGGTCATCTTCAAGAGTAGAGCAATTGGAAAGTGGTCAAACTCGAGGTAAAAAAAACTTGATACAGATAGAGAAATTGTTGATTTTCTTCAAAGATATGGTGTAAGTAGGGATGCTAAAATAGTTGAGGACCAAGTGGGATAAAATGTTGGGAGATTTCTGGAAGGTGTACGAGTGGGAGAGAGGAGGTAAGAGGAAGCAAGATGGAAAGAATTCCAGGTCTATCAAGAACTGTCTAGATCTTCAAAGTCTAGATCCCCTGATTCGAAAAGTGAGTGGGTGAGGTCTGGGTACTTGTCACCGTCCTCCTCATCTATTAGTCCAAGTAGAGGTGATTCTTCTCCTTAAACAACTATGTTTAAGTTGGGTTAGGGAGGAACTCGTTGGCCATGGTATTAATGTTATCATCATAGGGTACAATGCCTTACTTTGGCCTCCTGCGTTGTATTCATCGTTGAGATGTTTGCCATGATGGCCAAGCAAAGCATGGAGCTTGTGAGAGATAGAGCTCTTTCTTTGCTAAATACTTTGAGAGATGAAGCTCATTAAGAACTTCTGCTTGTTGAGCAACGAGAATATAATCAGGCGAGTCTACCTCGATCCAGAAACAATAAGATTAAAAACTCAACTATCCTAGAAGAAAAGTGAGAGAAATATTATTGCAGAGATTTTAAGGCCGAAGAGAGAGAGAGAGAGAGAGAGAGAGAGAGAGAGAGATATTATATGCAGAAAACGTACTACAAGACTGCATCATTGATTTCCAATAGTTGCAAGGCAATTGCCGTTCTCGCTGGGCAGACGTCGAAAGTTGCAATGCTAGCTTATGAGTATGACAAAAATCTGGTTTGTAAATTTTTTAATTCTTCTTTGTAAATTACTGCAAGGAGCAAGCTTAGTTGTGGGTTCTCTTATTAGTTAGCCATGTCCAAACACAAAATTCTAGAGAAATGGTAAACCTATAAAGAAACTTTGCTTTGTTTCCTCCAGCAACTAGGACTCTCTTCCTATTTTGAACACGGTACACCTTCATAATAGACTAATAGCTTCACGCAAAATGGAAAAAATTGACAAGAAATGGGACTGAACACCAACAGCATAAAGGCATTTTTTTTAGCTGGATTTAGGCTGTATTTGGTCAAAGAGATCATGCGAACAGTAAATGGTCAGAACTGATGACCAATATGTGAACTATCTTTGCTAGAGTGAGCTCAAGTAATATTTCTTGCAAATGAGCACGAGTAATTTCACAATTGCAGGCTATACACTGTAATAGCTGTAAACTTCTGTAACTTGATTTTCTTTAGGTGATTTGTGAAGGAATGCAAACAATTTGAACTCCAACCTTCCCTTGCTACCTGGAAAAGCTTATGAATATTTCCAAGCCTAAATTATTTAGAGCTGAGATTCGATCTATTTCCAAGATGGCCCTATAAGAGGCTTTTCAGTGGATAGATTCGTTTCCGGACAACAAGTCAAAGTCTTCGACAGAAAAAAGTCTTCCACTACCACTGCTTCTTCTGGTACAAGTCTTCAACAACCCACGTGAATTCTCCAAGCTCTAGAGTGTGGAGTGGATGATAAGCATGGTGGAGGAGTGGCCTGTGAGCTCGACAAGGTGGAGGGCGAAAGACTGTGGAAATAACTATTCCGTTTTGTGTTTTTTTTTTTTTTTAATTCTGAGTAACGTGGGTTGTGATAAACAATAAATGCCACCTAGACCTCTTGCTTACGTGTCAATAGTTGTCGTTAAAAAGTACACGAAACCTTGACGGAAGGATAGTTTTGTCAAAAGATGATAGTTTGAGATTATTTTGTGATTTAATTCTTAAGGATCAAACCGCTAAAGGGAGCAAAACCTAGGGATTAAAATTTCAATTTTCCTTTAATTTACCATTGAAGTTTTTATTTATTTATTTATTCATCAAATTACTTATTCGGGGGTTTGTCTATATGAGGCTTTCTGGGTTTGACTTTTGACATGACTCGCATGTTACTTTTCAAAATTTCTAGTTGATTTCAAAGATAAATTGCCATCAGCAGCATGTTTCGCTGTAAACATCGACTCAGAGATATATGCGGCAACTGATAGTTATCTACCGTTAATAATGCCAGAGGATTGACATTAGCTTATAACGAATGACGTGGACATTATCATGTCCTGTGTACTAAAGAGCTTGGGCATGATTTCAGCGAAAAAAAAAGCTTGGGCTTGTTAGTTATTAAATTTAATTCTAGTTTATTTTTAATAAATTAGTTAATGAAGAGGTTATGTTTTGGGGTAAAGTCATAGTTAGCCCTCGATGTTTGGGCAAAAATCAAATAGCTACCTCTAATTTTTAATTCCACAATTTGAAACCCATAACTTTCAAAACTTATCAATCTTCGCCCCCCGTCTAAATCAGCGTTAAATCATACGGAAAATTATGCAAAATGCCCTCCAAGTCTAATTTTTTAAAAATAAATTAAAATAATAAAAAATAAATAAAATAAATAAATTATTAATAGAGTTTCAATAGTTTTATCAAAATTTTATTTTATTTTTATTAACTTTTTTAATATTTTTATTTTGGAGGGGCATTTTGGTTATTTTCATGTTTTGTCGTCTGATTTAATGCCTGATTTATACGGGGGCGAAGATTGATAGATTTTGAAAAGTTT
>CM025854.1:29249754-29473816 GCA_003952965.2 Morella rubra
ACAATGAAAATAAGGTACATTAAATAGTGACTTTTTAACTGATCAGAAGTTTCCAAGGATTTATGGCTCCGGTCTTTGTAATTTCATAATTTTACGACCACTTTTTATGACTTGCTTTGACATCCCACTGTGACCTCCTTTTGAGATGGTACTGGATTAATTGGTGAACAGCTGGAATTACGTATTATACATCATGTATAAATATCATAAATTAATTAAAGCCTCTTCTTTAGTCCAACAGAGATAATACATAAATTATATATGTAAGAGAAGAAAGATCAGGAAAAAATAATGAAAAAGGAAAAACTCACCCACACACAGAGACTCTGATCTCTTGAACCTTGTAATAATTTGAGCTGAAATGTGAGCGAAATTTTGCATGTTGCATTTGGTAGGCCTTCAAATGGCAAACCCAGAAGTCTTCAATGCATCTCAGGTTATTGACCCTACAGGCTACAGCATCCCTATTGATCATAAAACTTGCTATGCAGACAAACCTCTAGTCTAGTGTTATAGGTCCTGCTATTGGACGAAATGACTTTGCCCAATGCCCAGTCAGAAAAACTGTTCCAATTTGATAATTGATAATATAGTTTAGCTGACTGCCCCATCTATATATATAGACCCTGTATTATACGCAGCCACTGTTCGCAACCTTCAGATCCTCCCGCAGAAACAAAGAAATAAATAAATATACGTTATCCAGTTAATAATCAATATTAATTATCAGGTTTGCATTAATTAAATTACATTATATCAACCTCTGAGTTGTGGTGAATGATTATAACCAACGATCAAGGAACTTAGCCATTTTTATATATATATTAACATTCGAGCAATCTCTTTTGCTCCTGCTTGAGGCTGCCTTCTAAATTTGGAACGTTTATCCGTCAAATATTATATCAGTATTTGAAGGGATTTGCATGAGAGGTAACTATGTTACCACTTTGTTCAGGTACAACAAAGTTGTTGAATTTCATCTTCTTCTTTCTTGGCCCGTCTTTTCCCTTTTACAGGGAATGCGTCATGACTGAGACGACTTCAGTACGATGCTCCAAGGACAGCGTGGTTATATAAAACACTTATCATAAAATTATTGAAAATGTCCTTCGTTGCCGAGCCACCTTAATTTGTTGAATTAGGACTGCATGCCGTGATGTTACCATTGCGCCGATCGACCTAGTCCTGTGTCTCGAAGTTAGAGGTTCCTGATTGAAGGACGTAGCCCAACCTACCATTGGATTAATCCAAAGTAAAAGAAGGCAGTTCGTCTGAGTAAAAACTACGAAGTCTGGCAAAAAAATTTGCCAACTTTCTACTGCCATTTGTGCCTTCAAATGCTATGGAAAGCAAGACAATTTTCAAGTGTACAACTTTTCTACGAAATGGAAACACGAGGACTGGCTAGTGTGAATTGTGTCCCCACTGCAATAACATCACAGGTCCAATCATGCAAGCAATGATGTCTACAAAATTAAAGAACCATGCTAGCTGTGCTCTTGTTGCTGTTATCCAAAGGTCACCATGCTGCCAAACGAGCGAGGTCAGTGCGGTCTCTCTAAGCCTTCCACGGTCACATTAATGTTTGTTTCCTGCTTTCCTAATCGTCGGTCCCAATCCAAAAAATATCAAAGAAAATGAGCTTAATCTCTACCTCGCAACGAAAGAAGAGAGAGAAGAGGGGAGAGTTGGAACAAAAAAGTTTAGGCTGAAAGTCTGCAGAGCCATAATGGTACTATTCCGATCGACTCTCCGAAACCCAGAGCTATATGGATTAACCATATGGTTTTAGTTGCATGTTTAATTAGCACCATGCATAAGTTATAGCTCAAGATAATAGGCCCAAGCCGCACAACCCGTAGTACTCTAAAATAATAATGGAACATAATACAGTCGATCGTCTATTATATGACCCGGCCCGATTCGAATTATTCAATCTGTTCTTCATTTTGAATGCTCGTATCTCGTGTATATATATGTATACATTTGTGATACAATTTTTAATGGATTTCATTACTTTCAACAGATAAGCAAAGGTGCATGGCCCCACCAGAGATGGTGGGCCTTCATCCTTGACTCATCACTTAGCCACATGCAGAACTTGCCTTGCTAGAAAAGTAAGACAATTTATGGTGGCGATCGTGACCTAGGCTGTTTCCAACATTGAAGAAGCTTCTTCCGATCAATGAAGTAATGTTAAAGGGTATTTCCATAATTTGCTTCACGCATTAGCAATTTATTTATGTGGGTTTGTGAGTCTGCAGAGGAGCACTGTCCTAAACGTACGACTTAGTGCATGAAAAAAAACAAAAGGAAGAAGCCTAATTAAGATAGATCACTAGCTAATCACTGGATGCCTTTTGTGCCCGTCGTGTGCAAAGCAAAGGTCTTTTAGATCCAAGTTTCATATCGGGCCGGGAGAAGGACAGTGGTGGGGACACCACTTTAAATTATATTTGTGTCATTGCCAGCTTTAAGATTGTATATGGTCCAACATAGACTTAAATGAGAGTATTAAATGAGTACCATAACACTTGTCAAGATTCTACAAGTCCATGTCCTCAATTTCTCCTCCAAAACAACAAACAGAGTTCGAAATATGTGCACCAATTGTTTCGGAAAAATATCATCTACACACGAAAGACAAGTATAAAGCCTGTGTCTCACAAAGTCTATATGCATTAAATTAACTGTCTTCTCCCAAACTCCGCCAATTTCTCTTGAGGAGACGTTGCATTAATTTTACTGAGTCATCCATGCACGATATGGCCACTAGCAATTCATGATCTGGTCTGATTTACATTAATCCTTATATCCTGATCAGAGTAAAAGGATAACATCAAAAAATTGAAGTGCTTTTATACCTAAACTAACCCCCAGCCACCACTTTACCGTGAAAGAAGTCAATAGCTAGAATGGAAAATTTTGCATTGCGTTTGGTTTCAAAATTTTATCAAAATTTTGTTAAAATTTTGTGTTGGTGTTAAAAACGGAGGTGGTGTTGAATTTGAGAGATAAAAATAAAAGTAAAATTTTAAAATGTGTTAGAATAAAGTTTTGATAAAATTTTGTTAAAATTTTAACAACCCAAACGTCATGTTAGAGATACGAGATTGTTCTGTAAGATATTAGATGATTTAGGAGGAGACAAATATGAAGGAGTCGATTAGGTGGAAAATAAAAACTTAGCTAGGTTGGTCACTTGAAACTATTAAATAACACATGATGATTTGGTGGAAAGCACGAGCTGTAATTAACCGTGGCTGGAGACGGATCAACAAAATGTTCAATCACTTGTTTTGTTTGTTCACTTGTCTCTGTCATAGCACATTCACAAAGTACTTGTCGTTTTCAAAACTTGAAAAAGCTTTTTTGGCAAATGTAATGGAAGTCTCACGTAGGCCTTTAAAAGCTTATTAACGTAGTATAGTGGTTAAGCGTTTTGTTGCGTTCACAAACTAGGCCATGTCTAATATGTTTGTAAAGATATGCTTTAATCCCAGCTTAGGTTGTACCTTTTGTCGCGTTCATGAAAAAGATTGCAAGTTTCTCCTGTTTCTATATTTGGAATATTATATGATAAATCTGCTCATATCTTTCACCGCAGTCACCGGTTGTACACTATAAACTTTGTTTCAGAGATATACCAGCGAAAATAAGCTTACTGGGAGATTGTTGTAGCTCAGCTGAAAAAAAAGAAAGAAAGAAAGATTGAGGACGCTTTCTTTTTTTGGAAAGTATATAGAACATCTAACCTCCCTCAAAATCGACTTTTGGGCTATCAACTGCACACTACATACGGGCTTGACATGCATTTGACCAGAGAGATAACCGACATAGGCCCAGCTCAATGTAGACGTTCGATAGAAGTCTCAGGCCCAGATCTGAACCAGAAAAACGCAAAGGAAGATATGCGTACAGGATCTTAACACGCGGGTGTCGTTAACACGCGGCTGACATTCGGAGAAACCTTTTTGTTCTTTTATTTTTATTTTTGCTTCTTTTGGGTAGTAACCGAGAAATATCACCAAACTGTCTAAAAGCGCAGAATATATACGAAAGAAAGATGCTTCGGGCCGAGCCCAACATACGGAATAAAAACACATTTAGGCCCGGGTTGTCTGACGGATTTTATTGGACCCATGGGAAATGAACTTTTGTTACTCTTCGTTGTGAGTTTTTTTTTTTTTTTAAAACAAAAAGGAGGAAAGGGACAATTAGCAACTTTCACACGTGATTATAAAAATATCTCTCGTGGGAAAATATTCGGTTTGAGTTATAGTTATTATTTAATAAACAAGTCTATCATCACAACACCAGTAAAATCATCAGTGAGTCTTAAACCTGTCTGTTAGACTCAAGATCATGCTCTAATTTTGTAAGCGATTTCAATTGATGCCCTAACTCAAACTACTAATCTTGAAGTTAGTAAACAATAGGTGGAACCAACGGGGCTAGCTTTGCTAGCTTCTTTGTTGTGAGGTTGGTTGGACAACCTTATCCAATCTATTATAAAACTCAACTATACAAGTTAAAACAATAAACTTCATGCTACCAATAAGATTAATTTGTGGGTTTATAAGCAAATAGAAAGAATCCCACAATTTCCTTTAGGTAATAATAAACCAAGTGGCCTACGTGTATCAAAGTTAAACGGTTAAAGCTTTGTCTTAAAAGACGTGCAAGAGTTAGTAAAAAAACGAATAATTAATTTTTCTTCTCTCGATCTCCAAGAGGATGTCAGCCATGATATCAGAAGTTGAATGGGAAGCTATCGATGGACAATAATGGAACATTAAGGGTTTATTTGGAAATGGGTTGTGTTTGTGGTTTGGTTTTGGTTTTGGGTTCAACTTTCAAATTTTAAATTTTAAGATTTAAATATTGTTTAGTTGTAAGGATTTGTTTGGTTGTTTAAGATTTGGAATGATTTATATGTTAATTAATTTAAATAATATTAATTTATAGTTATTATATATTCAAAAAATAAAAAAAATAAAAAATGATTTTAAAAAATAAGAAAAATATATAATTCAAAAAATAAGTAGAAAATGATTTCATAAATATCAAAAATTATAAAAATAGATAAAATATGAAACTAATAAAAAAATATCCATAAAAATTAAAATACCCAAGATAAAAATGTGCAAGTTTTATAAAAAAATAAATTTTACATTACCTTAACATTACCTTATTTGTTTTCTTGGAATTTTCGTAACATGCTGTTAATTTTTCTTTTCCTTTTTTTTACCAAGAATGTTAATATTTTCTTGCTTTATCCTTTTTCTTTAGCATACATCTCTATTTTTTAAAAAATTGTCAATATATTATTTGCACAAAATGAAAAAGAAAAAAAGAAAGAAAGAAAAGAAGAAGATATATACAATTGTCCTTCTGGTTGAGTCTCACCAAATAAAATCATTTATGTGGCATTTATGACGTCAACAATTCATTAATATTTCTTAATTTCATTTGTAGAGTATATCGCCCAAAAGAAAGAATTAAAAACCAAAAACAGGAAAATATGCTTTTATGGGTTGTTGACGAAGAGGCTAGAGATATTTTATCTAAGTCTAGAGATAGGATACAATTTTATCATGGTTATAATGATTTCAATTACATAATATGACCTTATTATCATAAACACATTTATATGAATATGTAACTAGTGCAAATACCTACTGTGAGACCAAACAATGCCATAACTGTTTTTTTTTTTTTTTGTAATAATCAAATTTATAGTTTTTTTATTATATTTGTCAATTTTTATTTATTTTATAAATTTTACACGATTTTTATCTATCTTTTAATTTTTGTGGATATTTTTTTATTAGTTTCATATTTTATCTATTTTATAATTTTTTTATATTTATGAAATTATTTTCTACTTATTTTTTGAATTATATATTTTTCTATTTTTTAAAATCATTTTTTATTTTCTTATTTTTTGAATATCATAATAACTATAAATTAATATTATTTAATTAATTAAAATATAAATCATTCCAAATCTTAAACAATCAAACAAATCCTTACAACTAAACAATATTTAAAATTTAAATTTGAAAGTTGAACCCAAAACCAAAACCAAAACCACAACCACAACCCATTTCCAAACAAGCCCTAAGTGTGCGTGGTTTCCATGGGACTTGATAGTTCGTCCAATTCAGAAGGGAAAAACCTACACCACTTAAAAATCACTAATCTTAAACTAATGAAGTATGATATACACCAAATCCGCAATGAACATTAATTTTAATACAGATTGAAGATACTTTGCAGATTTGACAATATATTCAAATGATATATGCCTTTGTTTATTCTTTCCTCTATTGCTAGGCCATGGCCTTATCTTCTGTACAAGACCATCCTCTCGAGAGAGGAGACCTAACCTACTAAAAGCCGCCTGCAGTCAGCAAGACAGGTAAGACGATAACTTTGAAATTTCATGAATGCAAAGTTGTTACGAGGTAATTAACTTGTGGCAATATGGTGTATGTCACATGGAAAATTTTGCTCGTTATTTAAGGTCACCCGGAGAGATGGGGAGAGCTTGTTTTGTGCTCCCATACCTGATCTTGTGTTCATGGCCGTATCACCACTAGCTGTAGCAGAGTAATGATTGTATCCACAAAGCTCCGCGTCATTTTCTGGCAGTCTTGCAGATTATGTTTATATATACCTTCTTTCAGTTAAGGTTCGATGTCATTGTTTTTTGCTTTATCCGTGAGTGACAGAGAGAGGATAAGAGCTGAGAGACAAAGACAGAGATGTTAAAGCATAGCATGCACTAGGACAGGAGAATAGATAATGATGTCAAACAAGGATGTAAGGTTTGTTCATGTACGTTTCAACGGTTTACATCTCCTACCTCCCATAAAACAGAAAGTGCAAAAAAAAGGTATAGAAAGCAAGAGAGGAATCGAACTATAAGAATTCATACACGTGTTTGGTCATGATATATCATTTCCGATCAAATTTGACTTCAACCTGCGAACAGCAAGCTAGCTGCAGCTCTTGGTCTCGGACAAATTTAGCAGAACTTTCGTTCATAATGATGCAGCCTGCATTATGCTTTTTGGACGTTACTCTGATGATTGATGAGACAACACGTGTTCGATCGTAAGGATCGAAATTAGTTCAGATAGGTTCCCACGAAACAAAACTGTCCAAGTAAAACTGGCTGTGATCGATTTGCCCTTGAAAATATCACAGGAAAAGAATCCAGTGGACAGGGCGCGCCCTCGCAGTGGTGAATTGGTAATGGAACATAATACTCTCCCAAGTCCCATGCTTTCTTGACATCACGTTACGACCCATTTATCATTCTTGTGATCAGACTGCCACCTCGTCCTGTAAAAAGAGAGAAGAATTACTGAATTACCATCCAATAATAGCGAAGACAACGCAAGCAAAAGTAGCTAATACGATTCTTATACGCATTCTCTCCGTCACGAGGCCAGAGATGGGGGACTTTTTAAGTTCTCGCAGAAAACTTCCTTATATCTTATCCAAAGAGCCTATTTCATTCACTCATTTATGACGGTCCGTCCACATATAGGAAATTTATTGATCTTGAATGGTCTAAATACTTCCGTACGTTTAGCTTTGAGGTAGAAATAGATATGAGGGTCCACAATTGCCGTAAATTTTCTGGTCAGAGTATGCCATCAATAACATGTAGACCACACCAACTTAACATCAGATGACCTGAAAATAGGTGTAACGAAAAAAACAAAAAATTGTGAATTATATAAAGAGTGTCAGATGTCTGTAGGCTATTTACTGTTCAGGCCCATAAACTTGTACCTTACTCTAGTAATTCTACAAGCTAGACTGCATATAAGAAAAGACAAAGAAAAAAAGAGAGGAGATAATTAAATGAAAAAACCTGTAAATTGGAATCTAACTTGATACTTGGAAAAGTATATATAATTGTATTGGCCTAGCTAGCTAGGTACTAGGTACCTAAATTTATTTATATTAGGACAATTGTATAAAAATTGTTCAATGAATCATGCATCAAAAGCTTTTGCACCACTTCAAGGTTGCTATTTTCTTATTCTTATTTATCAACTTGGGAGAGTCGGATATCCCTGAAAAGCATAAAAAAAAAGAAAAAAAAAAAAAAAGAATATACTTCTATCAGAAATTGTTAAAAACATGGGTAGCAGGATTAGGTAGTAGAGTTCAACAATAATTGTAGAAAAAAGATGTGATCTACATGAAATTGGATTGCTGTAGGAGACTACTCTACGTAAAAGGAACGTGGGCCCCCCACGCAGAAGGTGGGCCCAGGGGGTGATGACGCACTGCATAAACCAGAACGTCTTGTCGCGTAGAGGTGAAAGCGCGGGAGTGGGTCCACGCGCTCTGGACCTGCCGAACTTGTCGTCCGAGGTGGGTCTTGGGCTCAACCAAAAATCAAGCTTCCCAGAGAAGTCGGAGGGGTCATTGATTCCTCTCGCGTCCGCACTCCACACGGACCACAACAAATTTCTGCTTTTCCTTTGTTAGAATATATATTTGTAGCCTCCCCGTATTAGGAGCGGTGCAGTAAATCTTGAAGTTTTCTCAAATTCAGCGTAAATCTTGAAAACTAATACAATTCGTTCATCCTTTTAGACATAATTCCCAAATATTTCTCAAACAAAAATCATTTTAGGTTATGACCTTTCTTAAGAGTTTTGTTTAATTTGGTCCGGAGACTTCAATTGCGTATGTTTTTTTCATGTCAAATGACCCGGGTACGTACATTGGTACCGGCCGGCCCTAAGATATTGATTTTACTAGATGGGTATATTGTCATAATCTTTGACCTAGATCCATTTAAATGGGAAAGATAAATGTTCTAGGCTGTACACATAGAAATTGTCCTGTCCCTAGAAATTCTCTAATTGTTGGACCATACTATACATATATAAGATAAGATCATTTGAATATGTATAACGAATTAAAACATGGAGAGGCCACTGGCCACGTCGCGTTAATTAGAATCTACAGAACTTCGTCTAATTAAGAAGCTCAAATTCGTTGATTAGACGAATTGATATTTGTTGCGTGGAATCACAACTTGTCAAATCATACATTTCAATATCAACATTTACCAATACGACTAGAAGATTTGCAAATCCTCACATTGCTTCCGATGATCAGCACCCCTATGTATAGATCTCCCATTATTTGTTTATTTTCCTAGCGGGCAGGGGGGAGCAGATGTAGAGAACAAGTTCATATTTCTTTATTATTTTTTTTCTCTAACCAAAATGTTCAAGTTATCATCAAGTTGCCATTGAAAACTCATTTATTATCCTAATTGACAGAAACTGTTATCAACCTGTGGCTATTGAAAAACTCTTTATTTGTATTATAAAGTTCAGTGGGTACTTTCCACGAGATTTAATTAGATCCTCTTTTATCATCATGACGAACTAATTTAAAAATTATATCATAGTACAAAGGGTGAATATATTCTTTGATTCTCTTCCTAATTGCATGGTGTATATCTATCTCAAACTTTACGTGTATAGATTTTCACTTTTGTCCTTGTATAGTATGAGCAACTCGTCTGTATAAGCATATTCCTATACTCATCAATTATGTTCAAAGGGTTGGAGTCCACACGTAACTTGTAAACTAACGTAGGGATAATGGACGAAAAAGTCCACTGTTTTAACAGAAGGCATACACCCCTAGTGAGGCACAGTTCTATTTAAACTGAATTTCTCTTTTGTCTCTTTCGCGCTAAGTGACAAATAATAACTGCAAATTAAACAACTTAATTTGTTTAGATATATGATCAACTTCTATTTTGGAGAAATAGGAAGGATGGATCGTTCCGTGCAGGGCATGCAAAAAGGGGATTTCATCGTGAGGAAGAAAGCGAGTATAAACTACGTAGCCAAACAGGATTTAAGCTGGAAAACGAAGGAGCTAGGCCTGCTAGCGTCACCGTGAGTTGCTGGTTTTAGACGAGGACAACGAAGGAGGCCTGCTATAGGTTGAGACGGCCGGTATAAATGCATTCACACGATTTATTTATCATTTGTGACGAAGAATTTGGAAAAAGAAAGCAAGGGCCTTTTTCTAAAGATAGCTGGAGGGAATAGCGAAAAAAGATTTCAGATTTTTTCACAGGAAAAATTGGAATGGCTTTCTGGTCCATTATCCTCACAAGCCCATTGCGCACCTCGAGTTTATCTTTGCTTTCAATCGTCTTCTCCTCTTTTCTAGTCCAAAAGCTTTGCTTAAAAAAGGAAAAGAATACGCGATTCCACGAAGCAAACAGAGGCCTTGAAACTACTGTGTATTTTCCTTTATAAACAAAAAGGTCACCGATCTGTATAGGGTCTACGGGCTGTGACTGGGTTCATACTTGGTTACTTTTGTTGAATTATTCGATAACTTTTTGGATGCCTGAGTTTTTTTCTTCTTCTTCTTTGTTTTTGGATCTCTTACGTTGCAGCAGAAGGGAAACATCTCAGCACTGGCGCCTGGCAAATATTAGTGTGAATAGCTGGATGATATGCTTAAGGTCATGAAGCATATCATGAACGATTACTTTTTTTGACTTTCTAGACATCTTCAGGTGCCGAAGTATTCTTGATTGGAACAGAGAGAATCTCATCCCAGTCATTAGCATTTGAGAGCTGGTGGTCTTTTTGCGGACGGCTTCGGATATAGCAGGCCCCTTGTGCGAATTATTTTAGGTCGTCAAGTCGCAGTTGCAAATGATGCAAAAATTGAAGGGAAGGTCCCCCGTCAACTTGACCATGCGAATTTGTTAAGGCAGAGAAGTCCCGGATTCAAACTTAAAGGCTCCAAGTGAAAAAAAGGGAAGAAAATGGGCTCGTTGGATTTGTGTTGTGAAAGCAGAGAAGCCTATTAGACGTGCAGTATATGAATATGTATTTCACGTGCCTGTGCAATTTTTGTCATTTATTATCAATCACCTCTGATCTCTGGGTTGGTGACCTAACATATATAAGCCATAAAAGAGAGAGAATAGTTATCACTAACTAACCTATCAAAACGAACTGAGCCCTACAAATTGAACATAAATTTGAAGAAATTACAAATAAATTAGGCAGTAACATCGGTGCCAAGAAAATACCCACTCAACAAAACAAAGCAAAGTCGCAAAGTAGATTGCAAACCTCAATATTATAGGCAATTAGTATATTAATTCCAAGTCATGAATTTTGTGTACAACCTATTTTCACAATTAAAGCCATCAGACGTTGAAGGCTGATGAGCTTTAAACCCAGAAGGGGAACAGAAGTCTAATCTCTCATCGTACATACATTTCTTTACTAGCTATAACTTTGATGCAGAGAATCTACACACACACACACACACGACAAATTGGTAACAACTAATAGTTCCCTAAAATCCTTCTTTCTAATTCTTCATAACATCCAAATTCAGTAATTCCATAGACAATCAATGTCTACTGGTCCAGAAGAGCTTGATGGGTCCTCTTGATCCTCAAAAGACCTTTGAGCGACATCGTGGTTGGATACCACCGAAGAGATGTCAGTACTAAAGCCTGCTTCAGGCGAGAACTCTGCTTTTGTATGCCGCTTCATGTTTGGAGCATGATTTTCAAGTAACATCCTCAAAATGGATTGGTCTTGCATGAAAACGGAATCTGAGTAGTGCAAATTTCCCACGTTTGAGTAGAAGGATGAGTTTGGAGCAGAGGAAATATAAGACGGGTTTGAGGAAGCTGAGGCGCCTAAGATGGAAGTGTTGAAGCTATCTACCATCTCTTCCTTGGTCTTCTGGTCCTCCATTGGATCGGAGAAGCAGGTCACATGCGACGTCTCGCCAAAACCGGTTCTTGTTTCGCTGTTGTACGGGGATGAATCCATCAACGGCGGCAATAGTGGAGGACGCGATTCGTTCTCAAAGGAGCTTAGACTCACCAACCCTGAAATGTGGGTTTTCTTTCCAGCTGAAATTTTCTTAAAGACTCTGCATATGACCCACTCATTCTGAAAGAGAAACAGAACATACTAAGACCACGACATACAAATTAAGAGAAAATCAACGGGAAAAGACGAGGAACATAACAAAACAGGGCAAGAGCTTTACCCTGGCTGTTTTGGGGAGATTGTATGCAGAATATTTCCCCTCTAATCTGTATTCATGCATGACCCAATTGGTTTTTTCTCCCTTAGGAGCCCTTCCCTTGTAGAAAACGAGAGTTTTCTTCATTCCAACCAGTGCTTTCCTCTTATATATCTCCTTGTCTTTGCCTGTGGCTTTCCAATATCCAGCATCAGTAGCCCTGTTCGTCCTCAAACCAGTTGGGTACTTTCTGTCTCTAAGGCAGAAGAAATACCATTCCTTCTCACCCATTTTAGCCCTCACTTCATTAGAAAACAACAAAGCGTCAAATTAGAAAATTACTCAGCACATACGGGGCTCTGAAAATGAAAGTACAGAGGAAAACATAAGGAAAAGAAGGAAATACGGTTTCGGACACTCACATGGCAAGTCCCAAGGCTCACACTTATTCAAATCAACCTCGCCAATTGCTCTCGCGGAGAAGTTGGTGTCAAGAACCTTCGGAGATAGGTAGTGAGTTACAAGTTCTTCATCCGTCGGATGGAATCGAAAACCTGGTGGCAATTTTATCTGCTCATCTTCTTTTCTGAGCGTAGATACGTTGTCCATTCCTCCAAATCCTCAATTGACAGAAAAAAAAAAAAACTCTGATTTCGACAATCCAAACTGAAAAATCTCAAATGAGCTTTTTCAGAGCATTCAAAGTCAACCAACCTCCCAAACCAAGGCCCAAATGAAGTCCCTGATTCCTGAATAAATTCCTAATGGAAATCTCTAATTCTTTATAGTCGCGGGAAAACAAAGGAAACTAACCTAACAAGACAGGATGTTAGGAGAAGGGAGGAGAGGCTAAAACAAAGGGAGACTACAGAGGTCCATGATAGAATATCAATGGAATTCCAGCGATTAGAGATGAAGGGAGGGGAGGCTATGCTCTGATATCCTCTGTAGCTTAGAAATTGAGAGACGTTTAAGAGAAAAATTGCGTTCTAAGGTGCAGAGGCCATTAAATACTGGTTTTGGAGAGAAAGAAGCGTGGTTTGTAAGTAAACAGGGTGGGCAGTTTCAAGATTTCAGCTCTCTCTTTCAACTTTTCCGCAATAATTTTTTCTCTCTTCAATTTGACCGGAACAACTCACCGCCATACCCCGCATGTAAATGGGATAACTCAACTCCTTTTATAATTGATTAGAATGAAGTAAAATATCTCTCTGCTGTAAGTGAAGTTATCGGGTGAACATTACTAGGGAGACTGGTGCGTTTGAACACCTAAATTTTACGCTTCATTAAAATTTTAACACAATAAAAATAATATAATATTTTTTTTATTATTAAATTATTACTTTTTATTATAAATAAATATTAAAAATTATCTCTTTCTTTTCTTTTTCACAAAATTCAATACTTTAAAATTTTAAACTCTCAAAAATTTTAGGGATAAACACACCCAAAACCCAACCCCCTCCCAAAAAAAAAAAAAAAAAAAAGAAAAAAAAAAACCCAAAAAAACAGGAACATTACAAGGAGGACTTCGAGGTGTGATGAAGAAAAAGGTAAGAGAAAAAAACTGTTGTCGGCTTAACCGAAGTTATTGCCTGTGCTCCGTAAGTTATTTTGCGGGGGAGGTGTCCAAAAAGCCGCAGTTTTATATTATCATATAGACATATACCGTGTGAATGTGAAGAAGATTACAAAAAGCCCACAAACCATCCATCAACAATCATAAAAAAGAAACTCAAATCTAAAGTTCAACTGCCCGAATCACCCTTTACTCCCATCATGTCAGCCACTCAATACATTAGTTGTTCCCTCACAAGTCACAACAGACTGAAACATTTTGTCTTAAAGTGTAAGTATTTTTGTTTCTTGGATAATATAGGAGACAAAAGTAAAACATTCCTACTGCAAAATTGCATTAATATTGTACTGTCGCTCACAGGATGTAAGCCTTTGCTACCATGAATGCATCTCATAATATCAGAGAATACAATTAGGTCTCTGGCGAGCAAAACTGGAATTAGGTTTGTCGTTCTAACTAAACAGATAAAAGTTTTAGTTCCTTCAGTGGTTCCGTATACAACACCTGGGTTTCCACTGAGAGACCATGGCGACCGCTCCTAGTGTATCATGAATCCTATTAACCATAATTGACTGGAAATAACAAGGATCTTGAGCTGGAGGTGTAATGGGCTTCTTTCAACTTTCAAGGATTACCAAAAGTCAAAGCTGTTTAATATAAACCTGGAAGATAGTTAGGGTAGCTATTGCTATTAAATTTTCGTGTGGAAAAACAGAGGGATTCTTTACTTTTTATCAAAGCTACAGTGGTTAGTGGACCCATGCATTCGTTACTACTCCGAGGAAGAAAATTAAGAGAGTTATTTGAACATAACAAGGAACAAAAGGGGAAGTCTTGGGTTACATTAATATATAGCTAACCAGTCCTCCAGCACTTAAGAAAAGGCCACGAAAATTCTCCCGCGTTTGCTCTCGTCTTCCAGATCATCGAGTCCTGCAACTCTGAATGACGTTGTCATTTCTTGTCCAAATCAACAAAAAAAGCATAGTAATATTCTCGTAAAGATTCATGCCTGATGAGCCTTTTAGTCTGCAATAATATGTGTGCCTTCTATTATTCTAGACACTACGACAAAAGCTAGCCTGTCGTAATCTCGATCCCTTCTCTCCTCAAAGGATTTGTCAAATGATTAAATCCAAACGAACAAGAAACTTAATTTGTTCTAGCGAGTTGAACACAACTTCTCCATAGCACACAGATCGCGTACGAGCGTACTTCACACGGAATTTGTCTTTAATTCTGGAGGGGGGTAGGGGTTTGTGCTATTTCTCCAAGAAACACACTACAAATCATATGCAGCGCTTTCAAATCTTTTAGTTGAAAAGATTATGATAAACATTATTTCAGATTTGTCATTAATTTTTGTTCAAGTAATTATCCTTGAAAAGATATTTTCTATCATTTAGCGGGTATAATGCTGACTACCAAACCATTTGGAATCGAGGAGGCCACTGAAATAGCTTTCTTTAGATGGATGAAGACCAACATATATATTCACTTGATCTATATCTTTATATATAATATCATATTCATGGGGGCACAGTGATCATTGCAGAAAAACCCAATAAAATTCAAGAAGGATTAGAAAAACTAGCGATTCATTGGTAATTTTTTTTTTTTAAAAAAAGCAGAGATTAGCCTCCGGAAAAGACTTGCACTAGGGACTTGTAAGTCATTTTGTAGGAAACAAACAAAAAAAATAAAAAAAAATAATAATGAGATAAGAGCAATCAAGGTATTGGAACAAGGTTTTATCCTATGGGAATCAACAAGGGAATTAGCTTATAAAATATTAAATAAAAAACTAGTGCGAGGGTCATCTTTTGCTTGGTGATTAGTATGCAATAATGTGCCTTCTGCTTTTGTTAATTGAGTTCAATAATGCCAAAAGTAATCCTTTCCCTTTCAGGAAATAATACAATTATTCATCAGCTACGCGTGGCACTTGTATCTATTTTGAGGAATTTTAATCTGCTCGGCAACCCTGATGATCCAACGGCTGAGACTCACTGGCAAGGTCAAAGGTCAATACAACCGCAAAGAGGGAAATGGACAGTGCCGCCACTGCCGCCGCAAGCCAACAAAACTCTTCCACCTGTGGTGTTCTGATTGGGTTTATCAAATGTCGTACCAAACATATAAGTGGTGTTGACATTTGGATCAAGGTCTGAGCTGGCCTGTGGGGCCTGCTTCCTCTGTTCCGACATGAGGTCACGACTGGAGACAAACACGTGGGAAAAGATGGTTCGTGGAAAAGTCTTACTAAGCAAAAGGTCGGATGGGTTCCGATTAGAGTTAGGCTACTCAATTACACAGTAATCAACCTTTACAAGGGCGGTCAGCAATGTGACTTGAAATTGTTCAGGTCAGACTAAACCCTCTAAGCTAAAAATTCATAATTAATGGCTAGAGAGAGTAGGGGCGTGTGCCAAGTTTTCAGATTCGGTGGCTTGTTATCCGAATCCAAATCCGACCCAATACCAAATTTCGAATTCAAATTCGAAGCAGAGGTCCGATTTGAATCGGATTGAGTCAATAGTGAACACCCTTAAGAGAGAACAACAAAATGATATTCATGTGAAAGAAATGTTGCATAGGCTTTTTGGGTGATGGAATGTACAATGGATTGGTATAGTATTGACTTTTGCACACATGCCAGTTCAATCTCAATGCAAATAAAGTCCCAAAGTACAACTTATTAAAGTTTGGCCAGTCGTATTATGACACCTTACAAGGGGATGAAGAACCTTTTTTTTTTTTTTTTTTTGACCTTTATCTTTCGGAGTTTGTAATTTATTGGAGAGACGTGTGAAATTGGGCAGGCTTGAGATATTTGGCTCTTTGGGTAAAGTTTAGCAAATCTTTGTTGTAGCTGTTTGGGCAATTAGGTAGCAATTAAAGCTTTCCGGGTTCCAGCTGTCAATAGGATTAGTGTAGCTAAACTACTGGTTTGGACCAAAACATTTGAGAGCGCGTATAGCATGCAATGAACATGGTTGAAAACGGGGGTCTCATCGATCAGATGGTCACTTCAAATTTTGCTCACCAAAATCGGAAATTTCTTATCCTATGGCTTTTTGAGCTCAAAACTGGTAATAAATTATCACTAATAAAATTTAATATTATCTTTGCGTGTGGATAGCATAGCAGGCGGCAAATTATAGAAGTGTTGGGACAGAGCTGAAACAAATGACGTGATTACCATGTGGGTGATCTGGCAAGAGTAAATAGAACGTGTCCTATCTTAGCATTTACAAAAGGATGTGCCAAATTAATGTCCCAAAGACAAACATAAAAAGAGAAAAAGAAAAAAAAAAGAAAAAAAAGAAGAAGAAGAAGTCGAAAATCATGTTGTAGAAAGTCAATAGAAATGCTTTTGCAGAAAGATATAAGTCCACTGTGGATAAGGTTTAGAATTGATGGAAAATGCTAAGCTGTTGTTTTTTAAATTATTAAATTTATTCTCTAATATCTGAGGGCACACATTTGTCTTAGAGATACAGAACACATAAGGTTGGAGTTGAAACGAACCCCTGTATGATTAATGAGAGGATCAAATCCAGGGAGAGATGGTGGATTCTGGTTGGTTTATTCCATAACAACCAAGGTTTGTCACCATTCCTAATTTTGCTTAAATAATGCTCCTAATCAATTTCTTTAGCTTTAATGTGAAATGCATGGGCATGTTAAAATTGACCTGCAAAGGGCTTGAGACCGTTGGATTCAAATATTTGCTTTTGATGATGGCAGCTGTAATGCTCTATTCCATTGGTATTAGTCACTGATGTAAGATTGGCAGAATTTTTGATAGAATTGTAAGATTAGACTTTTATAGGTTTTTGAAAGAGAATAGAGGCGATAGCGGTCACAATTGGATGACTGACAGGCAAGAGTTCCCTATTGATATAAAAGGGGATGGGTTAAATAAAGGTGCCGGTAAGAAGGAGAGGTAAGAGCGCCTTCTCTTCGGCTATAGGAAGACAATTCGGTTAC
The DNA here is from genome assembly GCA_003952965.2 of Morella rubra. Lineage (NCBI taxonomy): Eukaryota > Viridiplantae > Streptophyta > Magnoliopsida > Fagales > Myricaceae > Morella > Morella rubra. The sequence goes on from CM025854.1 coordinate 29,267,399, forward strand.
GGAGCTCTTACTGTTGAAGCTTAGATAAGAGAATATGTTATCGCATCGCTTTTTTTGTAGAAAGCTCGACCAGCCAGAAAAAGTGTTTGGCCAAAGACAAAAATGCAAGTCGAGTCTACTCGTATCTCACATCAGCAACTACTCTCTCAATGTCTGGTGGAGGAACTCAATGTTGAATTGAGGATCTAACATTCTCGAACTCAAGCCTCAAGCCTATCAAAAACTTAGAAAGCCCCTTTAGACTCTATAAGGCTATTCTATGTTATATGAAATTCTTCCCAACAAGAGCCTTTAGAATTGGTGCCCCTATCTTTGATAAGGATCCCTCGTGTTTAGCCAGTCCCATAGAAGCCTAAGCCTTCGGTAATAAATAGTATAGCACAATTCTTTCTTTATTTTACCCATAAGCTAAGGCATGTTCTTCATTTTGCAACTGATAGAAAGGTGGAGAATCATCATAAGAATAAAGATTACTTATGTAATCCCAAATTTCTTTAGCAGTCTCAAAAGAGGTGACGGTGTATATAGGGCTCAAAGGAAGAACACAAGTCATCCCATTTAAAGCTAAGCACTTTTCATCTTTTGTAGGAAAAAATCTAAACAAATCAAGCACTACAGTGAGACGTGAAAACACCCGATCTCATTCCAATCTGGTTAGATAAAGAAAACTCTGGAAAAATATTGTGGAGATAGATGATTTGATGTAATTTTTTATAAAAAAAATTATTGAAGTTTGATAAAAAAAAATATGGAGAGAGAAGATTTATTATATTTTTTATTTGAAAAGGTATTAAAGTTCATGTGAAAGGTTGATGGAGTTTGTATTAAAGGTATTTGTGTTGTTTGTTTTGTATTTTTTGAAATTTTGGATATTGATTTTATGAATTTTGTTGTACTCACTGTAGCTTATGATGCTTTTGCAAACCAACGTGCTAGTGGCCGCAACTGAGAATATGGTAAAGCAATGAAATTATGAAATTGATATCCTGCCAGGAAAAATAAAATGAAATAGGGAATTTAAGATAAAGAAAAATGTAAATAATGGGCCGTGGCAGCAATAGATCTTTGATCGCATAGCCCGTTAAGTAGCTAAAGTGGGCAGAAATAGATCTTTCTGTTTCTTAATGGGCCAAGGAAACTCGGCCTAAAAGGGTTGTTGGCTATGCAAAGAGTCGGGTACCATTTAAAAAACGAAACATTATTTCAGTATTGAATTTAAGAATTTAGGAGTAATAAAAAGTCATTTGGTAAAAACGATTTCATTTGTAATTCGAAAAAGAGCTAGATTTTAAATTGTTTTCTTGTCCACAGGGTCGAAAAAAGAAGAAGAAGAAGAAGTAAGTCAAAACCCCTTCCGCTAGTGAGGTATCAAGGTATCATAAGATTAAGAGCAGACAAGTATCATGATTCGGATGAGAAATATAGCATGGAACATTTAAACGGCACGACGTGTAATGATCCGAAAGAGAACAAACGACAGGAGCGCCAACCGTCCCCAACGGTCGACACTATGGCAAAAATGCACCAACCTGCGAGCTCTGAAACAAGCCCACGCTTTTATGCTTGTCAACGGCTTCAACTCCAACCCCTCTGCTCTCAGAGAAATCATTTTCGCCAGTGCCGTTTCCATTTCAGGCACTATAGACTATGCGCACCGAATGTTCGCCCATATTACCGAACCAGATAACTTCCTGTGGAACACCATGATCAGAGGCTCAGCTCAGAGCCCCAACCCTTTGAACGCCGTTTCGCTATATACCCAGATGGAGAATCGGGACGTAAAGCCTGATAACTTCACTTTTCCTTTTTTACTGAAGGCCTGCACTAAGCTTTCTTGGGCCAAGATGGGGTGTGGGATTCATGGGAGGGTGGTGAAGTTTGGGTTTCAGTCGAATACGTTTGTGAGGAATACTCTTATTTATTTTCATGCTAATTGTGGGGATTTGAGTGTTGCGAGAATGCTTTTTGATGGGTCAGCTAAAATGGATGTTGTACCTTGGTCAGCTTTGACAGCCGGATACGCGAGGCGAGGAGAGCTAGGCCTTGCGAGGCAGCTTTTTGATGACATGCCGGTTAAGGATTTGGTCTCTTGGAATGTGATGATAACCGGGTATGTGAAGCAACGGGAGATGGAGAGTGCGAGGAAACTCTTTTATGAGGTTCCAAAGAGAGATGTGGTGACATGGAATGCGATGATTGCTGGATATGTACTTTGCGGGTCGAATGAGCAAGCATTGCAGATGTTTGAGGAGATGAGAAGTGTGGGAGAGCGGCCAGATGAAGTGACCATGTTGAGTCTGTTGTCCGCTTGTGCAGATTTCGGAGATTTAGAGGTTGGGCAGAAGATACACTTCAGCCTTTTGGAATTGTGTTCAGGAGAGTTGAGCATTGTACTTGGGAATGCACTTATAGATATGTACGCTAAGTGTGGGAGTATTGAGAGAGCACTCCGTGTGTTCCAAGGGATGAGAGACAGAGATGTATCTACTTGGAATTCCATAATAGGAGGCTTGGCTTTCCATGGCCATGCTGAGGAATCAATCAAAATGTTTATGAAAATGAGGAGGTTGAAAATCAGGCCAACTGAGATCACTTTTGTTGGTGTCTTAGTTGCTTGCAGTCATGCTGGAAAAGTTGAAGAGGGGTGGGGATACTTTATTCTTATGAGAAATGAATATGGAATTGAGCCAAACATAAGGCATTTTGGGTGTATGGTGGACTTGCTGGGGCGAGCGGGGCGACTAAATGAAGCATTTGAGTTCATAGACTCAATGGAGATTGAGCCCAATGGCATAATTTGGAGGGCTCTTCTTGGGGCATGCAGGATTCATGGAAATGTTGAATTGGCAAGGCGTGCAAATGAGCGGCTACTCAAAATGAGAAAGGACCACAGTGGGGATTATGTCCTTCTTTCTAACATATATGCTTCACGAGGTGAGTGGGATGGGGTTGAGAAGGTAAGGAAGTTGATGGATGATACTGGGGTGAGGAAAGAGCGTGGCTGGAGCGTAATTGAAGCAGATGACAGAGCTCTCATGCAGTTTTTATTTGATTCAAAACCTAAGGGGAATTTTAGAAACCATGTAACTTGAGCTTCAAATATGTGTTATCTTCTTCAGAAATACCCAAAAACCAATACAAGATCGAAAAGCACAACAATAATGCATTCATTTGTTTAACATATACTACAAAACAACTAGTAGAGCTACTTTTATAGTCTGAGTTATTCATCAATTAAGTTACAGACAACAAAGGATTGGATTGGCTGCAGAGCGAATCGTTTAGGCACAGTGTGATGGATACTTCTTTAGACCATTTAGACTTCTAATCCAGGTTGAGTTGATCTTGGAATACTATGTATACCATTGCATTCGTTCTTTTCTTAATAGTGGTGAAATTTGGTATTGATTATTCCTGTCAGTGATTCCAGCTTGGTAGCGGAACACTAGACTTGCATTCTCTTTGTTAACCCATTATATAGGCTTCGGTTGCTACTAAGTTTGTGCTGACATCCATGTCTTTCTTGTTTAATACAGCTTTCATCTTCACATATATGATAAATTTTTCTTTCCCCTGGAATCTAGAAAAATTTCTCCTGGGAGAGTTCCTTATTTTCAATTTCTAATGGGATCCCAGTTTCTTTTTGCGAAGGATTTTTTAAAATCAAATTTGGTGTTTAATAAAAATTTTCCCTACGAGTGTTAATTCTTATAGGGATCGGAAGTTTTACGTTTTCCTTCAGATGCTGAACATATTTTTCCCGGGCTTTAGTTATCCCATTAAAGATATTAGCATAAGATGGAGCAAAGTCGCAATAGTTATATCTTTTTTTTTTAATTATATTTCTTAAATTTTCAGCATTACTGAGGATGGTAGTTAATTAACTGGGCTCTTGAACCAGCTAAGGGCGACCTTTTTTATGTGTAGTTAAATATTCAGAAATGGAAAGTTGGTCCAGCCCACTTTTGGACAACAGGTCCAAGGAATCTAGCCTCCCTGCGCTCTAGGTGAGAGCTAAACATGCAGAGGATGGGCTAGATTCCTCGGACGGTACCTGTACCTGCAGTGGTCTCCCACTAGAGCAACGACTGCCTTTTCACCTCCTCCCTTTTGTAAAGGAGCAAAGAAATGGTATTCGATAAAAAAGAAAAAAAATGGTATTCGCAGAAAAATGCTGCAAATGTTTGAATCTGGCTGATAAGTAAGGGATTGATACATATATGATCAAACATCCACTTCAGACAAAAAAAGTACAACCGGAGGAAGTAGTCAACGTAGTGACTTTCAATTTGAAACCCAAAGAAAGAGCTGGAACACACTGCACAATTAACAAAGACGTAAACACAAATTGATAAGGTAAAACACCAGTGATATCCCCTTACCAATTAGTAACTCTTGCACACACCGATCGACACACATGCACGCGTTGAACAGGGAATATATCATTTCGATACTGAAATGTATATATGGTGATCTATCATTTATCAACGTCGAGAAAGGGCCACAGCCGACAACAGGATTATCAGTATGAACATAATAACGCCTCCAAAGGATCCAATCAAAGAGCCAGATGCGCGCTCGCAGAAGGAGTTGAACTGTTGGCAGATGGCAAACCAATTAGCCTTGGCATTCCCCTTGTGCGCCAAGTATACAATAGATGCTGCTGCAGAAGCTCCAGCCGTCAAAAGAGCTAGCATTGCCTAGAAAAGGATGGAAACTCTCCCATAGTTAAGACAACAGCTTGTTGAAGGCAAAAACTTATATACCAATGGTGGTCATTGGAGAAATGTCGAAAGATGCCGTTGAACCCTTACTTCTCACAGAGAAGGATTAAGGGACATAGTTTGGTTATAAGGGAGTAGTTCTCTAATGATTAGATCAACCCACGTGCTGCAAAATAGCCGTATGGTATGGTTGGCATCTGCCTATCAAGTGCTTCCAATATGTGAACAAGAGATCGTCAGTCACTGATCAATATATTCATACCTACAAAGTGCCATTTTGAGACTCTGGACGATGCATTGTCTTGGAAGTTTTCTTCCAAGGCATTATGTGATTGCCAATTTTCTATTAATTAACGATGTCAATGGTACTATCTAGGATTTCGAAGATTTACCGTGTCAAGGAAAATCAAGAGAATTCTACTTCTTTGCGCACTGCTCCTCAAGATGTGGAAGATAGAAAGAGGAAGAGAAAGCACCAGATAAGCGCATACAATGGAATTTGCAATCACAAAAAACCTGTTGGAGACAATATAATCAAGGGTAAGTAACTAGGCGTCTCAAAATTCTAAACTAATTAACAAACAGCAATGACGTCACGTCGTCAACTACAATTGGTCAATATGCCTATCACTTCGTTAAATTTTCAGTATATAAGATTGATCAATTGATGAATGTTTAAATGGAATAATCACGGAATATAAAAGTATATTGTTACAGGTAGGAAGACATACGTAAACATTGGGAGATCCTTGTACTCAGCCCTGAATCGGATGAACTGCGTGACAAAAGGAAGTGTTTCATTAGTTGTTCCCATGGCTATAGCACTTCCCAAGGTACCCAGAACTGCAACAATTCTTAGAATGAAGTCTAGGATGGACACCCCTCTGTTCACCCCATCCACTGGGGCATAACTCTTCCCCGTACCAAGCTCAACCCCATCTGTCTTCATTTTTTGCTTGGAAAATATGTGTTAAAAGTCTAGAAGTTTTGGAAGGGTTTTGAAAGACTTCGAGTTGAGACTTGAATGTGCACTGAAGAGCAGAGTCCAAAGGGTATTTATATACATGCAAGCTAGCTCTTGATATTCCTCCATGCAAATCTGTCAAGGGGTGCGGCAGGTTTGGTAGACGGTAGTGGCTAATAGACCTCACTCACATAAACAGAAAGGAGGATTTTTTTGCGTAAGCAGGACAGCCGTCATCATGTGATCAGGTTGAGATAAGTTGCAGATAACTTGAGGGTACTGACTAAAGCTAATTTTAAGACTACCTGCCCGTACTTGCTCTACCTTTTTCACATTTTTCAAGCATAACATAAGGTCGCCACCTCCATATTAAAGTGAAAAAGAGAAACTCTTATCAACCTACACCAGATACCTAGGCATATCTCAGGTTTGAGGAAGATTTGGAATCGTGGGGCAGTTAGCAAGGTATCAAGCCGCGGCAAAGTCTTGAGAACGCATGGAGGTTGAGTTGGTGCATAATCCTAATTCCCACATTACATCTATCGTTGAACCAATCCACTAGGACTTTTGTCACCCTCGAAACATAAGCAGGAAATAGATGGAATATCCTCAGCGGTTGATCATTTTCTCTTGCATTTCCCTGGCCCTTGATCGCGTAAAACCATCCACCGGGAAGTATATTCCATGCCAAGAACTTAGCCGACAGGCAAAATGTCATGCCTCCGTGAGCGTTTTATAAGGAGCTTTATAGCTTAATACGACAGAAAGGTGGAAACACATGAGGTCGTTGAACTAATATATAATCATTTGGGTTTTTCGGGATATTCACACTGCGAAAGTCCTTCAATAATAAAACTTTCAATATCGCTGTTGGAGCAATAATGTATATCAATTAAGAAAAAAAATTACAATCATTGGCACTTAAGATGGGCCATGTGGTGCTGAGTGGAGACTGGAGCCCAACTCCTTTTTCCTCGAAAAACATCTGGGAGAGCTATTAGGCCGAGGTCATGGCCTGGATACATGGAACGAGATCCGGGCTGCAGGCCGGCTGGCCATGATTCGACTATTCCATCTCTAACAGAAAATGGCTAGAGGTCTCTCCCGAGCCCACTTCTCGATGTCTTGTTTGGCAAGAGAGAGCCTTCGAAATGCAAGCGAAGGCTTTCCGTTTCTGCTTCTTCTTTGGCTTACTTCTAGTTGCCAACCGAAAGAGAAGAGCGAGAGCCAAAAAGAAACAAAAGATGCATAGGTTATGTCTGCTTTGATTTTGAAAATATTTTTTGTATTTGTTTTTATCGGAGGTAGTGTAGATTTTCTTGAGAATTAGTGAAAAGTTTATTAAAAATTTTAGAATATGCAAAAAGTGTGTTAAAAGATATTGAAATTTGTGAAAAAAAATATTGAAATTGATAAAAAGGTAATTGTGAAATTTTTTTAAATTGGTTTTAGAATTAATCAAACGTAGCCATAACCTGTTCGAACAAGTTCCTTTACGTTCACATTTGGAGAGGAAAAAAAATTAGAAACAATTTGTTTGGTACAAGTGGTAGAGATGTCACATGTCCGCGGGTTGGCCCGAGATCCAACCAGAAGCCCTGGAGTAGTACTGTAAGTCTGTAAACACGATGCTTTGTTGTTCAGTCGCGTTTTCCTCCTGCTAGAGACCTATGGTGGCGGCTTTTAGCATGTCCGCTACCAAAAAAGAAGGGTATAAAAAGGGAATAGTCAGAGAAAAAAGTTTGAATAAACTCAAGGGAAATTGTTATTTTAATCCCTAAGTTTTGCCCCTTTTAGCGGTTTGTTTCTTAAGAATTAAATTCTAACAAAATAATCTTCAAACTATCATCTTTTGGCAAAACCATCTTTCCATTAAGGTTTCGTGTGCTTGTTTAGCGGCAGAGCGTTACACGCAGGCAAAATTTTCACTTGGCATTGCACAAGCTAAATTTGCTGTCATTCTGTTCATTGGAAAATTGAAACGGTGTCGTGCCTTTCATATTCATCCAACGAAACTAAAATGCAACCAGGGTTATACGATATCGTTGCATTTCTTAGAGCTTCATTTTAATCAAACGGCACCGTGCAAGATAAAGGTTATAGAGAAATCGAATGGCCATTGTCTCCCCCTCCGTCTTCTTCCTCTCCATCTCCTTTCCAAAAACCCTACACCTCCCACTCAATCACTGTCGTCCATTAATCCAAGAACCTATCTCTTATCTTTTCCTCACTGCCCCAACACAATCATCGTCCCCCTTCAGAGCCTCCTCGCAATCACCATCTTCTTTATGGCCGGAACTACCTCACGAAACCATTAAAAACTCCGAACCCGCACTCTACCAAACCATCAAGTTCTTCCTCAGAATCACTTTACCTACTATAGCTTCTACAGCCACGACATCATTGCTCTCATCGAGGATCCGGTTTGACCCCAAGACCCTTATTGCCCCAATGCCCACCCAAGTACTCAACAAAGAGAGCAACGGTTCTGTAATTGCGAGATTTGACCTTAAGGAAAAGCTGAAAGTTGTAGACTTTGTGATCTAAGTGAAACCCGACGACCAGGCTTGGCATTTGCTGAAAACCCAGATTCGTAGCTACAACCAAGAGCTTGAATCCGCTATAGATGGATTTCAAGAGATAGTCTCCTTTCAGTCATTTCAAACATGCACTGGGCCCCCACCTCCAATTTTGACCATTCACGAGCTCTGTCTCTCTCTCTCTCTCTCTATTCATAAAGGAGCTGCATGCTGTCATTCTGAGCTGAATGTACTGCTCCTTTACCGAGTCCAACTCGATCCCCACCGAGTTTTTCCAGCATGAAATTGTAACAAATTAACCTTCGTTTGTGATATCTTTTACTTCCTGCGGTGAGAAGGGCCGTTGAGATTCTCTCCCTCCCATGCCAAGAAAGTCTCTAGTTAGATTGTTTTCAATCCCGCTCGAGCCTCTATTATTCTTTAACGTAACTAGCTCATTTTGTGCTGCACTTGTTTGCATCATGAGCTGATCAAAACTATTTGATGAACTTGCTAATGATATCAAATTGGAGCTACCCAATATTCCATCAGCCATGGGCATACTGGCAGTTGCTGTGAAATTCTTTGGCTGCTCTGCATTTTGAAAGACCTGAGGCATCTCATTTCTGTTTTGGATGAGAGTATTAAAATTTGTTGTGTTTGAAGAAGAGGAGCTCATTACTCCAAAGCTGCCGCAAAAGACTAATGGGTTGCTTATTGTAGAACCCATCTGTGCTGCCTTCTGCAAAAGTGCAGTGGCAGACATTGGCGCGACAGGCTTTGATTGGTTGTTTTGGCTGTCGGAGTATAGAGAGGATAGGCTTTCCACCATATTTCCTTTGTTCCCTCCCTCCTTTGGTTCATGAGGCGGTGCCGTTAGAGATGGACTTGCGTTTGTTGAAGTTGAGGCGCACTTGTCTTGGAACTGATTGAAGTTTTCAAAATTTGCCATAGGAGATGAACCAAAGATGTTGGCCGACGCCGTTTACACCATTTCAGGAAAACTAGTAGAATTGGATGATGTGTAGAGCTAAGAATTAGCTACTAGGTCGTTCGGATGAACTTGAGAATTTGCCTGGTTAAGCCATACAGATAATCTGGGCTTCTACTGATCAGGGGAAGGGTGGTTTTCACTTGGGGAGTTGAGTGAGAAGATGATGGAGCTAAAGGAGATCGACGAGAAGGAGTGCAATAACAGCGTATAACTCTGGTTGCATTTAGTTTCGCTGGATGAATATAAAAGGCACGACACCGTTTCAATTTCCCAATGGACAGAAGGGCAGTTGAATTGGCTTGTGCAGTGCCAAGTGGAAAATTTGCTAGCGTGGACCGTTCTGCCGTTAAACAAACACACGGAATTTTGACGGAAGGATGGTTTTGTCAAAAGATAATAGTTTGAGGATTATTTTGTTAGGGTTTAATTTCTAAGGATCAAACTGCTAAAAGGGGCAAAACCTAAGGATTAAAATACCAATTTCCTTAACCTCAACATATATAATTTATATTCCCAATCATCTATTTGAACATACTTTTCAATTCTGACATTAAGTGAATGAATAAGGAAATAATAAATGAATGCACTGAAATTCTCAAAAAGTATGATTTTCTTCTGTATTCTTTGTTAAAAGGTATTTTTTTTAAGGCTAAATTACTCTGTACGTCCCTAGCATTTGACCTTTTTCCAGATTAGTCCTCAGGATTCAATTTTTTCTAAAACTATCCCAAGGGTGAGGATCCATTACCAAATAGATCCTGCTGTCAATTCATTGGATGGAAATGCACACGTGGCTAACGGCTTACAAGTGGGAATTGACAGCTGGATTTTAAAAAAAAATCTCGCCCAATCACAATGTGACACGTGTCAATAAAATAAATAAAATTAAAAAATATTTTAAAAAATTAAAAAAATAAATCTAAAATTAAAAAATAATGTTAAAAAAAAAAGCTTAATCGGGGTTGGGGACCCCTGATCCTTTCCCGGTGGAGGGGTCACGGTGGAGGCCCCCTCCACCAGCCGGCGGGGGATTTTGGCCGCCCTGTTCGGAGGGAGGAGTCCCCCAGCCACCCCAGAGCACTGCTCGGGGTGGAGGAGGGACTCCTCGGCGGCCAAAATCCCCCGCCGGTAGGTGGAGGGGGCCTCCACCGAGAAAGGATTGGGGGTCCCCGACCCTGATCAGCTTCCAGACCACGATTAGCTTCTCGACCCCGATCAGCTTTTTTTTTTTTTTTTTTTTTAAAAATAGATTTTTTTTTTTTTTAAAAATATTTTATTTATTTATTTTACTGACACATGTCACATTGGGATTGGATGAGATTTTTTTAAAAATCCAGCTATAAATTCCCGCGTGTAAACCGTTAGCCACGTATGCATTTTCGTCCAATGAGTTGACGACAGTATCTATTGGTAATGGTTCTCACCCTAGGGATAGTTTTAGAGAAAATTAAACCCTGAGGACCAATATGAGAAAAAGGTCAAACTCCAGGGACGTACGGAGTAATTTAGCCTTTTTTTAATGGTAAGTAATTAGCAAATAACTAGTTGTCTTCTACCACAAAAATAAAAAGATAAAAAATTGTTTGTCTTCTAGGAGCATGTGCATGCGTTTGCATAAATATTATATAATATAATATAATTCTACAAAATTTACAAAACGAATACTCAAAATCTCAATATAAATCATCTCTCTCTACACATTTTTACAAATTTCAAGAAAAATTAAATATCTTTAAAATTTTTCACTAACTTTTACACAAAAACTTATAAAACTCCAATCGATATAAATATTTACAATTTTATAAAATTTCGATCTACATAAATATTTACAATTCTATAAAATTCAGATCTACATAAATATTCGCAATTTTATCAAAATTTTATATATATTTTTTTAGAATATCCCATGTCTCGAATAGTTATATTATTCAAATAAGAACCAACTTGCCCTTTCGGATCTCTAAGTACCTTCTGACAGATGGCCCTACTCTCCCGCGTGAAGAACCTAACATAAAGGGGTGAACTTTGACTTGTGATTGGCTTATGCTTGGTCCGGAGAGGCATATTCAAGCTCCAATCACTCTGTCAATATTCAACAAAGCAAACTAGAGTTGTTGGCGTGAACTGTCAAGGTCTCTCTCCTCTCTCAATTCTCTATTCTGTCAAAGAGAAAGGGTGCAAAGAACAAGAAGGAAGAGAGAGAGAGAGGGGAAAAGTAAATATGAATCAGAACTGGAGCGCTTTTCTGATCGGAGTAGTTGGCGCAGCCATCACCTTGTCTTCTTACTCGCAGACTTTCATCTCTCCCACTCAGTGCGTCACAACGGGCCTCCTCGTTCTCATGTCTGGTCTGCTTGTCAGAGAAGGTTTAATATCTCTCTAATCTAAGTGCTATCGATGTATATACCCATGATGTGGGTTGTCGACTTATCCAATGTGGTTTGCTTGGTTGGTTTTTGGTGTTTTAGTTGTTGTAATGGTCAAGTGAGGACTTCGAATAAAATTCAAAGTTAGCGTCTTGATTTGGTATTTTTATGTGGTTTCTCCAATTTCTAATATCTGTCTGTTTGTATTCAAAACTAGCTATTGCAGCTGCTTAGTTTTGTTTCGAAACATTTAAGAACTCGATACGGGTCTTTATTGGAATGCTGCTGACTGCCGACTGGCTTCTTTCGGTTCCCATGGCGCTATGGGTATTCACTTTGAGGATGTTCCAAAGCACAAAGCTTTTTTAAAGACTAGCGCACGTCTTCTTGTTAGTTCCTTGAGAAAAGAAGATTTTCCTGTTTCAGCCACAGTAAAGATTGAGAAATCTTTTTATCTGCGCGTATCTTTAATGTAGAAGTTTGCGTTAAACATCCAGAAAATGGTTTAACCCACAATTAGTATATTATATTAGCCACTCACCCTCACCCTCATCTACATGGATGTTGGGTTTGACTCAGCCACATGTACCCATACAGAAACCGTTTTTATAACCAGAGTATAGTTTGGCAAGACTTCCTAAAAGATATTTCGGAGAGATTGTTTTTTAAATTAACTTGTTACATATACCTATAGTTCTGAACTTGAGGCAATAACCTAGTGACCTCGATATGGATCAGAAATTTCTATGTCAAGACTCAAGCGCAGTCAACAGCTCGAAGCTGAGACCCAAAGGAGGCTGCAACCTGAACGTGAGGGCACGTTCAGAAGAAAGTTAGGGTTTCATCATTCATGTGCATAATCTGCAATTGGTAGAAAAATGAAAATGGCCTAAATGTGAAGATGGAAACCCTCAAATGCAGAATCTGCAACGGGTAGCATGTTACACTAAGTGATCTGCTTTGATTTGATCAGGAATGAATAGATACACTACCTTCGACAAGCCTCTTAAGCTTTGATCAGACGGAAAGCCATGATCTTTCAACCAGCTCCATTTTCATCACAAATCTCGCATGAGAAAAGGAGGCAGTTATATAGCCAAAGATGACTTGCCGATTAGCTGGCTAACATGAATACAACACGAGTCGTTGATTCACGAGTAGCATGATATCCAATTTTTGACGGCAAGTCATCCTTGGCTGTATTGCATAACCTCATTCCCACATGCCAGACTTCAGATGAATTATGCCATAACAAATAGTGGTTCCCATCATGTTGGAAGCATACTCACCAATGAACACCAAAAAAAAAAAAATTGTTTCCTACAATGAGGCAGACAGTCCGACAACCCAACCAAGGAAACACAGGCCAAACTACCCTAAAATCCAAAATATAGAGAGAGGCAGGAATTTCCCAAAGGAGAAAAGAAACATTCCCTAGTGGAATGAAGAAAACAGGCTCCCTCTCCTTATTTCCATGTAAACTAAAAGAAGCATTTCCCACAGAGAGAAACAGAGAGAGGGGAGGAACCCGATTGGACTTCCTAGCTTCTTGGCAGGGCGTGGACGAATGGGACTTGATGCAAACAGAGAACCACTAGCGGTTCTTTATAAAGAAAAAACTTTTACTCGGTCCAACGGCATGGCAATGTAATTATGTAAGTACTAAAGATGCTAGATTGTTTTTTTTGCAGAAAGGACGGCTCTAGCCTCTAGAACTGCTCAGTCTCTTTCTTTATCTAATGGAGCGAGAGAAAAGATGAATAAGTTGTAGGGTTCACAGCGTTGGATGTGACATTTCCATGTTCCAAAAACCAAGAGATGTTAGACCTAAAGATCCATCCCCATCACCTTACCTCTGACTAGTTTCTCAGATAACCATCTTACGAGTCATTTAAGATACAGCCAAGATTTTGACTTAATAGTTGAATTCAATGGGGTGTCTCACCAGAAACCGTACCAATCTGCTGGGGGGAGTTGAGTTAGGTGGGTAAATTTACTACGTATATTCGGAGATGCGGCAACAAAAGCTTAGGGAGACTATCCGAATGGCCAAGTGGGTATCTTGGGTAGGGATTTGCCTCCCAAAGGGAATTTTCATTGTCTTAAACCTGGGGCATGTTCGTTTTCATTATTTTTGTAGGATTTGAATCCTACTTTTATTTTTACAATCTAAACATCATAACATACACGCATTTTTATACAATACTTTATTACTTTTTCTACACACAATCCCTTTCAACAACTTCTACACACATTTTTATACAAATTTAACACTACCTAAATATTCACAATTTCATCAGAATCCTAAAAAAAAACATGAAAACGAACATGCCCTAGATTTCCAGTCATGAGTCCCTCTTTCCGTGTCCTTTTGGTCACGTTCTTTATGCATTTTATCTTGCTTTTCAGAGCTTATGGATTGAAAGTTATCTCTGGGCCAGGCATTGGGAAGCGAACGAGGAAGACACGATCTAGAAGTGGCGATTATGGAATAGATTCCACTACCCTCCAAATTAAAGCATCTAAAACTGGGCACCACATCGACATATAGGAGCCCGTGACACTCCCAACTTGTATCTGGACCAGAACCTTATTATTATGTGGAACCAAGGCTTTAGGTTCCCTTCACACGACATCACCTCACGTTTTATTAATATTCGCTAGGCCTCTAGCCACGCCATGCACGGGTACTACTGACAGTCTGACTCCTAAGGACGAGAGGCCTCTAGATTTCACATACATGACAGCGAGTCTTGATAGTTAAAAGTAACATCTAAATCCCATCATCATAGCACAGACCATTGATTCTTTTTTTTTTTTTTTTCTCTCTCGTTACAGACTATTGATTCAAACAGAGCCAGAACGCAATTTTTGCACCTTCAAATGCGACTAAAACCACGTGCAGTCTGTATGCAGAGGCGAAGCTAAAAAGTTTATCTCTGTGGCCAAGATTACTTCTTTTTGGGGCCCATGGAAAGGGTATTTCTTCAAGGGTCGACATTGGTGAAAAAGCAAAAAGATCCTACGCATCCTCCGAAGGGCCATTGGAGAAAAAGCAAGAAGATCCCATGCATTCCCCCACCCCCCCGGTGTCGTCCCTCTCCCTCTCTGTATTCCCCACCCTGATAATCAGTTAATTTGAAGAGCTAACAAAAGCATCAGAGATTGTTAGTAGGATTTTTATGGGATTAATTAGCGAGTAGTTATCTTTTAGCTTGATTTGAATATTTGGCAGTTTTGTGATAAAATCGTTGATATTAACTTATTGCTGATTTATGATAGAAGCATTCGTGTCCGTCTTTGGTTGGCGACAACTTTGCCTCACAGAGAATTATTAAAGACACAATATATTTTAGTCTCAGAATATAACTTTTGTGTACTTCCAATCGTTTATTTTTCCCCTTCCGAGACTAGTCTACTGCTAGAAACAGGCCGAAAATTTAGATCCATGGCGGACGTTAAGAGGGCTACTCTAATTCCTTGCAACGAAATTTTCTCCACCATCAATTTGTTGGTTGAACCTACGACTCCACACAGAGAGGCCCGGTACCTTTTTCATAATACATCTGTGGTTATCCCCAAAACTGCGACGACTCCACACAAAAGAGGAAAAGTACGTATCTTAGCAGTCCAATTAATTTCCTTTCTTTTTTAAAAAAGAATTCCTACCGTCAAACAGATTCAACGTTCATGGACTTGGAAGTTCTTTTGGTAGCTTTATACGTGGCTGTCGGTCCATCTTTGATCTATGCTCAATGCATCTATACTATATTCCAGGTATCCCATTGATTCAGAGAATTTGGTCTTGGCCTGCAGATCCTCTCTTTCCCCTCAGTTCCTTTCTCTTTTAGGTTCGCAGTGTTTCTATGCACGCGCGCACATTTGCTTCACTGGTTTTAACAGTCTTCAAAAGTGGCCAATGCCCACTTAAAAATCTCAATTAACTGTTTCTATGTTTGGATAGTGTTTCAAAACGTTTTCAAAAATTTTTCACACTCACTTTTTTATTAATTCCAATACCTTTTCACTAATTTCAATAACTTTTTATAAATTTCAAACAACTTTTAACTCACTTTTCACCGATGCCAAAGAGAATCTATACTACTTTTAAAAAAAATACAAACACAAAAAAACTGTTTTTAGATCTAAACCAAACATAACCAACTTTCTTGGAAGTGGTAACCAACCTACTCTGCGTAGCATTGTCCTAATCCAGCAATGACCAATTACAGAATAATAAGAGAGTTGGCTTCTTCTTTTGCGGATAATAACAATACAAGAGAGTTCGATACGGACGCCCCTTTTTTTCTACCCACTCGCAAGATCGTCCCTCTCCGTTCTTTTCAACATTTGTCTACCTACGGGTTCCGCCAAGCCTAATCAAATAAATTCTACGGTTCGGACACCATTCAATTATACAGCTCGTAGGACAAAATTTTATACTTTGGTTTTTTCTCCCACGGCATCACTTGTCAAATCTGATGCAAAAGCAGCGGCCTGGAAGATTAAACAGCAAATGAGGTTTTAAAATTGAAAATTTTAAGGATTCCAGACTTTTCTTTTTTTTGGTAACAAAGGACTTCAGACTTGGATACGACACGTTTGCCAATTTTTTTCATCAGCATACAGTCTCAATTAGCGAGCACGGGGCACGTTGTTACCTACAAGGATTCGTGATTCGACGTCCAAAAAGAGAAAAGGGTTGTCACACAAGAAAATAGATGGAAAACCGCTGCATTTTTTATTCCCAGGATTCTTATACTCGGTATGATTTCTCCCCTTTTTTCTTTTTTCTTTTTTTTTTGGGGGGGGGGGGGGGTTGTTTACTTCTTGGCTCCCATCCTCGTACACAACGTATATGTAGCTAAGCATGTTCTATATAGCAGCACGCGTGCAGAGTTGAGAAAAAGGGGATTTATTACTACAGACATGAATAAAATATAACGCAATAATTCGAAATGTCTACAATCCACAGAGAAACCTGTCTGTTTAAGATGTTCTAGCCAGAGATTTTTACCTGCCTTCTACGAAGATACGAAGAGGACACTTATGGAACCTGCCAAAGGAACTGCATATGAGACTCGCATAATACCTCTAATAAGCTAGAAACTGGCATCACAATCTGGCCCACTCCTTGTGTGAAGATAACTGACCTACCCCAGGAATCATCAAGTATTAACCACCCCCGACACATCTCCAAATCAGCTTTCCAAGCATCCACAAATTACCTGAACATGCAGAGAAAATTGCAGACAACAAACCCTTGAAAAGGTGGCGTCTTCATAACCACTTCTAGCTCTGAACTCCATCAGTATCACTACATATTTCATTTAAAAATGAAACTGGCCAATGAAACTGCCAGACAGAAATTCAATGAAGCATGAATTTTAAAAACACAGCCACATACTGTTGAACCCCAAAAATAAACACTAAAGGGTGCACACCTGATTGGCTATCAAGAAAACAGATGCCTTCATAATCACCATCTCCCATGCATAGATAATATGCTGACAAAGAGGTTCACTTCAATGTTCTGCTGTACTAGCACTATGTATGCTTCACAGTGCTACTTCAAGCAGTTCCATTGTCTCACAAAGTCGTAAGCAATCATGAAAATAAACACAAATAAACAAAGCTTACTCACCTTCAATCAAATTCCTCAAAGCTAAAGTTTCACAGATACAGATTAGATAGCACAGCAAAGAGATTATACAGCTAAATAATGCAATCACAGATATCTGCTTTTTGAGGGCACGAGGATAAATGTCAATCCTGAAAATGGAGATAACGTGAGAGCTCCAGTTAAATACAGCATACTGCTTTAGATTCAGAAAATCGACTTAATCCCACATGAATTAGAACCACCACAAAAGATCAGCCAACATAGCTGAGATCCATCCGACAATAAATTCAGCACTAGTACAACTAGTAGAGGATGGAAGCAACAAGGTTTTCAGTTCAGTGTAATGAGAACTGGCAAAAGAAAAAAAGCAGCAATAAAGGCAATCCGGATATATAGGTTCTTGGGTACACAAGATATTAAGCTTGGGAAATTTGGTATCATGGACATGGCAATCTAATTGTGTAGAAGATCTCCACTCTTAAGTAGAAGCGTCAAGGTAGGCCATGAGTATGTCAAACCCTGGTTCATCTGGTCTTCTGGTAACCTGGTTTAGGCAGTAGGCTGGCTTCAGGCTTCATAGATCTCAGCTGTTTTGATGGGAAGGGAAAGGCAACAAAGGGAAAACAAGAGCATCAGAATTCTATATACAGGGAGATCGGACAGGTTAGGATATCAAACTGTTATACACTACTACTACGAGACTGGGCCATGTTAGAGGAAATTGCCAGTTTTATCAATAGATAAGAAGAGGGAGGAATGAAAACTACAGTCTACCTGCTGGTACCAATCACAAACTCTAATAACCATAGTTTCTCCGACGAGAAACAGGGTTCTGGCCAGACAACCTGGGAACACAAGGAAAAAATCAGACTCTAGGAGCTGCAAAAGCCAGAATAAAAAGAAAAAAGGAATCATACTTGACAAAATCAACGGTAACACTAGAAAATCACAGCACAGGTGCATTAGAAAAAATAAGAGTCTAAAACAGGCATTTATTCCACATTCCGAGACATGTTAGCTAGAACTCAGTAGATTCATGCTCACAAAAAATTACTGCAAAAAAAGAAGAAAAGAAAAAAAGAAAGGAGGGTCCGAACTGGATGTCAACTAGAAGCATTCCTCGCAATGCTTTTGGAACTGAAGCAACTAGCCAACAATTACTTGTAAAATACTTTGGAAAAAACAAAAAGAAGGCACATGCCAACTATATAGAACAGTAATAAAGAAAGAGAAGTTCTTACCCAGAGCTACCGGTACGTCCCGAAGAATAACCTCCATAAGCTCCATAAGCACTGCCACTACCACCAATCTACAGATAATAGAAGCTCTATTATTCTAACAAAAACAACAAATAGGAAAGCGAGTGCAACAGATCAACCTATTTCAAAGAAGTGAAATGATCACACGCTGCTACATAGAGTACAAGATTTGGGCTAGCAGGACCACAGAAGAAATAAAACCTCCACCCTGGAAAGAACTGTTTCTGTCCTCTGTCCTCTGTCTTTCTCACAGAAGGACGGATACACATATGTATATAGAAATGAAAAAAACAGAAAGAGAACTTTACGCGGCAAGAACAGCTTGCCCACAATAACAGTGAAGGCAATTGTAAAATAAATTTCCATTTAACTTAAAATACCTGTGAGCCTCCATAACTTCCGTAACTGTCAGTAGCTGCCAAATCACTTGAGCCAGCATAACCACTAGAATAAGAATGCCCACGTCCATGTCTTTTACTATCCCTACTTTCATAATTTAAACCATCAGAACCCTCTGCTGACACAGGCAGGTATGGCAGAACTGGAAGAAATGCAGACACAGCACCCTCCCGATCAAAAAGATTTGCTCTCAACCGTGTAACTACTTGTATAAGAGCATCCTTGGCAACATCAAGATCTCCAGCAATCTGATTATCAGTATCAAGTATTATCCACACGAACCCAATCAGATAGTGGAACAGTAAGAAAAAGACAGTCTCAAAACAGCTAAATGAGGCCTCACCTGAACCATCTCATCATCTTCAGATGCTACTTTAGGAAGGTTCTCCTTTGAGAGTATGCGAATATTAGCTTTGGTCAGTCTCCTCATCTCAGTTACAATAGCTCCTCCTTTACCAATAAGGCAGCCAATTCGTGAAGTTGGCACAAGTAGGCGGGTAGTGAACGAGATAACTCCAGAATCTCGTTCAATTTTCTCGCTGCATCTGGGTTGCAGACGCAGAGCTGCGTCTATTGTTGGAGAATATGTGTCTTCAAAGAACTGAATACCAGTCAAGAAATCTCAGACATATGATATAAGTACCAATATATCCCCACAATACATCATATACGATAATACAGAAAAATTTACCTCCTTTGCTGAAACAGTTATTAAGCACTCATCTCCTTCAGCAGTCGAACTATCAACTTTGATTACTGCACCAGACTCCTGTCTGATCTGATTGATTATGACACCACCCTTGCCAATCACACCACCAATATTGCCAGTAGGACAAACTAAACGAAGAGAAAATTCTTTTGAAGATGCTTCATCCCTTGGAGCGGAGTATAAGGAGCGGGACCAGTCTCCAGTATCACCCTTGTATCCTCCATACGGACCCATCAGCGGAGCTATGCCTACAATTGGGGCACCACCAGTTGGACCCATAAGTGAGCCACCTGATGGATACATGTTGGGCGTAGCAGAAGTAAGCAAGTGCTGAGATCGTGACGGATTATCATGAAGGCGAGATGCGATTTGATACAGAGCCTTTTTCACAATTTGGGATTCCCCAGATATCTACAGCACACAGCAAACAAAATAATGAGCAAACCAAGGTATAAGGTTTCTTTATCCCAACAATGTCTTAACGACCCATATTCAGTGAAAATTTAGATAAAAAGCATTCAAAGGAAAGCTCACTAGATGAACTCAAACCTCTGGCACAAATATTCAACAAGACGAGGGAATGAAAACAATTTCATATATAAGAAATCTTAACAAACCCAGAATCAATACAATGACAAGATATCTCCTCTCCAATGTCCAAGATAGCAGTTCCCATAAAACCAAAGCTACTCAGAACCAGTCAAACAAGTAAGGTTACAGATCCACCCAGCAAAAAGCATATTTGCTTCATCATATAACAGCCAATGCCTCTAATAAATAAAGAATTGCATCTTTTTGAGCCAAGAAATTCAGTATTTGTTACAACTGAATATCTAAAACAGGTCTTAGAAAAGCAAAGTGAAAAAACCGCAGCAATTGAAACATGTAATACAAATTCAAGCAAGATAAGGCAAGTTTCAACAGAGATTCATTCAGATTACCTGCACGAGCTCATCAGAGCTCAAGGCACAAGGAGGTAAATGCTCATCCTTGAGAATGCGAATTTGGGCTCCTGTCTCACTACGAATATTCTGAACAATCTGTCCACCTTTTCCAATAACACAACCAATCTGATCAGATGGAACAAGAAGCCTAGCAGTAACTTGGTGACCTCCCCCATCAGATTCCTCATCACCATGCAAATCTTCAGCAACAACTCTGTCATGCACTTTGAAAAGGGCATCCTGAGCTGGGCAGACATAATTGCCGGTGTCTTCAAAGGTATTAGTCTCATCATTGGAGCTGTAGATAGTAACAACACGCTCCTCGCATCCTGGCACTGTCTCACCAATCCTAATCTTTGATTTAGTGTCAGTCCTCAACTGCTTGACAATTTCCCCTCCCCTACCAATAACACTTCCAATCTTCCTTACAGGGCACAAATAACGGTACACAGTATCTTCTGAATCAATAACAAATTGGTCTCTATCATCACCAGGATTTCTCCTTTTACTTCCTCCATTATCAGAATAGTCGGACTGAGAATGGGTCCGCTTGCCATAATTATTCCTCTGACCAGCCATTAGGATAGCACCAAACAGCTATATGGATTGGCGAAATTCAGTGTAAACTGACAACCCAAAAGATCTGGAAACCATTTTATAGGATGAGAAACATGTATGAGTATCACAAACTAAAGATGTCATTTTTTAACATGTATGAGTATCTTAAAGAAAAAATTACACTTTACCACCCTAAACTACCACCTCATTTACAATTGACCCCCCAAAATACCACGCTTGGTAATTAACCCCTCAAACTATCACTTCTTTGCAATTTGCCCCCAAATTAAAGATCTCACTGTTGAGATTGTGCCATGTGGCACAGTTTCTATCTATTTTAATGGTTAGATCTTCAATTGGGGGGTAAATTATAAAGAAGTGATAATTTGAGAAAATCAATTGTCAACAGTAGTAGTTTGGTGAGGTGGTAGTTTAACATGGTAAAGTGTAGTTTTCCCTGTCTTAAATTAAACCTAGAAGATAAGTTCCTGGTCTAGAATATAAAGGTATAAAAAGAAGTTAACCAGATAAATACATTGAGCCCCATACCCATGCCTGTTGCCCTAAATCATCAATAACAGTATCAAAGTAGTAACACCAGCCCATTCGTCATAATATGGTCCAAACAAGATCAAACACTTCAGAAATACCATGACCCACAAATTTCGATAAAATAAAAAGGCAAACCCGACTTCCACTAAACCCAAGATATAACCCAGAGACTGACATGCCATGGCCGCATTGACCGTTAACTGCTTGCTATGATTTCATTAACAACTGAACCCAAACAACGCCAGCTTTTAAACGGCCTTTGAGAAATTTAATGCTTCAACATACACACATGAACTCAACCCGCAACAAATGCCTATATGCATCCCAGTGAGGAATGATTCCTCGGATATAGATAATAGAATGTTTTCAGATAGCAATTCCACCAAAATGTCGAGAACTCTAAAAAGAAAAAAGAACCTAAAAGACAATTGGTGGAAAAAAAATTTCATGATCTTGGAGGGAAAAAAAAAAAAGAGGTTACTTACCCATAAGGAAAAAAAAAAAAGGTTCCCTGTGCGATTTCCACCGTTAAAGCAAACAGAAAATAATCTACACACCGTGAAGAGGTTAAGCTCCGACGTCGAGTTCAAGGTCAACTCAGGAAAAATTTGACGGTTGACAGAAAAAGCGCATGGAAAAGAATGAATGCTAATTAAAACGTAGATCTAAGCAGTCAACAGCTACTTGCACTCTGCTTTCCCCACAGAAAACTAAAAGAAAAAACCAAAAATTTGCAGAGAAGATCGTAATAGAAGGAAAATTGAGGGGTGAAGACCTGAAACCTGGGGATATACCTTGAGTTTGTATGGGTAGAGATTTATTGGCAACAAAATCTAAGCGGGTGACGCAAGTCTGATGAAGTTCGCGCAAAGAGAGAAATGGGTTCGAGCTCTGCGTTTTGGATTTCTAGGGTTTTGACCGGACCTGATTTTGCTTGGATATAAATCTAAAACTATTACAGTTTCCTCCCCATATGTTCGTAGAATTACAAATAGGCCCAACGATTATGAAGTTATGTAAACATCCCCCCATGTTTAGTAGAATATATAAAAGTCACATTTATATTTCGTGAAATTTTAAAAAATTTAAGAATTTTTTTATGCAAACATTTTGCTCAGAATCTTTTTCACACCAATCAAGCAATATATAACAATATTATTTCTCTATTTATTTTAATTCTAAAATTTTTAAAAATATAATAAATTCTAAAATTTTCTCCGTCCCATTAAATTATCTTTTATGGTCATAAAAATATAAAAAATTCACTCAAATCATATTCTTCTTTAATTTTTTCACATACTCTTATAAAATTCTATTTTTTTCATTACTTTCTCGCATAAGATAATAAAACTCCAATTTCTTTAATTTTAACAACATTCTCTAAAATTTTAAGATTTGTAAACATATTTATAAATGGTTTGACCATCTAAAATGATGAAATAGGATTTGCTTCACATAATTAAATAATTTTAAAATAATATTTTTCTCTTTATTAAATATTTATTTTATTACAATAAATATTAAAATAATTATATTCAAATCATCTTTCTTCATTTTTTTATCTATCCTTCTTTAAAATTTTACATAGCGTTTGGCAAACAAAATTTTAATCCTTATTTAAATTTATCATCATTACAATTATTTTCTCTCTCACTTTTTTACGAACATTTTTCATTTTTTTCACTAACTTTTTCATTCTCTTTCTTCACCTTTTTACCGACTCTTAAAATTTTACCCTAAAATTTTGTTTCCAAACACCATGCTAGTTTGCCAAACACTTATCTAAGTTTCACGTCTAAAAAAAACATCTTTTTTCAAGTAATGAAGAAAATTCGGACACCAATTTATGTGTATCAAATTCAGACAGATCTAATTTAATATGTATATAAATTAAGTTCAACGTCACGACAAATTTTGAACCTCCTTAAAGTATACTTACCAAGTAAGTTCAATCTTCGATGGGATTGACTTGAAAGAATTAGATTGTTACATGGAAGAAAAAAAAAGACAGAAAGTGCCGCGAAGGACAAGTTGGTAAATCGAGCCGAAAAGTAGGTAATGCCTTCATTCCTCGCATAAAAGGCGTTGGATTACAGTACACTCACGTCGACCTAAAGCTTCCCCCAAACTTTCTCGGGAAAATCTCCCGCTTTCTAGACAGCCAAACACCGGCCCTTTTTATCTAAAATCCCAAGGATGTCGACCTCGGGGCAGCCCCAGTTCCGTTACACCCAGACCCCCTCGAAGGTCCTACACCTCCGGAACCTCCCCTGGGAGTGCACGGAGGAGGAGCTCATCGAGCTCTGCAAGCCCTTCGGCAAGATCGTCAACACCAAGTGCAACGTCGGTGCTAATCGCAATCAGGCCTTCGTAGAATTCGTAAGCTCTCTTTTTAGTTAAAAAAAATCCTCAGAGGTGTTTAACAGGCTTTTGATGGCGGTGGCGGACGCAAGGGGGCAAGCCCGGGCGGCTGCACCCTTGGCCCCTCAGTTATGTCATTTTTTTTTTTTTGCATGTATTTGTCCTCAGCCTGCCCCCCTTGGCCCACCCCAACATCTAAAACCTAGCTTTTCTACGTAGCAAATTTAAATTTGTTCCAGTTTTCTTCCGTGTAAGTCCATTGTATATTATTCATTACCTATAATTAGTCGAATTTTAGATTTTCTATAAATTCTAAAGAGAGACATTCAAGTTTCTGTATACAAATAGAACAAGCTAGTTTTATATCGAGGATGAAGTTTCATTGGACGGGTAGTCCTTCGTGAAGTTATCTATCAATTTAAGACACTTTTTGCATTACTAAGAAAAATTTTTTTGTCATTTCACCTTAGGAGTTTGCCCCTTAACTTAAGTCCTGGTTCCGCCACTGTTTGATGGTATGTGGAGCTTGTAGGAGAATTATGTTGGGTATGCGTCTGTTTTCATCTATGTGGATAGTTAGATTGGTAGGTGGGGATATATTTGCTGATAAAAGATAGGGTCTGTCCCAGAACGATGACGACTTGGGAAATGGGTTTTGTTGATTTCGTGTTTCGCTGGACTGGAGCTTGGTTTTATGGATAATACGTGAGGTATCCTCTAGAATCAAGGGGAGAGAAATTATTGGTCGAGTTAATTGAATGTGGCCTTTTCGGGTTTTATTAGTTTGCGACTATTTATGTTAGGTTTTTGGCAAATCCGTTTGGGACGGTAGGAGATGATCAAACATAGTTTTGACAGAAAAAGGCCTCAGTTTATTTATTCAGTGCCTTTCCATAGTGGGTACAAATTCCCCGAGTTTTATGACTCGGTATTTTCACTTACTTAGTATTTTAAGCTTGTTTATGGAGTTACATTTTTATTTGCTAAATAGGCATTGGATTGTTTTATTGTTTATAATTTAGGCAGTGGTCTTGTATTTACATAGATATATTTATTATTTCAGGCAGATTTAAATCAGGCCATCTCAATGGTTTCATATTATGCGTCATCTTCAGAGCCGGCACAAGTTCGTGGCAAAACTGTGTATATTCAATATTCAAATAGGCATGAAATTGTGAACAACAAAAGTCCGGGAGATGTTCCTGGAAATGTCTTGCTGGTAACGATCGAGGGTGTAGAAGCTGGCGATGTTAGCATTGATGTAATTCACTTGGTAGGTGCTTTTGGACTCAATCAGTTAATTGTTTCTGTCTTTCATATGTTGCCTATCCTAAATTAACAAGCGCATTATTGAAGAGGTATGAGCTGCTAAATTTAATCTTCAATCTTCCCAAAGAAGTAATTGTCCAGTACTTTTTTAAGTGTTACAAACTTGTTTTCCTCCCTGCATCAGGGAGGAAAACAGAAGACTCTTGGCAACTAGACTAAGCCTTCTAAAGTCTATTTTTATAGAGTTAGCACTTATGACCTCATGGGGAAAGGTTGAATAGCTGTAGGGAATGTAATACTCCAAATGAACTTGACA
Organism: Morella rubra; assembly: GCA_003952965.2. Classification (NCBI taxonomy): domain Eukaryota; kingdom Viridiplantae; phylum Streptophyta; class Magnoliopsida; order Fagales; family Myricaceae; genus Morella; species Morella rubra. The sequence continues at coordinate 29,292,956 of CM025854.1, forward strand.
ATATTTGAATACTATTCCCCAGACATTTTAGGAACTAACTCTACAGGCAACGAATTGTGTATTTTTTTTTTTTTTTGGGTGTTGGGTGGTGTAAAGGACAAAGTGGAGTAAGGCCATGTTTGCATTTAGGAATTTTTAGAAATTTTGGTAATGTTCTGAAAATTGAGGTAGATTCATTAGATTTTATGAAAAGTAATGAAATTTTGAAGTACGTTTGGGAGATGTTGGAAAATTTTGAAATTTTATGCGAGTTGGTGAAAAAGTGAAGAGAGCGATGTTTGAGTGAATGTTTTATGTTTATTGTGATGCACAAAGATGATTTGATGAGATGAGAGATAGATGATTTTGAAGTTTTATTATTATTATTTTTTAAAAATTTCGAAATTAAAATAAAAAGAGAAGGAAAATTATTGAAGGTGTGAAAACGAAAAAGTAAAAATTTTCTTGATAAAAATTTTGAGTTAGTTATGTTAGAGAATATAATTTAAATAATAAAATCTTCCTCTTTCTATGAGCTTAAGCTTTTGGGATGAGTGATAGATTCACATGGTATCAGAGCTAAGGTTTTGAGTTTGAGACTTGATTCTGCGCTTCACCCCAATTTTAATTAAGTATTGCACTTGTTGGGCCTCCCTATTAAATGAGAGTTTGGCCACATGTGAAGGGGAGTGTTAGAGAATATATTCAAATAATAAAATCTCTTCCTATTAGTTTAAGCTTTTGGGATGAGTGGTATATCCACAAGTTATGGGATTGAGAATTTGTGCATAGAGAGAATTTTGGCCAACATTCTCATTTGCAAACATGACCTAAGAAACTTAGCAAAAGATAGTGGGAATATCCGGCAGAATAAAAACAGTGAAATGAAGGCTAATTTGTTTTTTCTGGTGCTTTTGATGTCGTCTAACGAATAATTTTACTGCTGGTGAGATCCAACTAAATTCTTTGACTTGAGCATGAAAATGGGTCTAGCCTTGAAGCAACCACTGATGCTGCATCTTAAGACACAAGAAACATGTTAATCTTTTTGAGAATGGAGAAAGATGTGTCAGTTAGATTGTCTGTAAACCCTCAGAAAGCAAGGTCTAAGGTGGTGCTAAAGGCACACTTTTGTCTATATCTTTCTTGCATTGCAAATGCCTGTTTCCATTCCAAAAAGCCTATATGTGCAACAATGGTTTTCATTGTAAGATGCATTAAGGTGGGACTCATTATGAGTCCTGGTGATGAATTTCAGAAGCTGCTATATGTAATGGTTGGGTCCGCAGATTTTGCATGTATTGTTCGTTCTTTAGGTTCCATAAACATATACAAGCTCTGGTGTACTCATGTGACTCTACTTGTTATGTGCATGCTTTATATTAACTGTCATGCGCCTTTTTTTGAAAGGATTTTTTTTGGCAAATCTCCAAAAGCATACTTTGGGTTTTCATACCTTCCCTACTATATTATTTTGGAATAGGGGTTGCATATTTCTGCATGGATTTCTTTATTATTGTTCCTCTCTTTTTTAGATTTAGCATCCTGATTGTATTATGTGCCATTCTTTGTACTGAAATCAGTTGAATCACAGATGGTGATGTCTCTTATTTAAATTCTTTTGTTGGAGACAGTTTGGAATTATTATCATGTACGTCATACTCCTTTCTAAGGTCACGCATATATGTACAGGTGTCATTCTGCACTTATTTCTTATCTGTTTGGTATTTTTTTTGTCCCATAATAGCTACATCTGGGTTGGTTTCTAATAGTTTTCGTTTCTTTTGTCTTTATGATATTAATCATTGAATCATGATGATTTGGAATATTTTTCTCCAGGTATTTTCTGCATTTGGCTTCGTGCATAAAATTGCTACTTTTGAGAAGGCTGCAGGTTTCCAGGTGTGATGTTGACTGCAATAGATCTTTTTGGGATTTCATTATTCTATCTTCTTACCATTATGGCATATTGTAGGCATTAATCCAGTTCACTGATGCTGAAACTGCATCTGCAGCAAGGAATGCCTTGAATGAAAGAAGCATACCCAGGTATGCCCTGTTGTCATCACCCCATCTCCTTTAGACTTTAAGAAGTTATCATGGAAGAGCACTAATATTGTATGTCTGCTGGTTTACATTCAGATATTTGCTTCCGGAGCATGTTAATTCGTGTCACTTGCGTATTTCATATTCTGCACACACTGATCTGAACATCAAGTTCCAGTCCCACAGAAGCAGGTAACAATGGTAACAATAGAATTAAGAGATTCTGCAATCTGTTCCTTGAAAAGGATAAAGAGTGTTCTGTATTGACCATGTTCTTGACTCAATTCCTTAGTCTCTGTTCTTGTATGCTATTGATTTTGGCTTTTGAATTCTTCTAATTATTTTTTGCACTTTTTGTTATCTAGGGGGTTAGTGAAGCCTGGTAGGCAGAACACAGATGTGTTGTCTTGGCGCTTAGTAATTTCCTCGATCTTTGATAATTGTCTAATGTATTTGTTAATGTTGACGTAGTCAGATCTTCTTTTTTATTATTGTGGGAATACATTGGGTGAAACAATTGCTTCTTCATGGAGACAACTTTTTTCGTCTGGCTCAATCATCCCCAAGCACTTTATATTTATTTGTACAATTGGGTTTTTTTTTTATTATTTGTCTGGTATGCTGATTCCCTGATTTGTTCACTTTGATCTTCTATTCATAATATGGCAAGGTGAGTATTTTGGTCATTTTTTAATGCCAAAGATCAATTTTGGAAAAGGGTACTTCCTATTCACTTACCCAAAAAAAGGGTACTCATTATTTATCACCTGTGGGATTTTATTCAAAACTTGTAGTTAAATATCATCATTTATATCATTTAATAACCATTCCTCCCCAATAAGACATATTCATCTACATGATTGCAGAACTTCTTAAATCTCCTGCTGTTGATGTTGCTTTTAGGAACGCGTTGGTAACGGCATGGCATGGCATGTCAGATAACCAATAAAGAAATGTCAAATGTATCAATATGCAAATAATTTTATCCCTCTGATACTTTCCCCTTCAATCATAGGTGATAGGAACTGTTTGCTTTGTAAATATCATCACTGTTTTCCCTTTATCTTTAGTAGTCTCAGGTCATGAAACATTTTCTTCATTTTTTTTTCCACTAATTTTTTGAAGTTGACTGAAACTAAACTCTATTAGTTCATTACTTGAGACTTAACTATCTTCTGAAAGCCATACTCTCTTTGAATACATTAGTTGTCAATGGAAATCTGTTGTAGCTTTCTCTGCTAAGTAGGTTACTTACTCTCTTGACTGTTTATGCAGTTTTTAATTTTGCCTTTGTTTATTTATTTCTTTCTTATTTGAAAATAAACCAGTGAAGTGTCAGTTCTTGTTTCCGGTAATATGGATGTGTTTCCACTCGGTGGCACTTCCCAAAAGTAGTGTATTAGTTGTGGAGTGTGTAGCAATGGATGATAGCTGTTTCTATGATCCCACAGGGACTATACAAATCCATACCTTCCTGTGAATCCTACTGCAATTGAGGGGATTGCGCAGGTACGTTCATGTTCTTAGGACAGATACTGCATTTTGCATTGTTGAGTGTTTACTAACAAGCTGCCATGTCCAGCCCGCTTTAGGGCCTGATGGGAAAAGGAAAGAACTTGAGAGTAATGTGCTTCTTGCTTCAATTGAGAATATGCAGTATGCTGTCACTGTTGATGTTCTTCACACGGTGAGGCTTTATATGCTTTCCTCATTTGAAGTGATAATCAGGTAGGTGATGTCTAATCATATGATCTTGCTGGTTTGCTGCTTTCAGGTATTCTCTGCATTTGGTACTGTCCAGAAAATTGCCATATTTGAGAAGAATGGTCAAACACAGGCACTTGTCCAATATCCCGGTACACATACTCCTATTTGGCTATTTAGTTTCCCATGAATTTAGCAAATTGCAATCATCTTTTATATCTTGGTGACGGCTCTCTTGTTACATGTCAGCATGTTTTTGTTTACTTTAATTGGGACTCTGTTATTTTGGTTCTCGTGGATTCTTGATTCTACAACGTACATGCTGTGTTTCTATGTCTGTTTCTTTCCCCTTCGCTGGATTGTATGTGTTAGATTTCCCTTTATGGCCCCAAATGGATTGTCAGCCCAGTTTAGCTAGGAATATCTAAGTTTTGATCTTTCCAAGCTGTCAGTTGATCTGTTACTTGTTCCATTCAGATGTAAGTACTGCAGCAGTTGCCAGAGAAGCTTTAGAGGGACATTGCATATATGATGGTGGCTATTGTAAGCTTCATCTATCATACTCTCGTCATACTGATCTCAATGTAAAGGTATAAATATGTAAGTTTTAGTTAATGTTGATGAGAAAAATTAGAAGGGGAAATAATGTAAAGACGTCCTTAGAAGAGAAAATGGATCCTTTCTTGATCGAATTTGGTCCTTAAATGTATGCTTCTTGATACCTAATTGCCCTTTTAGTATGGTTATTTATGTTCTGTGACATGTCTTAGAAAATAGTCTGAGATGGTATCCTTTTGTTCTACATTGTTTATAGGCTTACAGTGATAAAAGTAGAGACTATACAATACCAGATGCAAGTTTGCTTGCAGCACAACAAGTGTCAGGTCTCCCTGGTGCTCCAACAGTTTGGCCAAATTCTCAGGCTGGTCCAATTTATCATGGAAATGAATTTTCTGCCGGAGGTGCAGCACCAGCTCAATATCCTGGTGGACAGGTGGCTCCATGGGATCCCTCCTTGCAGGCAGGCAGGCCACCATTTGTATCGGCTGCTGGCACTTATCCTGGTCAGCCTTTTGCAGCATCCTCAGTTCCTGCATATGCCACTGCAGCAGTGACTGCTGGTTCCTCACCCCGCACACCAACCAGCCAAATTCCTTCTGCCATCCCTTCAATGGGATTTTCTCCAGGAATTCCAGCAAATGTGCGACCTGGTGGTGCTTCACCTCCTGGTCATCCCACTTATTATGGTCAATAGGTTGTATCTTCGCTTTCTAGCATCTCTCACTCTTGCACTCTCCTCTCTCATGTTTCGGAAACTCTTATTCTACATATTCAATTTGGGTTTTCCAGAACTCCTGTCTATTCTACCTGAAAGAAGCCTGTAACTGCTTAAATTTTCAACATGGCATGCTTCCAGATATCCTGATCTTTTGATATGGCTGCATTTTGTTTGAAAGTGACAAGTTTTCTCCCTTTTTCTTTGTTATGTTTGTAATTTTTATGTGATCTACCTGGGATTGATGGTTGGTTAATAAGGTAACAGAGAAGAGTGTAAACTTCGATGCACCCGTTCCAGGTGGCATAGAAAATTATTATCAAGGGCTGTGCGCATCAACTGCCAAAAAATTGTAGTTCAAGCAGTGGGAAATAATTGCTAGTCTGTAAATGTATGACAAGCTGGTTCGGGAAAGAACAAATTGGAAAAAAGAAAAGAAATATTAGGGGGGTGAGAACTGCACTGGTGGAGTAGTTTTATTGTCTATCCCTAACGTGATTCAGTCGGGCTGCGTGGTCTGTTTCAGAAATTTATATTTTCACTTGACATATTGGGGATCAAGCTTAGAACAAGCGATAGTTCTGAAATCCAATCTAGCGTGGATTGAAGGGTGTGCATGGCTGGTTGTGGCCATCATTTTGAGACAGTCTTGCTTGTTCTCATGGTTGCACTCTGGCCTGATTCCTATGGAGTACCTCTAATTGGGCTTTTGACATCTCCCGTATAGCATCCTCTTCGGCTGCAGACTGGATCCATATTATTTTGAATGCGGTCTCTTTTAGGCATTCAATCCAGATCTTTTAATTCCTTCATGTTGAATGCTGCGTTGATAATGGAGATGCTTTGGTTTTCCCGAAACAAGTTCCTACATGAAGGGGAGCCAGTGGTAGCCTCTGATCTTCAGAACTCTCTCTCCCGTCGGTTTTCAGAACATTCTACGGCTTGGTTGCAACAGAATTCCCGTCTTGCCTTATGTTGGGTTCCTCCCGAACCTTCCTTTATGAAGATCAATTTTGATGTAGCTATATGTCAAATCGGATCGCACATAGCTGTCTCTTGTAGAGACTTCTCCAGCTCTCTTTGTACTGTGTACGTGAAGCAAGTTAAAGCTATGGACCCTCTCCTCAGGGAAGCGATGGCAACTGCTCGTGCTGTGGAAATTGGTCTTGAGAAGCATTGGCCGCGAGTGATTTTTAAGACTGATTCTAAGTTGCTTTGGGAGGATATCACGAATTTGCAGCGAAGTCCTTGTTGGAAAATTGAGGACTTGGTTACTTCTTTGCGGACGGTGTTTAAGGCTCAATCAGCCTGGGCCATACATTGGGTTCTTCACAAACTCAATCAGCAAGCTCATTTGTTGGCTCATCGTGCAGCTCGTTGTTCCATTTCTGGTGTTATTGATTCTATTTGTATTCTGTTTAATATCCTGTTTTGTGACTCTGCTTTTCTTCCTGGTTAAGTTTTTTAATGCATTGGTTGTTTTTCGAGGAAAAAAAAGAAGGGTGTGCATAGTTTGGCAAGATTGGTATGGTGTCCGGCTCTTTTGCGCTGGACTTTTTGGGTGCTGTAAAACAAAAAAGCTACTTCCTCTCCTGTATTTGCTGCTTATCCCTAGTCTTTGTGAGACATGAGAGGCAGAGGAATCACCTCCTCTTCTAGAAAAAAAACATGATTTTGCAGTGCTCCTTGTGCAAACTAATTCCCCAGTCAGTGGCCTAAACAAAAAAAATTCCTGAGTGTGGGGAAAAATGGTTTCTCTCTCAAGAGGGCCGGCCACACCGGATATTGTGCTTGAAAAGCTTGATTGGAAAATTTGTGTTTCCCGTAGTGTTGGCCGGGGGTTCAGAGTATCTCTGTACCCATGTGGTTGCCACCTGGTGGAGGGTGCTCAATTGTACATGCACAATTTGTATAAGCAAAATCAGCCGCAAGTGTCAAACCCAAGGCTGCAGTTCAATTGTACATACAGAGTATCTCGCCTTTTTAGACCTAAAGACAATTGTCAAATTATTCATGTTCTTCGTGTGAATACTATGCACTTCGAATTCTCCAATCTCCGATGGGAATGACGGCGAGCCAAATTCCATCAACAGAGGACGTCGCCTTCAAACTCCAAGCTTGGACAACTTCAACAATTAAATCTGAATTCTGATTTTGTATTAATGGTAGAAGAGGTCTTGATCGAATCGGACATCTTTTTTCTTTCATTTGGAAGCAGGATCTAGAGGTGGTAGCCTTCTATGTGACTAACTCCTAAAAATGTCTGCTGCAGTAGCAAGCCTCGCTTCATCCAACGTTCAAATGGTGATCACATGCCAATTGTCACCCACTCACCAGAATATGATCTCAAGGAATCAAAATCAGGACCTAAAAACCATAAAGAAAAAAAAAAAAAAAAAAAAGGAACAACTAATTACTGCCAGATGACTGGGTAATTTATACTGGGGCCCAGTTATCCACCACATCGAAGGGTCATTTTCTGTTGCACATCCTTGATGTCGCGTTCTGTGTGAACTCAACTTATTTACCAGCATCACATCATGCATGTGTTTGAAATGCAGAGGCATGTGCAAATGGGGGATACAACTCTTGCTCATATGTACTATAATTAACTTCAAGCGACAGCGTTCGATCGATATCAGTATCTATCAGGCTTCCTTCTTTAATGGACCTGTCATATTGCATTGTCATTGTCCGTAACAAACGTACGTCCTATGCGTAACCAATGACTTCTATATGAATCCATGGTACAAATAGTGAAAGCTTATTCTCTGACGTACGTAAAATATTCTTCGAGTGAAACTGTTTTCAGTGGAAAATAACCTTCGGGGACTAACATTTTTATCAGTTTATTGTTATTTCAGGGGTGAAGTAATTGGCATGGGTTGGACAGCATTGAACCCACACATCACAAGTTGGGGTCTCAGATTAAATAGTGTCTTCTGTTCATAAGCAAATTCAACCCAATGGTCATCCCATAGTTCTGCATGAGATTCATTAATACTGTACTGTCGTGTATAAAATTCATTATTACGACGACTCATGAATGGACTGCCATGTCTATGATCCCTTAGAAATTATGCGGCCAGATAAACGTCTGAATTTACTTTATTAGTATTTGAATTAATGTTGAATTATAATGGTTCCGATTGGTTTTGTTTTGGCTTAGGTTTTATGCTTTTGTATCCAAAGTATTCTTCCATTATAAGTGAAGATTATTAATAAAATTTAGAGATACAATCTTCTTTTCTTAAAATATATATATATATATATAGCTTAAGGTCCCCTTTTATTAGAATTCCCCGTGGTCGCATGTTTACCAAAATTTGAAAGGCCAAGATAGATCAAAAGAAAATGGGGAATTCATCCAAAGAAATTTGGAAAAAATATGCCTACGTGAAAGTGGGCAATTTTTCATTTGGAAAGTGGTCCTGTATGTATAGTTTCAAATATTTTGGGCGGCCTCATGCGCAGAACGGCAGAAGCCAAAGAACCTTTTCCTGAGTACCCATTCCTATGATTGGCATTAAATGATGACTTGGTATATTTATGCAGATACAGATTAATGGAACCGAGGGCAAGGGAACTATGTAATTTGCAAAAGGAAATTTCTGACCAGTCCTGCATGTGGTAACATGAATGACCACAGATCTAATTACCTGGGGTGATTTGGGCAGCAATCATTAGTGGATAGGTCTGGCAAAATTTAGTGTTATCTCAAATTATACATTGCCGATATCAAAAGGATCTAAACAGCTAGCATTTTTACTTGGTAATTGTTAGATCTTCCGGCCTAGATCGAGCCGCCAGAGCCAGAGCCAAAGTAAGTTCTTAACAGGGAAAAAGACAATTCTCGATCGTCAATTGTGTTTCGCATTCCTTTATTGTGTCGAAGCCCTTCCCTTATTGTCTTATGTACTCATCATGTGACATGTAGCCATCATTTAGCAAGTGGGCTAGAGAAAATTTTTGAACTCGGGCAATTCGTAGCGCCCCACTATGGGTGTAGAAAGATATTTTCCGAGTCGACAGCTACCTTGAAACCACGCGGTACTGTACCGTCAACCCCCAAAATTTATTTCACTTGCGTTAAAATAGATAGTTCAAAAGTTCACAGTACCGAAAGGTTCAAAACCGTTTACTTCTTGCATTCTTTATGTTTCATGGTCCCAACGGTTGATATTGACTGACCTCTATTTATTTCCCCGAAACGCCCTACTTTTCTTTGTGCAGGAAAATGGCACTTCTTGGTTTCTTTCTTCTCGTGTTTATCGCAAAAATCTCAACAGTTCATGGATATTATGGCGGCTGGACAAATGCTCATGCCACCTTCTACGGTGGAGGTGATGCTTCTGGGACAATGGGTAAGCTAATAAATATTTAATTAAGACGTCTTTTATAAGTACATGCATTCACTGGTTGTTCACATTGTTTTTGGCGCCTATTTCGCAGGTGGGGCTTGTGGGTATGGAAACCTCTACACCCAAGGTTATGGGACAAGCACAGCGGCACTGAGCACGGCATTGTTCAACAATGGCTTAAGCTGTGGGGCGTGCTTCGAGATTAGATGCGCAAATGATCCACAATGGTGCCTCTCTGGCTCCATTGTCGTCACCGCCACTAATTTCTGCCCCCCAGGGGGATGGTGTGACCCTCCCCGACTCCACTTTGACCTCTCTCAGCCTATCTTCCAACATATTGCCCTATACAGAGCTGGAATAGTTCCTGTAAATTATAGAAGGTAATACTCAAGTGAGCACTTTACTCCCAAGTTCTCTCTCTCTCTCTCGATCATTATCACCCACCTCTAGTTTATGCCTTTTCCAGGGTAAGGTGCAGCAGAAGAGGAGGTATTAGGTTCACCATCAACGGCCATTCCTACTTCAACCTAGTGCTCGTGACCAATGTTGGTGGTGCAGGTGATGTGCATGCTGTGGCCATCAAGGGCTCAAGAACTGGCTGGCGGACAATGTCAAGGAACTGGGGCCAAAATTGGGAGAGCAATTCATATCTAAATGGACAAAGCCTCTCTTTTGTGGTCACAACTAGCGACGGACGGAGTGTGGTTTCCTACAATGTCGCCCCAGCTGGTTGGTCCTTTGGACAGACATATACTGGAGGGCAGTTTCGCTATTAAACATCCCTCACTCTATTTAGAGTTGTTACTTGTGTCTTCCAAAAAAATGGCAAGATTAAGGTTCCAAATCCTATAAATTAGATAAAAGAGCGTGTAGTTGAAGAGTATATAGGACCAATAACATTGGCTCACAATGGAAAGATTGCTTTAAAATGGCCCTTTTTAAGGTGATCAGTTGTGAACTTTTGCAGTACATGTCTCGCTAGCTCCTCTGAAGACCTTCTCTAATTAGCTGCTGCATAGGAAGAGAGGCCGGGGGGAAAGAGAGAGAGCGAGATTCTGTAAACGGCAGTTGACCGGTGTAATTTTACCAACTACTGCCGTCGATCGGCGCGTCATAAGTATGAAAAGTTTGTCTATAGTAGTGGCCGAGCAAAAGGTACGTAGCAAGGCCAGTGAAATAAAGCTTTAATAAGCTGCAAATTCGCTGTAGTACTTGAGATGTTATTTCAATGTGATTGGCAATCTTCAGTTTCTCTTGTCAGCGGTAATGTAAGAGAGACATCTCAACTTATCACCAGAGGCATTAGCTTTCCAATACTTATAATTAAAGCGAGCAATAAAAAAAAAATGGCTTTCTCTTGGAAAAAATAATAACAGACTGAGACTGGCCTCAAAGTGACAGATGCTTTCATCACCTCATGAGTTTTTAAGGGCAATGAAATGAATCACCATCTCCAAATATAAAAGACAAAGAAGTACCCATACATACTTCCAAGCTTGCCTAACTGTCTCCGTTCATGGGGCGCAGTGAAATGCCTTTACTCAAGGAATTCTGGTCTTGGTAAAAAGCGATACTTTCAAGCTTGTCTCCGTTCACGGGGCACAGTGAAATGCCTTTACTCAAGGGCATAATTTGATTGAGTTTGCTGATAGCTAGGCGTTCCAAGAAAGAGAGAAGCTGGTGTTGCTTACTGAAATTAAGTATGCGCTGATGCACCGACACAAGCAGCCACAAATGAGCTCGTCCCAAATATCGACTGTGCGCTGTAAGATGTCGTACGAGTTTTACTCTTGTCGACGACAAAATCCATTCGACGAGATTGTACATATATAGCTTCGAACATGGCTTTTTTCTGTAGACCATGTTCGGAGTCAATTACACGAGCACTTGGACCCCATCCCCAGTACAGGCACAGGGTCAGCACTTCAGTTCATGATGACCTAAGGTTCCACAGAGTAATTGATAAGGCAAATCAGAACCTCTAATTTTGGGAGGTCTCGCAAGGAGGAGTTAGGAAGTGATAAGGTGTAGACGCGCGTCACATCGAGTGCACGGGGCGGGGTGGATATCTTGCTGCCGACACAATTGTTTTGGGCTGTATACCATGTGATTTTTGTTCTCAGCCATAGTATATATCTTTCGTACGTTCCCCACCTTACATATTTGCACAAACAGTTCATGGATGTAAAACAAGTGCAGTAACAGTGACTCTACGAAGGAAAAATCGCTACAAATCTCCAGTCATTGGGATGAATTCTTCTTCCAATTTGTAAACAAGCTCGGAATAGAAGGATGTGTGTGGCATTCCTTACCCAACTAACAGATCTCCTGCATGCAGACTGTACCAAAGTCGAGATTCTACCCATTTTTGCGGTCGCCTTGGTTCTCAATTAAGAAACATCATTCTCATTGAATTTCATGTGTGGCTTAGACTCTTAGCAACCCATAATCAATACGAGATATTGTCACCCAGCTGTGTGAAGATACTAAAGTCATCTAATGGGGTCGGAATGCATTGCACGTCTGGTACCACGGGCACCTTTCGATGTCAATAATACAATCAAACGTAGCTTCCAGGCAGTTCGGGTTACACGCATATGGCATTGCCTTCCAAGTCTGATTTTGGAGCAGCATTATATTCTTGTTAGTTATGGTGATCGAAGAGCAAGAGAGTAGGTCCGTCGAAGTTATGGCGAAAGAGAGAGAATGTGCAGCCAATGCTTGAAATGGCACGAGCCAGGTTGGCCAAATGTCCAGGGAAAGTGAAGAGGTCTAATCTGAATAAATGGCAATCCGCAAGGGGCCCAAGTATTTGTTCTTTATTAGACAGAATCTCTATAAATCTGAATCTTAGCGGTGGCATTTAATTGATTCGACAGCACGTTGTAACTTGGCCCATGCCTTTTTGGATGGACATGGGCTGGCATTGAACAAGTTGGTCAGCTGCTGGCTATGCAAAAGACAGAAGGTAGCCCTGCTTGTTCTTGGGCTCGAGTGTAAAGGCAAAAGCCCGACATTCCTAAAATTACAGTAGCAGGCAAATAATTTTAAAATATGCCAGGAAATCTAGAGGTCTTCAGTGGCTTGTTCACTCTCCCTGTAAAACCAATCTTTCAAACCCCTCTTAACCTAATCTGGAAATGGTCTCTTACTTAACATTTATATCTCAAAAAAGTTGAATTATCTACCCTAATTTATTCGAAATCTCCTCAATGCCTTATTTAATCTGTTCTAGCCTAATTTCCTGAGTCAGCTCTTCATATTAATTCGCCTACTCTAATGGGGGGTGCCATTGTGGACTTGCTTTTGAATATTTTGTGGGCGGAATGTGACAACATTATTTCCTTCCGTTCAATAAGAAAGGCTTTTTTTTTAAAAGAATTGCACGTAAGGCCCACTTCAATACTGGACCTAACTCTAATTTCAAACGAGTCTATATCCATAGAATACTATACTCGTTCAAAGACGCGTGTTTGATATACCAAAACACACGGACTCATTTCGCATTCATATGAAAAATGAAGCGTCGCCGTTTTCAACTTTTTATTTTTATTATTACAAGAAGACCATAGGCTTGACAAGCTTGATGAAATCGTTAGTGTCATGGGATTGATCACTGAGACTATCATTGGGACCATCGATGCCCCTTTTTATATGCGGCATGTAGCTCCTACTGGTTGAGTGGTTGAGTAAAGTTTTCAGATTACGATGAAGAAGACAGTTCTCTGCAGTCTGCAGACATGATTCAATTGAGTAATTTGCAATCTAAAAGCCTAAAATATCGGGAGGACTTTGGCCAACTCCTGCTGTCCTGCAGCTTGGTTATGTTGCACTTCTGTTGCAGATTCAGATTCTTTTACCGAGTTAGGCTATCCTTTAGTGTCACTTTTTGCTCGAACACAACAATTTCTTTTCCTCTCCACATTCATGCCTGTGAGGAAGTGTAGACATGGGATTCAAAATTTTAGCAGAGAGCCTCGTTTAAGTCGCCATTTGTTGGGTGGGTTAATTCCTTCTGTGTGAAGGAAAGCTCAAATGGGGTCTTTTAATAAGGCCCAAAATCCATTAGAATTTTAACTTATAACTTAAGGAAGATTTCGTTAAGTTGTACAAATTAAAAGAGGAGGAAAAAAAAAGAGTAAATTTTCTCTTTCACGCTCAGATTTCATTAAAGTCTAGATTCTGTTTCGTCTGTTATTCGATCAAGCTGAAATTTGAAAGAGACATTCATGATACAAGAGGCTATAATCTGAACGGTGAAGATCAGATTTTGAGCTCGGTATCAGTATTTCATATTCGTGAACAGTAAACTCGAATTGATTGGTATTTTTATGAGTTCTTTTTCCGTTATATTTATCAAGATTGATATCATCTCGAAGATTTGAGTTGTAACTTTTAATTGTGACTAGAGAATACTTTGCGTACCATTATTCAGTTTATAGTGGAGATTTTGACTAGATTAGGTCCGGTGGTTTTTCTTCCTCACACTGAAAAAGTTTTCCACATAAAAAATTGTGTGTGTTGTTCTGACTTGATGTGATTAATCATCTTAAGATTATTTTTCAGTTCGTATAATTGTTGAGATTACAATCTATTTATCTAAAGAGAAGAATTATTACTTTGTTTGTTTGTCGTCGTCTCTCTCGACACCGTTAACATGTAAAGTATTGTTGCAGAGCCTTTTTGGCATGGTTGTATAGCTTCGTGTTGTCTATGAGAACTTTCAAGATCCAAATATTATTATTGTCTTATCATATAACGGAATTTCAGACGACCAACAAAAACAACAATTCAGCAAACGATGTTCGCCATAAATCTTACAAACTCATTGAAATCGATTCTTCCATCATTGTTTTCGTCGAATGCTCTGATCATTGTGTTGCAGTTCGCCAGCTCTTTTCCTTCTTTAAAGCCCAGAATGCAGAGAACTCTCTGCAACTCCCTTGCATCGATAAACCCGTCACGGTTCTCATCAAACACATCAAAAGCTTCCTTCACCTCCTCCAAGCTAGGCTCCTTCTCATCAAACAGCCCCGAGAGCTCTTTGGAACTGAACCTCTCCTGAAATTCCTCGCCGTCTGGGCTGCACAAAATTTCCAATTTTTGCATGACCGTTTCGACATCTGCTCTGCTCAAGCTGGCATCATCTTCTTCTTCGCTGGAGCAAGTCTGTTGCGGGCTGAGCTCAGAATCTGAATTTTCCTTCTCAGCCCAAACGTTCGAGTTACTAGAATTGAGTTTAGATTGGATAGAAGACCAAAGTCTGGATAAAAACTTTCGTGTGCTATTTACAGGGGCGGCAATTGCAGTAACTAAAAGGACATCAACCAAAGAAGACCAGAAGCAAACCGGCGTGATTCTGCAAGGTGACGCTTCCTCCATCGTAATATAGTTGTAGAATTGAAAGAAAGGCATGGTCATAGATTTTTCTGGCAAGAAATAGATACAGAATACGAATTAAGTTTTATTCAGCAAGGTGGAAAAGAGGAAGGCGAAGGAACGGTTTTTTTCTCGTCCCAGACAGCTGAGAGAACGGTTTGCAGGGAGATGATGTTGAATGAAGAGTAAGGATTGCTTTTTATGGACTTCAGATTTAGCCTATTCTTCTGAAGACATCGAATGGGTCAGCTTTGGAAGTTGAAGCGGAAGTTGCTTGTGTGGTGCATCAGGTCTCATGGAAGGAGGTGGAAAGCGGAAAATAATTTAAAGCAGTGACCATTTCGTGCGACATGCCACTTGAGAGGAAGTTTCTGTACTCCCGAAAATTAGGAATTCTCTAAGGTGTTCGTGACAAATTTCGTGACAAATGGAAGAAACGTGGCTTAGGCTGTCCTTCTCTTCTTTGTCTGCATTCATTGGGACGGGGATTTGCCAAGAACCTGCCGGTTTTCCAAGCTGCGTTGACTGTATTGGAGGGGGAAGAAAAAGCGAGAAGTTTCTGGGAACTGAGAGCCGTTGCTTTGTGTGCTACCCAATTTTTACCTACTTTTCCCATGCCAGCCGTTTTTACCAATGCCATGTAGTTTCCGTTCAATGGCTTTATAATTTTTTTCAGGAGAAATTACATTTTCTACCCCTCAACTAACTACCGATATTTTGCAAGTTGCATCTGGAACTATCAAATTCAACAAATTACATAACAAATTATTAATTATTTTTACATTTTGAACTTTATGTGTTTCAATTTAATGGTTATAATTTCTAACTTTTATGTATTTTAATGATTCAATCTTAATTCAGTGGTAGAATTTTTTTTTCCCTTTAGTAAAAAAATGTTTTGTAATGATTTTCTTGAATTTTTTACGTATTTTGACCCTCAGAATTTGTTTACGCGTAACTGGCACTCCTACCATTCAATCCTGGCTTGGTCCCCACTGGAGTAATCAAGAGGTACAAAATGTGTAATTTCTCCGTATCTTATCAGTGACCTTTCAAAGAAAGAATGCTATCTGGTTTGACACGCAAGCGAGAGTAATTTAAAGAAGAGACCATATTTGGAAATCTACGAAATTGTCGTTGTACTTTTCCGAAGGTAAACGCCTGGGAAAGTGCCAACGAGACCTCGGAAGAGTTCAGATCTATGTACTTTTCTTTGTTTTTGTTTTTTTTTTTTTCTACGCAATGTTCAACGCACGGCAGATGGCACTTTTATGGACATCATAGAGGGGAAGTTTAAGGTGCAGTGGCAAAGGGTTCAAGGTGGCAACGAATCTATTCCGCCTTTTCGTGTGCCCCTATATGGATAGCGTGTAGGAGGGCCGGAAAGGACAAGAAAGCATTGACAAATCTAAAGACCATTATCTGTAGCCGTGTTGATCACACACAAGTAACAGAGAATATGTGAACAATACAGAATGGACCGTTCAAAGAAGTTTGGAGATGTATGATCCCCTCAAGACTTGCCTCCAAGAAACTAGCGAGTAAAGTTTGTGAAGCACTGGGAATACCAAAAGATAATATGGTTTAAAAAGTATGAAGGATTCTGGTTTATCGAATTCCCGAATATGATCGTTCAACCATTGGAAGCTGACCGTTACAGGGCACTTCACGTATTCCGCAGAAAACTTAAAAACAGAGATCGTTTTTGTGTTGAATATGCAAACTTTCTGTTTGCTTCATGCGAAAATCGTAAAATTATGCATAGATGTAAAAAAGAACAAAGTAAATCTTGTTCAAATTATCCATAGAAAGCCTCTGGAATTTGGAAAAGATATCCACAACTGTGCATATCAGAGGACCATTGTGGGTGCAATTAAGATTTAGGTATTTCCACTTCCATATCCGGCTGATATTGTGCTCAAGGTTATATTCATGACCGAAACACTTCCTCATTGACTCACAAAAAACATACACTTCATCATTGGATCTAACCCATAATGCATGTACCGACGGGCGAACGGCGAATTTTGCAGCAGCAGGCAATAATCCGACTACAGCCAATAATAAAGGTATTCAGTCCGCCAAATTTTCCTTTTTCTATAGCCGCATAACCAATGTTCAGCAGGTTTGCAGGTTTTCAAAGAGTTTTTTTTTTTTTTTTTTCTAAGAGAAGATTCACTATTTCACTGAAAATCATACAAACATGCTTATACAGACGACCACTTTCAGCAGGTTTGCAGGTTTTCAAAGAGTTTCTTTTTTTTCTAAGCAAACGAGAAATCCATTTCACTAAAAATCATACAAACATGCTCATACAGACGACCACTCGAGGCCAGATACAAAGAACCAGGACATAAAGCCTATTACAACATCATAAGAAGCCATTCGGGCTGTACATCGATGCGCCATAAAGGCCTCGATATGTTGCATAGAAACATTCTTCAGTAGCTATACAAGTCAATTCATAGAACTTGGCAAGTGGGAAGACCTCACAAATTCTGTCCACTACTGTTCTATACGCTTCAAAAGAGTTGTTCGACAGTTGGGGTAATCTGTAGCAGCTTCAAGAACGAAGTATTTTGGATTGTTTGTATGACTTGCATTAATATGATACAAACATGGATTTCTCTGTCATTAATGGCAGTACTAATTATGCATGAGATTGGATTCTCTACCACTAGACTCTGTAGGGAAGCTCTCAGACCTGATCAACTGAGTTATGAGACGAGAAACAATACTTAAGAACAACGTGAACCACTGTCCAACTGTCCAAAGCCAATTTAAGAAGGTTGGGCTGGCTTATATATGCCTGGTCTAAATACAGGAGAAAGTCAAATTTTGCTCTCAGTGGCAGCAACTGATAGTACTGGGCACACACTGCAGGTTCAAAACTTCAATCCTTGTACCTTAGACTCTGTTCATGTGGCACAAGACGATCACGTATATCTTCGCATTGAAAAGCAAGCTTTTCTGTTTGTTACTTCCTTGCTTGGGTGTCACAGAAAGGAGAAGGGGAAGCAATAGCGTGCTGTTTTATTGCACATTGCTTGAAGACAAGCGAGGAAAAAAAACATATAATCGGAAATTTCCGAGAACATTAAGAAGAAAAACCACAAAATTCAGCACCCTTTTATTTCAAATTACACTTGAAAAGCTAACATCTTCTAGTATATCTCACAAACAACGGTAACAGAACGCTGTCTATTGATCTGCACAAGCTTGGACTAAAAAAAGACAAGAAAGTGACAGTCTCTTCGTTCTTTTTGTTGAAATCCTCTACTAGCCTTGGGGAGGAGGGCTGAAAATATACCCACTTTTCGGATTGGTGTTCGGTC
Source organism: Morella rubra (assembly GCA_003952965.2). Taxonomy (NCBI): domain Eukaryota; kingdom Viridiplantae; phylum Streptophyta; class Magnoliopsida; order Fagales; family Myricaceae; genus Morella; species Morella rubra. Next base: position 29,311,036 of record CM025854.1, read on the forward strand.
CGGGATCTGAATAGTCCATCACTTCTATCATCTCCCTTGATTTTCCTGCCGTTTCCTGAAAATAAACGAAAGGGTTAAGCTATGCCATGTAAAAGAAGATTGTCTATTTTCTTTTTATGTAATCACAACGATTGGAACACAACAAAGAAGAGAACAGAAAAAATAAAAGAAAAGAAACTATGGCTAACCTCTACATGAAAAGTGGGATCTTCATGCTCAACAGTCTCCATCACGTTCCTGGCGAATCCTTCAAATTGACAAGAAAAGTTGTGAGGAACAAGGGACCGTAGAGAAGACAAGAAGCAGACAGAATTGATTCCTTGGGAAATGAAAAACATAAACTAACTCGTTTTCTTTTTTTGCGGAAATACAACATAAACTAAAGCTTTAGTATCAGCGTAATACCATGAGAGACAAACAGAAACAGAAGTGTTGAAACAAGAAGAATCCTCACAAAGCAGGGCCGAGCCATTTTTCTTCCAGAATTTTGAAGAAATGGGTAGCTCTCAGATTTCTGAATCCAAGCTCGGATTTTCTGGGACTAAAAAAATACCAGAAAGCAGCTTTTGGGGTATCCTGGGGAACCGCTTCAGCTTCAGATTCAATGGGGCGCTTTAATTGCGTAACTGTGCACATGTAACAGGACTGAGACTGTTTCGATGTGCAGATCGGAGGTGGGAAGGCCCATTAACGAGCATACTCAGAATGGCGTGCCTTTGGGATCCTATTTATGGTCATTATACCCAGCCTTTGCTCCCGGTAACTGTTTTTGTTTGCTTCTTAATCAAACGGGGTTTTTTTTTTCCCCCTGAAATTAGAAACTGCTTAGAGAGGTGTCATTGTCAACGGATAGAATCTTCTATCTGATTGCGATCTTATCAGATTCGAGCCGTAATTATCCTTGTGATGTTTTTTTTTTCTTTCAATTATTTGTCCAAATTGTCGGTGTCTAGAGGCAGAGGATGACTTACGTCAGCTTTGATGCACTTAAATGAAGAAAGGCACTAAAACTAGGATACTTCAGAATTTTGCGTACAAAATTATAGGTCGTCTTTAGATTTCAACAAAGAAATTCGGATTTTAGTACGAAAATATTTGATTCCAAGATGTGGTCGTCTCCGTTACATTAAAGCCTAATTTCTAGGCACAGGAAGAGAGCCAACTTAGCAACCGTTTCATGTATCATGAACTCTTTAAGCCACAGTGCCAGTAATGAAATGGTGGTAAAGAAAGAGAATTTTGGTCGGTAGAAACTCTTCTCACAAAAGGGACTATTTTTGGCGACGAATAAGGGCACCCATATTTCTAACAAAGACGCCAATCATTCCTGCAAATTACAAGTTCCAACACATTAACCTCGTCAGTCGTCAGTTTGGAATCCATCTAAGCCATCTAGAGTCACCTAAACAGGCATATGGTCATTATTATAGAGTGGATTTTAGTTTATTTCGCTCCAAATCCTAGTAGTGCATGTGGATTATGGGCATTAGTAATAGTCATCTTTAGTCGGAGTTTTTTTTCTTTTTCTTTTTCAGTCTTTTTCTCCAGTTCGTTCATCCACGTGAAATCTCTGGCTGCCGTTCATGTGCTCTGGAAAGGAAACACCACATGTCATCTTTGCAAAGGAATAAAACCCAAGACTTTCTGATTTCCAGCTGCTAATGTTCTTCTTTCCTTTTTGCCTTTTACTTTGTGGATAAACTTGCCGAAGAGAAAGTTAAAGAAATGGACTTCACGTGGGCATTTATAAAGTTAGGCCTTCTCTAACTAGCAGAAGGTAGACAAGTTGTCTTACTTTCTATGCAAAGTGAACCTTTAGTACTTCCTCCACTTTGTTTGTTGAGAGGTTTTGGTCTGATGTGATATTATTTTATCTATATTCTATTTTCCCAACATGAATCCTCATTCACTGCGGGCGTAATGTCATGGAAAGAACCAAAGAGCTTCATAGGAAGGTGAACGGTTGACTCTGCAGTCACAAATACCAATGGTTTAGTTTTTCTTATATGATCTCTTTCCCCAATGAGCACTAGTGGTTCATGGTTGACCTTCACTTTGCAAGGAACTCTGCTCTAGTGATGTTAAAGTTACTCTACGGAAAAAGAAAAATGGTAAAGCTCCCAAGCCAAAGGTAGCGTATCCTGTTATCCTAGATTAACTTTTATCCACTGAGCAATGGAGTATACTGGAGGAAAATGAATTCTGGGATTTCCAAGACTCTGGAAGTTCTCTCGTTATAGTGAATGCATAGCATTGACTCTGAAATTTTCGGGGTCAAAACTTATATTAACTGCACAACAATCTATTCATGGCGACTAAGGAGGGCTCTGGGTTTGAATCTTACTTTCAACAAAAGCGTCTGGTGATGAAGCCATCTCCACGTAGCCAGCCGGGTTCAGGGTGCAGCTAATTATATAGTCTCTGAGCAAGTTGCTGTGGCTCAGTCTGCGTTCATACTGCATAAAACTTGGTTCTAGTTACTGATAAACTATGGACAATTAGTGAACAATTGGCGCCCATAAACCTGTGTTGCAAGTTGCTTATCTACCATCACGACGAGAAATCGAAAACGGAAAATCACATTGTTTAAGTGTGTATTATACGAGGGGTCCCCGACCATGCACACACGTTTTTGATTAAGGAGTATGCATCGCTTCTCAGAATCTTTAATCTTCACTGAATTCGCTAGTTACATAAAGGAAACTCGGCCGCAATTGTGGAAAAATGGGGTCAGGAAAAAAAAAAGAATTAGAGAAAAATAGAAGATTTACCTCTATGCTATGGGCAAAAAGACAGGAATAGGAAAAAGACAAGGCAATAGAAGAAGCAGGAGTAGGAAAAAGACAAGGCAATAGAGGAAAGCTAAGAGGCGTAGTGGCACCACATGCGCTTGTCCCAAAAAACAGCTCATGGAACACTAACATGGTGGCCAACCTTTGTTTATAAGGGCCAGAAGTTGGTGCATGTTTTACAAGGACCACGTATTTTTTGATTTGGTTTGCGACCAAATGTAGTAATTTTAAATGAAATCATAATGTTAAAAAGGCAGCAATATCAGCGTGTTTTCATTCACTTCCAGGCACTGAAGTCAATTACTTCCCTAGATAATATGGTCTAGTACAGAAAAATATGGTGCCTAAAACCATACGAAACCTATTTTGGTAGCAAAACTAACCATAACTTTTGAGGTTCTTTGACTTGATAATTTTGTTCGTCTTCTATTTCTGTACATTTTGTTGATTTTTGGTCCATTGAATGGAGACACGAACTTATGAAAGGATAACGAAAGGAAAAGGACAAAAGAACGCAGCAAGAAGTGAAGAAAGGAAAACTTTGTGAGTAGCTTTCCACCTTTTGGAGTTACATGTTTGGATTCGTTGGTATTGAAAAGGAAAGGACGTTGGACCTTTGCAATAAGAATCCAACGCTATCTCCAAACTTGGGGGGGGCCTACAAGAACTTTTCTTTCTTCTCAAGCAGCCACAATAGTGTTTCCTGCAGAGCTGTGAAGTATGAGATTTAACTATCTTGGCGTGATTTGGGTAAGACTTAGGTGTATTCGTGGACTTTTTCGAAAACAAGTGGCCCGAGAACAGCCTTCATTCATATCTCCATTCGCCTGATATTGATGCATAATATGCCAGAAAGGATGGATCACTTGACCGCTGAATTATAGTTCTCAACATCCATAATGGAGTTGCAATAGAAAACAGCGAAAATTTCGACTTGAATTCAATTCCCAAATTTATTTAGGCACATCTGGGATTTTCGTACACACTGACTTTGTTCTAGCGTTCACTATGTCATATAGAAATATGTACAATCACTCTGCAAACTATCTTACAGAAAGCGAAAAGCATCTGTTCATACTAACACATGAAATCAGTTCCTACTGCAAAATTAAAGTGGCTATCTTCTCCTAAAGAGGATATAGGAGGATACGTCCTCCTCTGCTCTTCCTGATCAGTTGAACTGCTTTTATAAACTGATTACAAAATTATAGGCTACCAGTTTACGAGCTCTCATGGAAATTGAGTGACCTAGACAATGCTGCTGGATTGGCTTGTAGAACAGGTGAGGGTTCAGCTACGTTATGCTTTTCATCAGTCTTCGATCGGAAAGCCTTAAAGAGTCCTCCCCCCCTAATTGAGTCGACCTTTTCATTCTTAATTCCCAGAGTGGCCCATATAGAGCTTTTTGCAGCTTCTCCCGGGTCATCAATCCGCAACGTCTTTGGAATCCAAAGGCATCTCTCGCCATTGCTCTCTTTAAGTTGTTCCTCATCTCCACAGTTGCTTGATTTGAGAACGTTCTCATCTCTCGAATGTTTTCCCAAGGTCGGAGAGTTTGGACCAGAGCTTGGGGTTGGAGAAGTTGGCTGGGGAAGCCACGGTATGCTCCAAGCGGCTGGTACAGTGCAACCCCAGTAAGCTGCAGCAGGGTAGGACAGCATAGGAAAGCCAGGAGGGCAGAAAGCAGGTGGTGGTATGGGGGAGCTCCACTGAGCTGAATTCCATGGATAAGGCCAAGGAGTGCCAGGAAAGCATTGAATTTGAGGTGGGAAGCCCTGAGAATTCCTCATCACTTGCTCTTGGGATCCATTTTTGCTGGGGCCATCCTTTGAATTTGAGGTTGCAACTGAAGCTCCATTTGGACAATCTTCCCCATTTTCTCCACCTCCATAAGGAACTGGAACCCTCAGCTCCTTGGGTCTATGAAATCCATTTTGTGGGCAGTTCCTCATTGTTTTATCAGCAAGATTCAACACGGAAGCCATTGATTCACAAAGGGGTGTGTCTGAGCCAAATGTAAGGACAGTGCCATTAGATTTCAAAGAAGGATGGTGGACTCCATTTGGAAGATCAGTTTGAGCATTCTGGAGAGCTTCAGAGACAGTTATGTGGCGGTATTGAGAGGCAGAATTCTTGTTCTTGCGACGACCAGCTCCCACAGGCACATTCCTCATTGTCCCACCAGCTGTCCAGTATCTCTGGCAGTTCTTGCAGAAGTGCCGAGGTTGGTTGACATTGTAATTGTTGTAGTAACAGAACTTGGTGTCCATGCTATTACAGCGGGGGCATGGAAGTATCTTGTCCGGTTTCTTCAGGGGTTTTTCTTGTGAATTACAAGACTCGCTATGTTCTTCTTCCGTCTCAGAACCTTTTAATGTAGAACTCTCCTTCTCAACACAGGGCGTTTCAGGGTTCTCATTTATTCCTGAGGTCGCATCTGGATCTTTTAACTCTTCTGAAGACACTGGTGGGCCTCCATCTCCCTGCTTATTCTCTGTTGGTTTTTCTCCCATTATGTCCTGAAACGACCAAAATTTCTACTAAGAACACATTTCCAAGATGAGCAGATATATAACACGAGCATTACAATGCGAATCAATATCAATGATGTTAAAAAAAATCAAAAAGACCAAAGTTCACTTAAAACTTTTGGGTATTTTCTCATGTAATGTTATTACCACTTCAACTGGAAAACCACACCCATACTAATCATTGCAGACATGACGAATTCACTGCCATAATCACATAAGAGTAAAACTACTTTCATTTTGGAACTAACACTGCATATTTGACAAAGTGAAGAACATGCCAGCAAGAGTATTGCAGCACTAAACCTCTTCGAAGCACTTGGGACAAGATTCAAACTTGTTTCGGTTACCCAATAAAGGCTCAATCGACTGGGGTCATATACATCTAGAATGTGAAGATTCAAGTGTCCGTAACACTTACTTAATTGCCAAACCTCTCTCTTTCCCTCTGTTTTATGACTTCTACTTAACCAAATGGAGAACTACAAAAAATTAGTCAAAACGGGGAAGAAAGAACAAGCAACAAAACTGGTAAGTAATTTTCTCTAAGATATTGTGCCAATTATATGTTTGTATCTTTGGGGCATAAGTAAATAACTGGTACCCCAGGTAATCAAAAGCCAGCTAAGGAGCAACTACACCAAGCAATCAATTACGCGGTTCAAAAATTGGACAAACACTCCGGTACCAAACAGTACAAAAATCAATTCACAAAAAAAAAAAAACATCATTGCAGACAACAAAAATAGAATTGTTGATGGTACTGGGTCTGAGAGTTTGGAAACTCCTACAAACATCAAGGGTGACAATTGTAGGTAGCATTTTTTCTCGTACAAAAGTAACCACTGAAGACGAACGCAAAGAAGATTTGTTTATTTTAAATTATATTTCTGAAAGGACTTATAATAAAAAAATTATATTTCTGAAAGGACTATTAAGAAGAAAAAACAACAATCCAGATTTCTTTGGTCTGCCACACTAATCTAACTCCTCTACCGTCAACAACAAGGTTGAAAATCTATTTGTATCTGACAAAATAAGTTATCAAAATGACCTTAGATCAAATGTGGTTCAACGAGGAGAAAAGAGCTACTTGCTTGAATTTTGCTAATCTACACAGATGTTAAACCAGCAATCTCCAACCCAATCAAAAGTAACCGAACTGCTTCAAGAATATTCGTCATATTTCTTAATCAAAAGAACATGTCCAAAAATCTCACCCTTTGAATACCGAAGCAAAAATCATACCGAACCCAATTCAAAAGCACCTCAACAGAAACTAAACCCTCCGAATCACACCCAAAAAACCCACGAGTCATCAATAAGAAACAAAATTAGGCCGCCATGCCAAGTCAACAAAAACTCCAAAACAAGGCATGGGTCGCTGTGAGAATACAAAATACCTTGTCAGCCTCTCGCTCTTCTCCGTCTCCGTTCGTATTGGCCTCGGGTGAAGAGTTGGTCGAACAAGCATGGTCCGCATGGTCCTGATCCATGTTTTCGACAACCACAGGACCCGTGGACGAAGATGGAGCTCCGGTGGATTCTACCGACCCATTGGCCGGGATATCCGATAACGGGATCGTCTTCCCGAATAGCTTGATCGCCGGGTCTTTTGCTTCCGACATTTTCTGTCTATGCTTTTCTTCGTTTAGTCTTTTAATTTTCTTTTTCACAAAAAAAACCCCCCCAATGGATAGAGAAAGTAGAGAGAGAGAGATCTGACACGTTGTGTTCGAGTGAGTAAGTGTGTCGCCGTGTTCTCGTCGATTATACGTTTTCTTGATCCCGGCTTGGGCAGGTGGGGCCACGTCAGCAGGGAGAGAGGGGAATTCTCAGCCACAAGTTCTTTTGTGGCCACTAAAGAGCACGCTCTTTCTCCACTTTTTGATTCTCTTTCGCTCTTTTTTGATTTGTCAGTCTAAACACATTTGGGCTTTTAGTTGGGTGCCATATGCCATTCCCAACCAACTATTTCATGTCCCAGTCAGCACTTTTTCCTCGCCGATTCTTTCGCCAAACTCGCCAACTTTTTTTTATTTAAAACATCACTAATTGCCTTATTTCATCTCTCTTTCTGGCTATTCCGTGGACGATAGTGTAAGTTGGCCCAGTGTCTTTTCGTCTCTTTTTCCCTTTGTTGACAATTATCTTGTCTCCAGACATTGAAGCCACTCAATTTAGTTGTTGCAATTTTCATTTAAATTGATGGTATATAATTTCTTCATTCAAGATTATCCCCTTTATTAAAAAAATATATAAGGGAAAAAGAATATTTTTACAATTGCTATCATTTACAATTTATGATCCCTTTTAGGAATGAGTGAATAACATTTTAAATGCCGACTTTAAATTATCAGCTATAAATTATAAGAAAGAAAAATATTCAAGAAAAATTAACAAAGATACATGGGTCTATGAGAAAATATAATTAAGATTATTAAATGTCTAAATAATGTTAATTTTATATATTATCAATGAATATACATGTTGCAACCATTTGGACCATTTGATCTTAGTTTGTATTAAAAAAATCTTATCTCAACAAAGCAATCTTTCTCGTTTGCAGAACATATAATCTAACTCTTTAATAATATTTAAAATAATGCCACCAAAATAGGTTTGAATTTAGGACTATGTGTGGGACCATCCGCCAGCCGGTACAATTTCGTCCACGTCAACATCTATTTCCATCTCTCCACGTGGGATCGCGCCCCGATCTGACCCGTAAGGAGAGAACAGTCAGACATCGGCCAGTTTACCGACACGTGAGCACATGTTCGAAGTGGCCCCCACACCGAAAAAGTAAAGTAAAAAGCCACCCGCTAGCGTCAACTCATCCGCTCACCTCGTATCATCAGGTCACACGTGTCCGTCCTATTACACGTGTGAAGCATCTCCCGGATTTTTCTTGCCCAAAAATTCTTCTAGTGGATGAGTTTTCGTCCTCGTTGGGAAGTGACCTTTTTCTCTGCAACGGACACGTGTATCGCACAAGAGCTTAGGCCTGCGAAGGCATATATTTTTCTGTCCTCGCGTCGCCGGCTGGTTTGACAATGCAATTCGAAGTAAAAAAAAAAAAAAAAACAAAGTAGCAGTTGGGTCATACACGTCATCAAATAAATCCCTCTTTTAATCCTGCTTTGATTGCTGCGGGTGCGAAGGATTATCTGTCTATCTCGTGACACGTATGAAGGTTCGAGCGTAATGGACAGTGGATATTGGTTTTTGGTTTTGCTCTTATCATGTGTATCTAGTTGTAGTAATTAATTAGAATTAGCGTCCAATCTTTTCTTTGCATTAGGTGTTTGTCTTTCAAGCACCAATAATCTCTTGGAGACATGATGCGGATGCTAAGTTAATCTTGTCTAAAAAATGTAAGCTATAAAATTAGAAGCCAAAAAACATGATGTCAAACAACTAATCAAAATAATAGAAAATATGTTAATTTGTCTGAAGTACAATGAATATAGAAGTGATGGATGAGTAATTTTTCCTTACTACAGAAGTCCATAATCTGAATCTCAAAATAGTGAGGTAAGACCAACTCGTTCGATGTGGTATGTGTCATTTAGTGATTGAAGATCCTTAAAAGAGCTTGATAGTGATGCTTTATCGAATAAATAAACTCACGTAAGAAATTATGATTACACTCTGTTTATCCATTTTATTGATGGTCTAAAAAGTAGAAGGGAAGAAGAAATAATCAGTTGACTCAAATCAGTTTGAAGGAGTCTAATCGGTGAAAAGATGGATGAGACATAAAAAGTCTAAAGATAATAAGACCTGGAAGGAAAATGGAGGCCTAGGGAGTCTTCGACCCAAAGGAGAAAAAAAAAAGAGGGATAAAAGAGAAAAGGCAAGGGAGAGGAAGGAGAGGCAGTGACACACATACTTTTTATTATATTTTCCACTGATAATCAAATTAGTAAACAAAATATATAAAGAAGATGACGACTAAGAATGACATCGGATAAATTTCCCTACGAAAAGGACCCTAAATTCTAATTGGTTTTATTTGTTTATAAGAGGAAAGAATAAAAACTCGAGCCTTTCAACCTACATCAAGCACTGGATTTCAAGTCCAGCTCCTTCGAGCTCTTGGCCCAGTAAATAGGCCGGTCAAAAAAAGACTCTATCAGAAAGTAAAATAAAAATCTAAACAATGCTTTTACAATCTAGTCATCGACTACGAGATTTATCGGACTGTAAAATGTCAAGGACTCGGACTCGGAGCTACTTCTCTCTTCCTTTACGAACGTCAAGCATTTGCCAACCCAATATTCCATCGAAAGTCTTTCTTTTCCTTTGCACGGTCATCCAGGGCGTTCGTTTCTTTCAATTGAACGCCCACGATGCGGCTATCCGATAACCTAAAACCCACGGGCCATAGTGGGCTGAGAATAATGAATGGATTGGTTGTCAAGAACTTGTGGTCCACTCCTGCTCTCCCCAGTAGAGCCCAATCCGTTCAAAGTTTAGAATGGGCCTATGTTTTGCAACATAGGTAGACACCATCAAATTGAACCGCGCTGATCAATACAAGCGTCTGCATTTGGTATTTTCTAAAAATTTGTTTTTTCTTTATTTGTATTCTTCTGCATCTTTTCTCTTGCAAAATCAGAAAAGGGTCCATCACACTGTAAAGTAGTTTTAGGTACTGCCCACTGAACCAACAAAATAGAAGTATTTTTGGGCACTTTTATAATTTTCAATCTCTAGTTTTAGAATAAAATCCCTCTACTATCCTTACCCGCGAGACAATTGAAATTGGCTGTAGCCTGTATGTTCCATTTGCTGATACCTGTCGTTTGAGTACTGAGGTTGTGTTTGGCAATTAGGCGTTTTTGTATTTACTACGAATGAAGTAGCCGAGATTGTGCAGTACCGACCCAGACCATGAGCGTCTATGCACGTAGACATTTAAAATTTGGGTAATCATTCGTCATATGGTTGAGGCTGAGACTCACGGCCCGAGGCCATCTTCAATCCTTCTTATTCTGGATTTAATTATATGTTGAACTTTGTCAATTAATGATTCAAAAGCTGTACTAAATACAGGACAATAAGGAGGACCAAAATAGGTAAAAATATTGACCCAAAAGAAAAAATTAGCTTGGCAACATATAAGTGCTCACAAACACCATTACAGCAGAAATAATTAACAGATTCTTTCCCTTAGGCCAGCCACTCTCTTTTGATATATATATATATATATATATATTAAAGAAAGGATTATGACGCAGGATGGATGGAAACAACTAATAGATATATCAATGACCAAAATAGAGTATATGAGTCTCACCCATATCTATGGAGGACTATTCGCTGCCGTTGAAGGTTGAAGTCTCATGAGTCTCACCCATATCTATGGAGGACTATTCGCTGCCGTTGAAGGTTGAAGTCTCATAATCTTAATAGAATCGACATCTCACTAATATAGGGGAGAACTATTTTTCAATGCCGTTAGGCTTGCATTTCAAGAGTTAAATCATATAAGGAAAATCTTAAATGAGGCCTAACAATTACCAGGGTGTAAAAGAAAACTAGCAAAATCTTAAAAGAGATTAGGAAAGTCATTATATACGCCATGTTAGGCAAAGGGTGCGGATAACCGATAACAGTAAACTTAACCACGAAAATCTAGAGGGCTAGTAATGAAAGTACAGACAACTTGGGCATCGCAAAGCCCCAACAGAGGGTCGGAAAAGATCCTAAGGGACCGAAAAAGCCTACCAAGGAGCCGGAAACAACCAAACAAGAAACAAACTAAAGCCAAAACAAGGAGAGAACTCATTACAAAGTAAAATGAATGAAATTCAATTTCTCAAATTTTTTTCATACATCAAAAGATTTTAAATATTATAGGACCAATCAATCGAACTCCTAAACAAATGTAACAGTTAACTCTTGAAATTAAATGAAACAGCAACTAGATAGAGATATATAAGATCACTAACTGGACAAAACCACATATAAATGCCATGCTTGCCTTAGTTTCCTTTAGAAATTCGATTACATATATATGGACGTCACACTTGTTCTGTTTGAACATGCGCATATTATATATAACAATAGTAACAGATATTTTATACACTAGCTAGCAATAGTGCGTCATGAATCATCATAATATATAATTAAGTTCATTAGTTGAATCGATTGAAGAGATCGCCGCATAGAGACAGAGGGAAATTATATATATGACGTATGCCAACGAGTTTTACGTGGAGGTAAGAAGAGTGACTGTCACTTTCCTCCCTAGTCCGTCCCATTCGCAGCCACTGACTTTCCGATCCCCCCCAGTTTTTACTTCAAGAGAGCACGTCGGTCGTGCAACCACTATAGCCACGCGATATTTAAAGCCCAAGAACTCGTTATTCATTGGCGGAATAACATATACCTATAGAACAATGAGGAATATATGAATATATTGTTGTCCTATCGAAGAGATAAACGACAGTAAGAAAGCGATATATCGTGAACATATGTATGGTAGCTTTCGTGCTGTTGAGAAGTTGAAACCGACCGACTAAAAGACTTTAAGGTGTGGCCTTCGTCATCACGCGCGCACTGTTAATTTTTTTGTTCTTCCCCCCCCCTCTCTGAATTGGAGGTTTCTGAGATGTTCATTTTGTCCAAAGTCCCCACGCCAAACGCGCAAAGTTTCTTGACTTTTTTGTTTTTTTTTTCATCCGATTGTCTAGTCTAGTCAAAGTTCCGCCCTCATCATGTGATCATGAATTGTTTTTGTTTGTGCTGTTTCAGATATCATTACCCCCACGAAGAAGTCATGGCCATTTTCCAGCCTTCATTAATACACGTTTGACGTTTCCATACGAAGCCCGATCAGCTCCCATAAACCCGCGTAGATAGATGCAATATTGGGGTTTGGATGCATATACAGATATGGAATTTGACCTAATATATGATCGTGGAAGACGAATCGTAAACACGCAACCGTTCTCTATACTTTTAAGACTTTGTGGTCAAGCTCGATCGGCAGTTTTTTCTTCTTTTCATCCAGTTCCGAGGCATTACCTGGTACCTTTCAGCACCCTCTTGAGTAGATCTTTGGACCCGTGTACGTCCTAACGCGGATGCAATTTTTAATTTTTTTGGTTTAACCCCCACAAATCCTGATCTTAGAAATTATAAAGAACCTTGGAATATATAGTAGACAATTTTACTTTTTCTCCGTTAATACTTTAAACTAAACCTATATTTTTAAATTTACTGGATACTCGGGGAGTTAAATAAATATGATGGAAGAAAATAAAACACAACTCGAAGGAGAAGAATACAAGTTCAAATAAAACACAACTAATTGGAAGAAGCTGATAATTCCGATTTATTTAAGAGGAACTATTATTAATTCTCAAACAAGAAAGTAAGAAATTCCTCCAATCGTCCATATTTAATGAAATTTGACAATTACGTCCCAGCGCTCTTTTGAGGATCCAATAAATAGATCCTACCACTTGGCACTTTCTTGGAGCTATGAGTTATAAATATTTCGTTTATAATTATAAAGCACATATTACAACTTATCCATTATAAAATACTGATTTCGCTTAATATATCTAAACCACAAGGAAACCCATGCTAAATTAAAAATATATTTTTTTCTTTTTTTGGGTTAATGAGGAAAGTCTTCTGCGTATAGCAGGTTTTCCATCTTTTTCATTTATTCTCCAAGAAAAACATGCAGTGGGCAAGGACCATGTGCACCTGCGGACAGTCGGTTAATGTTTTCCTTTTTCGTTTTTCTTTTTGGGGGTAATACTTTCCGTTTTTCAACCAAAAGGAAAAGTATACCAATTAAGCTTGCAAGAAAAGGTTGCTTCCACGACTCCCCCAGCACCAAAAATAAGAGAAAAAGGCTGGATGAAATTAAGAAGCGAATGGAGATAAAATAAAATAAAGAAAAGAAAAAGGTGGGCCAAGCCCATGGAGTGGAATGGTACAAGTGCCCCACCAAATCATTCACACATCATCGCGTCAGTTCTTCAACTCGTGTTGGATGGATACGAGGCCCACTTTCAAAATGTATGACAATAGCCCACGTAAGTCTGTCGCCGACTTGTCCTATAGGCTATAAGCGTGTAAGTAACCCTTCTTTTGAACCAACCAAAGATTTACATGAACTTTCTCCAGTTCTCACCTTCTCAGAAAGAGGAGAATTCAGATGGTGATCGAGTACTAATGACCTCTTCTTGTCCGCTCTGCTTCCTCTGGTTCTAAACATCTCACGCCGGCCTAAGGCTACTCACTCACTCCAAAATCACAGGCATCTCCTGTGAATTCTGCCTCTTGTTGGGAATTCAGTCCCAGACTCGAATTCCCTCAAAATATCAGGCTTGAGCTTGGTAAAGATATAGGCACCGACAAAATCCGATCTGCTGGTGAATTCGAATTCCTTGCGCCTTTGGTCTTTTTGCGAGCTGGGTCGGTCGAGTTTTGCGTCTAGAATCGTGGGTTCGATTTGGTTCTTCGATTGGATTGGTGGATTTGTTTCAATCAGAGATTGGATTCAATTTTCGGGTTCCGTTTGAAATGGTCTATTTCCATAGCTCAATCTCGGTCTACAACTCCGTTGACCAACCAACAGCCATGGCTGACATGAAATCAAGGCTTAATAATCAGCTACATAGGAATAGAAAGGCACCCAACTCGCCGAATTGCTCGAAAATCCCGGTCTGCGATCGATCTCGATCGGCAGTAGTAGATATAGTCATCGTTGTTGCTGTTATCGGTGCTTGTGGGTTTTTGGTGTTCCCGTATGTTAGATTTGTGGTCGTTGAACTTGTTAAAATTATGGGAGCGATTGTTTGTTTGGTTAAGGAGGAAGTTTCAGGTGCTCCGATGATATATGGTTCCATAGGATTTAGTGTTTGTTGTGCTGCATTGACTGCCTGGTTGGTTCTGACATGTACTAGTCGGAAATGTGGGAATCCGAATTGCAAGGGACTGAGGAACGCGGCGGAGTTCGATATTCAGTTGGAGACAGAGGAGTGCGTCAAGAATTCGGAAAATTTGGCTAAAGATGGAGGGTTGAAGAAGGGTCTATTCGAGTTGCCACGCGATCACCACCGCGAATTGGAGGCCGAGCTCAAAAAGATGGCTCCACCTAATGGAAGAGCGGTTCTTGTTTTTCGAGGGAGGTGTGGGTGTTCTGTTGGTAGATTGGAAGTTCCAGGGCCTAAGAAGCATCGAAAGATTAAAAAGTAGGAGTGATGCGATTGGTTTAATTCAATAGGGAGGATAATCAGAATACAGGAATAACCATAATGCAGAGAGAAGGGCCTTCTCCAGTTGTTCATTTCCGGAACTATTTATTGTCTTTAAATAAGCTTGTGGCAAAAATTTGTAAGGATTATATACTGTTGGTTACACTGGGAAATATAAGAATCCTTTAGTTCATGAGTTTCTGCCGAATATTAGAATTGTTTGATGCTTTATTTCTGTTTAAAAGGTTGTGAATTTCTCATTACATTCTTTATGGTTGCAGTTCATTGGAACTTTTCTTGAGGTTATGCTTGTTCTTAGAGATATAAATATTAAACTGGAATGAATATTTCATTTTCAGTCAATAAATCCTGACAGGATTCACACTGAAACCATGTCCCTTCTCTGGTTGAAACTTTCCAATATGGAATTGTGATACTTCGTGGTACTTCATATCATGTCATCATGAAGTGCAAGTTATGTTAATTTTGTGCAGATGATAGTGCAGAAAGCTGTTCCGTTTGTGGAATGGTGTGTGAAGGGATAGATTTAGATGAGATCCACAACAGGATCACATTGGACGGAAACAGAAGGTGTGGTATGATATATTCCATCTGCCTAGAACGTTTGCACCACACTGCATATTTAACTATGACTTGCTATTTGATCAAATCATCCTTCGCATATGGTATAAATTTACATTTGGTGAACTTTAACTGTGATCCAAAATACAACAACTTTGTGCATTTCCTATTGATGAGTAAAATATCGACAAGCAATCATTGATGGTCATGACATTCGAGAATTGCAGTTGGTGCATCACAATGCAGCATATTCTTAGGTTTTCGTGGGGTTGTACAAAATCAATCTTTAAAAAACTTATTTGTCCAGGAATCACAAGATCTTCCATGACGATATGTACTTCTTGAAGTGTACTTCCTGATTTCTAGGTTGCCTACTAATGACGGGCATCATGTTCCTTATTTTGCATGTAACTCACCAAGTTCTTTGATCTCTTCTTTTGCCGTCAGAGGCACCTTAAAATTGATTCTGATATATTACACCATAATGTGAAGTGCAAGTTATGTTAATTTTGTGCCTAATCTCTTCTGTGGTATGATATATTCCATCTGCCTAGAACGTTTGCACCACACTGCATATTTAACTATGACTTGCTATTTGATCAAATCATCCTTCGCATATGGTATAAATTTACATTTGGTGAACTTTAACTGTGATCCAAAATACAACAACTTTGTGCATTTCCTATTGATGAGTAAAATATCGACAAGCAATCATTGATGGTCATGACATTCGAGAATTGCAGTTGGTGCATCACAATGCAGCATATTCTTAGGTTTTCGTGGGGTTGTACAAAATCAATCTTTAAAAAACTTATTTGTCCAGGAATCACAAGATCTTCCATGACGATATGTACTTCTTGAAGTGTACTTCCTGATTTCTAGGTTGCCTACTAATGACGGGCATCATGTTCCTTATTTTGCATGTAACTCACCAAGTTCTTTGATCTCTTCTTTTGCCGTCAGAGGCACCTTAAAATTGATTCTGATATATTACACCATAATGTGGCAATTCCTATCTCTTCTAGGTGTGAAACCTTACTGTGTCCTGATTTAATAGATGAGAAAGTTTTCGATAATTAGGTTGCTTCTTTGTTTTGTAAGATAGATAAGTTGCGGTGAAGGTTGTGTGAGCTCCTATATCTCTACGGAGCCTAGAATACTATTGCAGTACAAGTAGTAGGGTAGCAGGGCCAGTTGTTAAGCAAAATTTAATCTTAGCTATTGTCAGGATCACATGATCTTTTTGTACGTTGGAGTATTATTGTCCTGTTGTCATGGGGAGATCATTCCTCGAGGCCATGGAGCAAAGACTTGGTTGGAGGGCTGTGATAATCATCTTGGTTTTAGGATATGTCATAATTGAAAGCAAATGGACGTGCTGCTCTTCTGATGTTCAAATCAATGACTAAGATGTCCTCCATTCCTTTTCCAAAAGAAGATGCCGAAGAAACCCCTTATCTGTTATTTTCTAAGTCAGACATCATTTGATTTTCTTTCAGGAGGGTTTTTCAACTATGTCATCACCTGTTCTGTTTCTTCTCTGTAATACATAAAAATAATTTGAGGACAATTGCAGGGAAAACACGAGTTTTGTGCTGTGAGCACCTGTTCTGCATCTTCTCCCATTAGATTTGCCACCTTACTTTAGTACATGGAAGTTTGTGTTCTGCAGATTTCCATGCAAACCTGTATACGTGTGCAGATATCTACATTCATTGTTATGGACATGCCTATGCTTAAGCTACTTTGTGTTAATAGGGAAAACACTCTCGAGTTCTTAATTTCCTATTTTCATGGTGGCCACAATCATTTGTTTGTTCCTTCGATGCCTTACCTTGTGTCCATTCCTTTTCATGCAATTAAGCGTTAGAGATATTAGTCTTTCAGACCTTCCTGATTTTTTTTCAATGCCCTTTTACTCTCCATCAGAATAAATTTCGGCTTTGAAGGTAGACTTCACGCGAAGAAAATCCTTGTATAAATGAATCATACCTATTTAAGCTATCCCTTAATTCCAGATTTAACTTACAAGTAACATTTTGAAATACTGTCGTCCAACCCTATAGGGGTGCTTCCTAATTTATGTATGATGTGGAAAATTGGGAAGATAACAAGCTCTTGAACCATATCTTTTGGTAGTTCTTGAATGAGACAGAAACCCCCCTTCAGTAGCTACTGTGAACCTTGCTAGGGGGTTTGGGCTCAAACGTAAACTCTTCCTTGCCTTCAGTTGCGCCGGATACATGGCAGCTTGGGGATAGAAATTTGAAGAACTTCCATATCTTTCCTGCTGCGCCTGGTGATATAAAATAGAGTTATCAGTTCAGTTGGGTCCTCTCAACTACTCTGACCAGCTAATCCAAGTTTTGCAGATACGTTGATATGGTTGTTGTGTAACACATGGGAGTATATTCCAAATGGGTATTTCACATCAGAAGTGGAGCCCGTTGCTTCCACCGTCCGAAAAATGATGGCAAGGTTTGTGTGATCTTAATTGTGACACCGGTTGGAGAAGCTATCGACTGGGTCTATTTATCCTAGAGGTTGCTTTCTCTATAAGAAAACAAAATATCACTGGGAAATATTCCCTGGAAATGGTTATCTCTAAAGCACATCGTTTGGTCGGAGGAAGATAGTTTGCAGGTATTGTCGTATAATCGAAAACGGCTGAAAAATTCTCAGATTCTTACTCCATTTTGAAAGGACTCCAAAATACGTTCTCTTGTGCACGACAGTTCCAAAGCAATTGCTGACGGCATCTTGAACCATCTGTTACTTCTTTTTGGAGGAGACCCGACTTTTGATCTATTGGCACTGACTACTGAGCATCCTCACATGATGCAATTGCGTCCTAACTCACCCATAAAATATTCTCTAGCTGATGAAGATTTCATGAAGTTTCGTTTGTTTTATTCTTTTCTTTTTACTTTTGAGTTTCTTTTTTGTTTACTATCAATTATCATCGAATCATGCTGTCTATTGCGCTCATTTAAGCCTAAGAAAGGCAAAAGAATAGAGGAGAATACAAATGGCACTTTAGGTGTCCTCTTTTGCATGCATACAGTAATCTCCAAATAATTTAAACTTTGCATCAACTTAAATTAGATGGCAGACATTGATGAAGTTTAGTGATCGAACCAAGAAAATATACAGAGTCTGCAAACAGAACCTTAGCGGATTATTTTTATTATTGTAGAGCAATACGGTTTAGGCAGCTAACGACACGGTTTTCATCAAACGACAAATAGAAACGACACAGTTTCACTGTTACGTTTTCCAAAAAAGGTTTTTCGAAGTGATAGATACAACGGAAGTTAAAAGAAAACGCATCGTTTAATCCATTTCTTCCTTTTGCCTCCAAGTCCCATTGTGATTATCGGAATTATCGGAACTACGTCCTAACTACTCGGGCGGAGTCCTCAATGCTGAGTGTCTCAGAGACCACTCTGTTCAAATCCCACATTGCCCTTTGGCCAAAATATGAAGAGAAAACGAGAACGATTCACACTCTCTCAAGGTACTCAGTTTCTAATTCTACCATTCTTCACTGGTTTGCCTGTATTATTTGAGAATGGAGATCCCACTCTTACGCTACCAAAGCTTATCATCACTGGATAGAATTCAAAGTACGCGTAGTCTTCCTTTCATCTTCTCGGATCGAAAGCTTAAGCTTCTCAGGGATAAGTCCTTGTTTTTTGGGTATTGTTTTTCGTTCAATAGGAGAAAATGGAAGAACCGATTGGACAGGATTAGGTGTTCACTGGAACAAGGGCTGCACCCGCGGCTGAAGCCGAAACCGTTCAAAATCGATGTTTTTGAGGACAAAGAAACGGGTTTGGAAGAAACCCCGATGAAAAAACCCAGTTACGGGCTTTGTAGTCAAATAGAGAAGTTGGTTTTGAATAAGAGGTACAGGGAGGCGCTTGAATTGTTCGAGATTTTGGAGTCTGAGGGTGGTTTTAAGTTGGGTTTGAGCACGTATGATGCATTGGTAAGCGCCTGCATAGGTTTGAGGTCTATTAGAGGGGTGAAGAGGGTGTGTAGTTTTATGATTAGTAATGGGTTAGAATGGGATTTGTATATGAGGAATAGGGTGCTGCTTATGCATGTGAAGTGCGGGATGATGATGGATGCGGGTAAGTTGTTTAACGAAATGCCAGAGAGGAACTTGGTTTCCTGGAATACGATAATTGGTGGGCTAGTGGACTCTGGAGATTATCTCGAGGCATTCCGGTTATTTTTTCTTATGTGGGAGGAGCTTTCAGATGGTGGGTCAAGAACATTTGCCTTGATGATCCGGGCATCTGCTGGCTTGAGTCACATTTTTGCAGGGAGACAGTTCCACTCGTGTGCTTTGAAGATGGGTATTGGTGAGGATATTTTTGTGTCTTGTGCTCTGATTGACATGTACAGTAAGTGTGGGAGTATTGAAGATGCTCATTGTGTTTTCGATGAGATGCCACAGAAGACAACTGTGGGTTGGAATTCCATTATAGCTGGTTATGCACTGCATGGTTATAGTGAAGAAGCACTTGGTATGTATTATGAGATGCGTGATTCTGGTGTTAAAATGGACCATTTCACATTTTCAATAATTATCAGAATATGTACAAGGCTAGCTTCGTTAGAACATGCTAAGCAAGCTCATGCAAGTTTAGTTCGTCATGGTTTCGGATTAGATACAGTAGCAAACACAGCCCTTGTAGATTTATATAGCAAATGGGGTAGAATCGAAGATGCCCGCCGTGTTTTTGACAAGATGCCTCAAAAGAATGTTGTATCTTGGAATGCCCTGATTGCTGGCTACAGCAATCATGGTTGTGGAGAAGAGGCCATTGAGGTGTTTGAGCAGATGGTTCGGGAGGGAATGATTCCCAACCATGTCACTTTTCTTGCTGTTTTGTCCGCTTGTAGTTATTCAGGTTTACCAGAATGTGGATGGGAAATATTTCAATCAATGAGTAGAGATCACAAGATAAAGCCCCGGGCAATGCATTATGCATGCATGATTGAATTATTAGGTAGAGAAGGACTTTTAGATGAAGCCTTTGCTCTGATTAGTAATGCTCCATTTAAGCCTACAGCTAATATGTGGGCTGCCTTGCTGACAGCTTGTCGTGTCCATGAGAATTTAGAGCTTGGAAAATTTGCAGCTGAGAAGCTGTATGGAATGGAGCCTGAAAAGCTTAGCAATTATGTTGTGCTTTTAAATGTATACAATAGCACTGGCAATTTGAAGGAGGCTGCTGCTGTTGTTCAGACCTTAAGAAAAAAGGGTTTGAGAATGCTTCCAGCATGCAGTTGGATCGAAGTTAAAAAGCAGCCCCATGTTTTCCTCTCTGGAGATAAAAGCAATTGCCAAACAAAAGAGATTTACCAGAAAGTGGATCAGTTGGTGTTAGATATTTCAAAACATGGTTATGTTCTGGAGAGAAAATATTCGCTTCCTGATGTTGACGAGGAAGAGCAGGTCTCGTTATACCACAGTGAAAAACTGGCGATCGCATTTGGGCTGATCAACACTCCAAATTGGACACCACTGCAAATTGTGCAGAGCCATCGGATCTGTGGTGACTGCCATAGAGCGATCAAGTTAATAGCCATGGTTACTGGACGTGAAATTGTTCTGAAGGACGCCAGCAGATTTCACCATTTCAGAGATGGGAGATGTTCATGTGGGGACTACTGGTGATTAGAACATTTGTTTTGGCGGGCCAGAAAAATTGTTTCTCTGGTAGCTCCTATCTCACTCCCCCCCCCCCCCCCGGATACATAACCATACACACAAATTGTAGATTTTAGATGCATGAATAGAAGCCCAAGTTTTATTTTCGAACAGAATTTTGTAGTTTGGGCTCTAGAGACGATTGTTTCTTCTTGTTGTTGCAATATGGGACTGTAAGCTTGTATTGAAGCCCAGTGTTATAATTTTGTCAATTTTCCGTTGTCCTAGTATTAACTCTCTTTGTTTCTTTTAGGCAAGATATATATATCAACAAAAGTACAAAAGGAGGGGTACCCCAAGACTATCCTGTACAACAAATACGTTGCAAGACAACCAAAAAATATGAAAGAAAAAATATTAGAGAGGCTGGAAACAACCTACAATGGAACTCCAAAGCATCAACTTAAATTAGATGGCAGACATTGATGAAGTTTAGTGATCTATACAGAGTCTGCAAACAGAACCTTAGCGGATTCAATACGGTTTAGGCAGCTAACGACACGGTTGACAAATAGATTTCACTGTTACGTTTTCCAAAAAAGGTTTTTCGAAGTGATAGATACAACGCGCATCGTTTAATCCATTTCAAGTCCCATTGCGGAATTATCGGAACTACGTGTAATGCTGAGTGTCTCAGAGACCACTCTGGCCCTAACGAGAACGATTCACACTCTCTCAAGGTACTCAGTTTCTAATTCTAGATTATAGAATGGAAACTATTTATCATCACTGGACAAAGTACTAAAGAAAGCTCACAACCGAAACTCAAGGGCAATCCGACTTAAGGATGAAGTTATAAAATAGATAATATATTGAGTTCGAGACTGAGGGTGGTCACCATTGGTTGCATACTATTACTGCTTATGCATCGGGACGGGTAAGCGAAATGCCATAATACGATAATAGTGGACTCTGGAGATTATCTCGAGGCATAATGTGGGAGGAGAGATGGTGGGTTTTGCCTTGATGATCCGGGCATCTAAGCAGGGAACAGTTCCATCGAAGCCTCTGATTGACATCAGTCTCATTGTGTTTTCCTGTGTTCTGCTGTTATGCACTGCATGCTTGGTATGGAGATGCATTCTGCCATTTCACAGAATGTTCTTCAGAACATGTAATCATGCAAGTTTAGTTCGTCATGATTAGATTAGCATTGTAGATTTATATAGCAAATGGGGTAGAATCGAAGATGCTCAAGATGCCTCAAAAGAATGTTGTATCTTGGAATGCCCTGATTGCTGGCTACAGCAATCATGGTTGTGGATTGAGGTGTTTGAGCAGATAGGGAATGGTTTGAGATTTGAATGTGGATGGGAAATATTTCAATCAATGAGTAGAGATCACAAGATAAAGCCCCGGGCAATGCATTATGCATGCATGATTGAATTATTAGGTAGAGAAGGACTTTTAGATGAAGCCTTTGCTCTGATTAGTAATGCTCCATTTAAGCCTACAGCTAATATGTGGGCTGCCTTGCTGACAGCTTGTCGTGTCCATGAGAATTTAGAGCTTGGAAAATTTGCAGCTGAGAAGCTGTATGGAATGGAGCCTGAAAAGCTTAGCAATTATGTTGTGCTTTTAAATGTATACAATAGCACTGGCAATTTGAAGGAGGCTGCTGCTGTTGTTCAGACCTTAAGAAAAAAGGGTTTGAGAATGCTTCCAGCATGCAGTTGGATCGAAGTTAAAAAGCAGCCCCATGTTTTCCTCTCTGGACAATTGCCAAACAAAAGAGATTTACCAGAAAGTGGATCAGTTGGTGTTAGATATTTCAAAACATGGTTATGTTCTGGAGAGAAAATATTCGCTTCCTGATGTTGACGAGGAAGAGCAGGTCTCGTTATACCACAGTGAAAAACTGGCGATCGCATTTGGGCTGATCAACACTCCAAATTGGACACCACTGCAAATTGTGCAGAGCCATCGGATCTGTGGTGACTGCCATAGAGCGATCAAGTTAATAGCCATGGTTACTGGACGTGAAATTGTTCTGAAGGACGCCAGCAGATTTCACCATTTCAGAGATGGGAGATGTTCATGTGGGGACTACTGGTGATTAGAACATTTGTTTTGGCGGGCCAGAAAAATTGTTTCTCTGGTAATCTCACCCCCCCCCCCCCCTCTTGGATACATAACCATACACACAAATTGTAGATTTTAGATGCATGAATAGAAGCCCAAGTTTTATTTTCACGAACAGAATTTTGTAGTTTGGGCTCTAGAGACGATTGTTTCTTCTTGTTACAGTTGCAATTGGGAGTTATAATTTTGTAAGCTTGTATTGAAGCCCAGTGTTATAATTTTGTCAATTTTCCGTTGTCCTATCTGGTATTAACTCTCTTTGTTTCTTTTAGGCAAGATATATATATCAACAAAAGTACAAAAGGAGGGGTAGAAAGCCCCAACAACTATCCTGTACAATCAATACGTTGCAAGACAACCAAAAAATATGAAAGAAAAAATATTAGAGAGGGGAAACAGGTGCTACGTTTTGGGAACTCCTCCGGTTCTATGATCTTTTGGTTTAGAAGTTGCCATAGTAGCAAAGAAAAGTGCCGCCTCAAGAGCGACCGAGTATAGGAAACTGGTAACTGATAATTTAGATTTAAAAAATATTAGACGCTAAAGAAGCTCGAGCTAACCAAACTCACAATCCACTGAGGTAAGATAAAATGATAAATGTAGTAACTTGTCCCGTTGAACATACATTATACAAGCAAACATACGTATACGCTTAATTAGGGAATTTTTTTTCGTAAGGAAACCATCGAGCCCTCTCATCCCCTTGTTCTACGTGGGCTTCACAGCAACAAGTGTTCTCACGTAATTGTTAGTCTCGAATTCATAAATGAGTTGCTCGGGTTGTCCTTATAATGCTATGGTTTGAGATTTGAATGAAAATCTATTTAACCCAATCAGTCTGTTGTATAAAAGCAGTGGCCCAAATTGGATGAAGCGACAGATCAACGGTGTTTGACAGCACTTTAGCCTCATCTGCCGACCCATCTCACACCAGATCCGGTTCGCTCCATTTATATCTTAAACCAATTATTCTCTTCATCTAATATTTAAAACAAAAGTCGGTCTGTTTTTGTTCCTAAAAGTCTGTAATAATAGCAGAGAACATTACAAATTGTATCCAAGTTATTCTCATTTGCTTTGATAATGTGGAAAATTCTAATAATTTGATAGGAAATTACCTAACACCGTTTTATTATGAAAGATCTAAATTTATGCGGAACAATTGGTATCAGGAGAATGCCAAGAAAAAACAAAAGAAATTGGTATCAGGAGAGAGAGATTCTTATTACGTTAAAATGCCTCCACGACAAATTACTTAAAATGGTTCCGTGAAAATGCAATAACTTATACCCCCGAAATTGTTAACAGTTTGCGTATGATTGCACCGGCGCGCAGCGTAGAGAGAGATTGTGTGAGAGATAGAGAGACTCTCCGAGAGTCTCCGGTGGGATTCTTCTCCTGTTCCCTCTAGGGTTTCGATTCGGAAATTCACCAAAAACCCTAGCTGACAGGAGCTCCAACCACGCGGCTCATGGATCCCTCGGGGTCGAGTCGCTTCGACATCTTCGAGATTTACCGGCGGTACTGCGGTAATTCCTTATCTTCTTCAGTTCCTTTTTTTTTTTTCTAGGCAACTTTGAGAGCAGGACCAAGCCTGTGGTTAGGGGATTCGACCCCGGATCAACCCTCCTCAAAGGAAGGAGGTGCCAATTTAGCCAAAGGCTCACTGTCTACGTCAATTCTTTCACTACAAGCCTAAATTTTTTTATTATCTTCTGATTGCTATCGCCAATGAATTTTCCGACTTTTCTGAAACCAGGTACAAAAAGATTCGGGTTATACCTTTTTACTTACTTCCTTATTTACTTATTTTTTTTATTTTTTATCTTTTTCTGGGTTCGAGAGATATTCTGTCAGATTGTTGAGAAAATTTGGCAAGTGGATTTTGGGATGGGAAATTTTTAATGAAGCTTATATGCTTTCTTTAAGCTGAGGCTGATGGTGAACCTGCCTCTGCCTGCTCCAATTGTGGCGTAGAGAAAAATGTTTGAATTTTGGTGTTTGAATTTCTTCTTCTGCCGACAATTATTTTATTTAACTTCTTTGCAAACTAGTCTAAAGTAATGGCTCCTGTCTGATTTGTAAACGTATTTGTCAGATATTAGGTCAGGGTGTGCATATGTCAATGGAAAAGGGAGCTACAAACAAGACGACGAATCACAAATGTCTACTATTTCAAGGGATGCATTGACACAGCTCTTAAAATTGGTGGTATCAAGGTTTGATACACGGTATGAACCTCTATAAACTGCTTGCCATTGAATACGTAGTCACAATTATACAACTCATTTGCATGGATATTCCCTGTATTGGTGCTTATTGTAATCTGCAGCTTCGCACATTGAAGTAGTTGTTCTGCTTTGTTAGTGGCTTCAATACTGAATTTAGTCACAACATAGTAGTCTACCATTTGAGTCCTTGTCTGCTTTTTGTTTTTTTATTCTTTTTACAGGATTTCGATTTTTGATGAACTCTTCAAGCTCATTTCCCGGCTCAACTCGGTGGTGAGATTTTGTTTATTTGAAGTTCAACTGTAGGGTTGCCATTTTTTCAAAACGAGCATATTGTACGAAGTGCTTTCAGATTTATCTACTGCTGGTACATTGGAGGTGTCTTCCTGTTTTGGCGATGTGCATGTTTTGATTCTACCTTGACATTCCTTTTTGTATGTAGGTAGATTTTTCGGAATTCTCCCGCTTCTATGACTTTGTTTTCTTCATTTGTCGAGAAAATGGTCAAAAGAACATCTGTAAGTTTCGTCATCTTATTTGGTTTGGTGAGATGATTTTCCATTATTTCCTGCAGTATTTGCTGGGTATCTGTTGAAATAACATACGGGAAATCTGTCACACATTGTTGTGATGATGTTTATTGCCTTTTTTGACTCTTTTTTTTATTTTTTTTGGGTTGGGGGGGTTAAATGTTTTACAGCTGTAGGCAAGGCAGTTACTGCATGGAGGTTAGTCTTAGCTGGGAGATTTCGACTGCTTAACCAATGGTGTGCCTTTGTTGAGGTAATTGCTCAACTATTGGTGTGAAATTATACTCGGTATTGGGTACTATACATGCTTTGTGTCATGTATTGTGTGCATGTCAAATGCTATGATGTGGAACAGTAGTGCTTCCTCTTGTGGGCCATAGTGTATGTTATGGGAAGGCTTATTTTAAGTTGTACATATTAATGGATGTAATTGCTTATAGAACAAAATTACCAGCTTTTGTTGCTCTTTATGTTTTTCTTCTGGAACTAATCTATAGAGTTTCGTCTAGAAAAATCAACGACATAACATCTCTGAGGATACTTGGCAGCAAGTTTTAGCTTTCAGCCGGTGTGTACATGAAAATTTGGAAGGATATGATCCCGAAGGTACTAATATTTACTAGATCTGTAGTGGTACCATTTCCTCTATTGAAGCTTGAAACTATCTATTTATGCTTTATCTTTGTTGTAGATGCGGCTTCAGTTGGTACTTGCATGTTTATATGACCAGATTTTACTGGTTAGAAAGGAATTGTTGATGGAAGCAAACAAATACAAACTTCTCATACTGAGATCCATTAATTGAGTCAGTGAAGAAGGGAATTTTTTGGCATTTCATGGTGTACTTATTTTATTCGTGAAGTGGGTCATTGATCATTTGGTTTCTCGACCCACTATTTTCATAGGTTCTCGTGAACTTGGTTGTTGAAATGACTACTTTGGTGTATAAGCTTAAATTGGATCGAAAGAAAACAAAAATATGGGTTAAAACAGAAAGATTATGGTAAAGTAAATCTAAGAAGTGGCCTGTCGATGCGAACATGTGTATTCTAAATCTGGGTTGATGTTTTCAAGGCCCAATTAGTACTTGGTCAGATGGAAAATATGTACAACAGTCGGTACTGTTAGGAAAATATTATATGTACATCTTCTCCTCTCTCATCCATGTTGACATGAACTAAAATTAGCACTAGTGGTATATGTTTGATGATATTAACAATGTAGATGAGAGTTGTCATAGAGGATGCACAAATAACGTTTTCCTATTTTTGTGTCCTTAAATTTAGCTTTATTTCGACTCTTTTGTCATAGACGATGGGAAAATTGGGTGAAAAAATTATTGATTCTCCTCTGTCGCTTACTAAAATGTTGCTTAATCATTTTTGCAGGTGCTTGGCCTGTTCTAATTGATGATTTTGTTGAGCACATGTACAGGTTTGATTCTATACCCTCAGCAATGCATCTTGGAAGAATTAAGATATCTTTTGATTAGTGGTATTCTTGTTGTTTGCTCATTGTGAAATTGTTCAAATTCGTTTTATGGATTTGAATATGGAAAATACCAAATCTTTGCTGAATTTTGGTTGTAGTTCATCCTTGAAATTTTGTGTCATTAAATTTTCAATTGCTCTCTTAGAACATGCAAATCAATTCTCACACGTGACCCACCATCCAACCATTTGGATTAGCCTGCTTAAACGTTGCTCTCTGCCTTTGGCTTGTGATAAGTGTTGTACATCTGATGAGGCCTTTATACTGTTTGTCTAAAAACCCTCCTTTCTCCATTCTTGGTAGCAACCTTGTGAAGTGATATTGCCAAAACGTTGATAGCAAGTGCCCTTCTAAATATCTATACTTGTTATTTTCATAGGGATTGAGATCAAAGTGGAAAAGGAAAAAGAGTCCAAGAATGTGTCTAATATCGATTTACTCTTTTGACAGAAGTGGAAGAAATTGAGTTCCTCTCTATTAAAAAAAAAAAAAAAAGGATCTGGAACAATGCATATTTGGCGGCATCTATGTAAGATAGATATTATTTTGTTTAATTTGTGTCGTGCATTGGTTTGTAGGAGCTGTAACACTTTGAGGTCCTGGTGCTGGAATATTATCGTAGTAGACATGGCTCTTCGTCTTTTGTCAATTTTGCATCTCGGAGAATCAATGACTATGTCTTTTGTCTTTCAGGATATCGGGAACCAACGATAATACTACCTTCTTCTGTAACTGTGGTGATTCAGAATCTCAGTCTTCTGTATTGGAGGACCCTCTTCCTGGTATGTCAATCTTTTGCAGAAGTACTGGTTGGAGTTCCCTTATTCACCGTGCTAAAATTTATGCGATGGAGTATTGTGTTTTCCAACAATTTGGTGGTTCTGACATAGGATTGAGAGATTTTCCTGGTTTGAAGAGGAAGTTACCTGAGGACCTTCAAGAATATGATATGGAGTCGTCAACTGCCCTCTTCTCTCAGTCTGTTGTAGACCTGGAGCCTGCTTTGAGTTTCAAGAGAATTAGGCTGACTGCCCATAAACCAGCAAACTGCGTGGATAATCCACCAGGGAGAACTACAGATGACGGCATGGAAATTGGTAGACATAGTAGTCCAATGTGTTCTTCCAAGTCTCCATGTGCAGTTGAAGGTTGTTTGTCAAAGGGGTTTGCAGGGCTTTTTTCAACGCGTGGGTATTTACAACTTGATCGTGAAAGGAGAGTTTCCTTCACATAGAGCTCCCACCTGAATTGTGACGGGAATATTACCTACGCTAGTTGATATGATTTGATATCTGTGTGGCTTTGGGATATATTCACATATATTTTCCCATCGTCTTATTTTTGTGTGGGGTCTTATTGTTTGTTGGTGAGTATTCATTGATCTTCTTTCGCGATTTGAAAATCAAATAACGGAGAGATTTCTGTGTCATACCGAATTATTTTGGATAATCGAAGCCTGAAGGATGTTAATTGCTATTAGTTGGTCGAGGGGCAAATTTTGAAATTAGCTTAGCCAAATAGAGTAGAGGATGGTAAATAATTTGGCACATGTTTTTGTAGACTGCAGACATCAATGTGAACTAGGATCTTAAGGTAATTGCCGGTAGGGGTGGTCAACTAATTAGCACATGATATCAATAAGAAACATTAAACTTTGCGAATTACAGGATAGCAAATCTGTACATTTGTACATTGGAACCACATGGGTCTTGTTCGGAGCATTTCCTCCCATAAATTGGAACTAGGCTTTCCATGTGAACAACCTAAGATGCTTACACATCCGAAAATTGTAAGGTTCCTAACGACTTGTGAACTAGGACCATACGTTTCAACCACGAATCGTATAGTAAAAAATTGAAATAAGTTTATGATCTAGGCGTGGATTCCGTCTAGAGATGGAGAAAGGATACAACAGCCGACAGGCATAAGCCTACTCTGAGAATAGCCGCATGGAAATAATCTTATACCATGAGGTACTAATCAACTAAACACGATACTTGGCTTTCAAAGTCGGAGCCAAGGCGATGCTAACTCCAAGACCGCCAACGAACACACGCGCGTCTCTCAAGTACGTGCCACTTCTGTTAAAGACTAGTCCGACACCGTCTTCTTCGCTTGCTGACCCTATTAAGCTCTTGAATAAATTAGCTGAGACTAGAAACTTAAAAGTAGGAAAAGTTCTCCATGCCCAGCTGATCACAAGCAGTCATGCCTCCGAAATCGGCGACGTTTTTCGGTCGAACTCACTGATCAATTTCTATGCAAAATGTGACGAAATACCTGTGGCCCGCCACCTGTTTGATCAAATGAGTGACAGAAATATAGTCTCGTGGAGTGCATTGATGACGGGGTATTTACATAATGGGTTGGCTTTGGAAGTTCTTGGGCTACTTAAGGAACTTGTTTCAGGGGAAAACTTGCGTCCGAATGAATACATATTTGCTATTGCTCTTTCTTCTTGTTCTGTTAGTGGGAGGGTTGAAGAGGGCAAGCAATGCCATGGGTATGTGTTGAAGTCTGGATTGGTATTTCACCAGTATGTGAAGAACGCACTTATTCATATGTATTCGAGGTGTATGGATGTAGAAGGCGCTATGTGGGTTCTGAATACATTGCCTGGATATGACATTTTTTCCTATAATTCAGTCGTTAATGGACTTATAGACCTTGGGTATCTGAGGGAAGCTTTAGAAGTGTTGGGTTGCATGGTAACTATACGTAATGCCTGGGATAATGTTACTTTTGTCACCCTTTTTGGCCTTTGTGCTCGTCTTAAGGATTTGAAGTTAGGTATGCAAGTTCATGGTCAGATGTTGAAGAGTGATGTTGAGTCCGATGTCTTTGTTAGTAGCGCAATTGTTGATATGTATGGGAAATGTGGTAACATTGCGAATGCAAGGACATTTTTTTGTGGATTTCCAAATCGAAATGTGGTCTCTTGGACAGCGCTCATGGCTGCTTACTTCCAAAATGGTTACTTTGAGGAGGCACTACACCTATTTATGGAAATGGAAGTTCATGATGTTATGCCAAACGAATATAGTTTTGCTGTTTTGCTGAATTCCAGTGCAGGTTTGTCTGCACTGAGACTCGGAGATCTATTGCATGCACGTATCGAGAAATCGGGTTTCAAGGACCATACTATTGTTGGGAATGCTTTGGTCATTATGTATTCCAAGAGTGGCAACATCATAGGAGCAAACAAAGTATTCTTGGGTATGATATTTCGAGACTCTGTTACCTGGAATGCAATGATATCTGGGTATTCCCACCATGGGCTTGGTAAAGAAGCTCTCAATGTGTTTCAAGATATGTTGGCTGCAGGAGTGAGTCCTAACTACGTAACTTTTATTGCTGTCCTCTCTGCTTGTGCCCATCTGGGTCTGGTGCAAGAAGGATTATACTATTTGAATCAGCTTATGAAACAAGTGGGGGTTGAACCTGGACTAGAGCACTATACATGTATTGTTGGGCTTCTGAGCAGGGCTGGACTACTAGATGAAGCTGAGAATTTTATGAGGTCTACACCAGTAAAGTGGGATGTCATTGCATGGCGTACTTTGGTTAATGCTTGTCATGTTCATCGAAATTATGGTCTAGGGAAACGAATTGCAGAATTTGTCATACAGATGGACCCTCATGACGTGGGAACATATACATTGTTATCGAATATGTATGCCAAGGAAAGAAGGTGGGATGGAGTTGTGAAGATTAGGAAATTGATGAGAGAAAGAAACATCAAGAAGGAACCTGGGGTTAGCTGGTTAGAGATAAGGAATACTGCGCATGTCTTTGTTTCAGAAGACAAAAAGCACCCGGAGTATAGTCAGATACATGAGAAGGTTCAGGAATTGTTGGCCAAGATTAAACCATTGGGGTATGTGCCAGATATTGCTTCAGTACTGCATGACGTGGAGGATGAGCAAAAAGAAGCATACCTCAGCTATCATAGTGAGAAGCTGGCCATAGCATATGGCCTCATGAAAACACCTTCAGAAGCATCAATACGTGTGATTAAGAACATCAGAATGTGTGATGATTGCCACAGTGCTGCTAAACTAATTTCAAAAGTCACTAACAGGGTGATAATTGTTAGAGATGCCAACCGCTTTCATCATTTTCAAGATGGTGGCTGTTCTTGTGCAGATTACTGGTGACATTTTGGTGGCTTTATAATCATATTTATGCGGAAGAGATAATCACATTTATGGAGCCTAGAGGTGACTCTCTCTATGTTAGCCTCCTTTGCCTACGAATATTGAGCATGCCCATTGGAGGCTCATGCCACTGGACCTCATGTAAGTCATGTAAACAAGTTGCTCAAGTGTTTTTTCCCATTTAAGCTCCTATTTCCGTTTTAGTTATGTTTAGGAAAGCTATTTCCACTTCTCAGGTTGCAGAAATCTAGCATTGGCCTTTGAGTAAACCTCACTAGGCTGCGTTGAGGCAGGCTCGAGTGGGCACAACAACTCTAAAATACATGGTAAGTGTTGGAGAAAACGAAAGAGGAGAAGGCCCCAGCACGGGGGGAGGCAGTGGTCAACGTTTTATGATTTAACGAATCAGAATTTGTGCCTAGCTACTTTGGCTTTGTGAGCTGGATGGAGAAGTTTGAGTAACGGCTGCAGCTTGGATATGCAGCATCTTTGTGGCAGATTTGATGTCCATCAAACTACCACCAAGTTAAGCAGTAAGTACTTCATATTTTAATCTAGTTGTCTTTTCCCTATGGATACCTGTGCTAGAAGTGCCCGTTGGGAAAGAGTGGAGACTCGCACGGTTTATACTTGATGGTTTTCCTGCCCTTTGGGTACGAAAGAAATTGACAGTGTTTATCATATGCGGACATCACGCCATTTTGTAAGAGCACAGTTAAGAGTCGTGAGCAGTTTCTATCGTGTCTATTTCTTCGTTTATAACAACCCTTAAGCTTACATTGAATTGATTGGTAGAAGTCATGAAGGAGTTTGTCTGAGAATGACTTTCCATATATCCTGTTTATCGAACAAAATCATCCCCCTGGGATTTCCTAGATGGTTTTTCTTGAGCTTTTCTATCAATATCCTCGTCCTTTTGATTTGCCGGATCTTCCTGTGGCTCGAACATCAGAAGATACGTGCATGTAACTTGTATGTTCTGTTATTTTTTGCTAGTATCCTCTATACTAACTGGAACAAATACATGAGTTGTGACTTGGTGAAAGTTCAAAATACTCGACCTCTGCATTCCTTCGAAGTCTATAATTTACACGAACGCAGAAAACTAAGAGGTTGGAACTTGAAAGATTGGTAGAACTTGCATTCTCTGGTGTCAATGAAGACACGAGGATGAATGAGCATTTGTCATCCATTTGTCTACCTCATTCATCGATGGAAGACGTCAAATTCTAAAAACTGTCAGAAATCACATCAATCTCCAATTTTACGAGTCACAGAAGATCTTGACATGAATAAGCACGGTTTATCACGAAAGAAATGCCGCTGGCCGGCTGGAAATGGGATTTTGTTGTGGACCTCATTGTCCATCGGTGCTGGTGTGGATACTCTTTTGAGAAAGTGGGAGTGCGGTGCTTGACTACTCATTCTTCCAGCAACCGCCGCTTTTAGCGGAGTTATTTCCGAGTCTTTGGACCGGCTTAGAATTCATGGCCCTTTGGGCCCGTCTAGTTGAGGCTTTTATAGCCATTTGGAACCAGGCCTTTAAGGCCCATCTATATATAGCCCGTGAGGCTTTTAATTATGTTATAATAGGTTTTTGTGCCCATGTTATTTGTTCCCGGCCTCAAAAGATCGTCTTTACTCAATATGCATGTATGCCTCTCAGTGAAATGAAATTCACGATTGCTTAGGAAAAAAAAAACACTGGTTTATCACCTTTTTTGCGACTCCAATTTCCAAGCGATGGCAAGAGAAGTAACTAGTGGAGCGACGAGGAAGAATCAGATGCATTTTACGTTTTTTTTTTTCGTTAGTAAGGATAAAACCAGCTAAACAACAAAAGTATCCCAGTTTACAATAAACGAAGGAACAGAAGCAACAGAAATGAAACCAAGGCAGCTATGACCAGCAGTCCACTTGGCTAAGCGATGGGCAAGCCGATTGCGGCGGCGAGAAACCCAATCGAGAGTATGCAAAGAATGCTCAGAGAAAAACTGCCGAATAGTAATCATCCAATCTTCAGGCAGCCAGCCAGTACACGGTTCCAGGCAGATGCATTTTACTCAATCGTTCATCTTCATTTGGAGTCACGCTGGTTGGTTTTACTGAAGTGCAGCAGATATTAACGGTATAACACCACCAAGTCTTCTACTTTACCAATAACTAAAGCTCTTTTTTTAAGGCAATTAGTATCAAAGCCTTTGTTCTAGTTCATGTGATCTTAGTTTTAAAATTATAAAGAGATGGAATCCTACGTTTCAAATATAACCAGATTGCAAAAAGCTGTTACAAAGTAGGATTTCAAAAGTTGGCAAATTCTCTTCCACAATATATATATTTTCTCTCTTCCTTTTTAGGATTCTTCTCCTAACCACCAAAAAGACAAACTGCCCATGCAATTCAAATCATTACACGTGTTTCTTAAAAAAAACATATGACTTGTTGCAGGAAAGAGAGAGGATAGACAGTAAATGGTATCCATTCCTTTAGATTACAACCACCAATAATTGCAACAGACAATCCATGATGAGCTGGGCATGACGAGGTAACATTTATTTATTTTGCTCTCTTGACCCATTAGAGCCTGCACGTTTTAAATTCATGGAAAAAGACCTTTTGGAAAACTTGGGTAATCGCTCAGTAACCCGAAATAAGTGGCTTCTCCAAAAGAAAAGAATCCCCGTTTTTGTGGTAGGGAAATTTGATACCTTCACTAAAAAGAGGATAAATATGGAAAGCCTAGAGCATGTGAACATCACATTCACTAGCCTGGTTGGTCACGAGTCAATAGGCCTCCACGTTTTTTAATTCGTATGAAATTGGAAGACAAGGGACGATAATGACGACGCAATTTGATGGATTAACGAGAGAAGAAAAAAAAAAGCGAGGCCTGCTGAGGGTGGGGGCCCCCAAGTGCCAAGTTCTGGACTCTTGGCGTAGCCGCTGATCACTCCAAAAAGGATATGTGCACAGCTGAGAGTGAGTAGTGAGAACCAAATTTCTGATCACAGTGTTCTTATGCTCCCAAATTCTCAGTCAATTTGAACCTCAAAAATTCGTTCATGTTTTCCGTTCTGTGGGATCCATTTCAACGAGCTTCTGACGAGTTTGTTCTGTTCCTTCTTTCTCCGTTTTATTTGCTTCCCCTCCCTGTGAATCGGTTCTCACCCTCTCCCCTTCCGTTTCTCTTTCCCTTCAAAATTCCTATAATCCTCCACTTGGGTCTCCTCCTATTCCAAAACCCCAATTGGTTTTCCAACTCCCTCAGTTTCCTGAGTTGGAACTCCCTCATTTCTCTCTAGCTTGTTATTGATCACATGAATTATTGCTAGTTCTCAGAGGCTAACGTCGAACACGTACAATGGCATCAATTGGGTCTCTTCCTTTCACCATTGAGACAAAGTCAGAGAGTTCGGTGATTATTCACAGTGCGAATCATCGTCGAACTCGCCTCCCGTTCTTCGCGTACCGGCTGAGAAAGCCGCTTGTTTCTGCAGGAAATACCGGTTTATCATTTGGGTACGGGAAAGCTGCGGGTGAAGATTATGCTATTTTATCTTTAAGCTTTGGTAGACTGATAGGTGGATGCAGCGGTGGACAGCAGAAGAGGATTACGCCTCCAAAGGCCACGTCTAAGGGCTTTGTGGAAAGTGGGGATGATGGGAATGAAGCGGATGATGTGCTTCAGGCCACCATCGAAAAGAGCAAGAAAGTTCTCGCTATGCAAAAGGACCTGCTTCAACAGGTATTCTATTTATATAGATCAGTAAAGATAAATGGTAATCCCTCACTTGCGTAAGATTTTAATCCTGAGCTTTAGTCTCCGTTGATTATGAAGCGGATTCTGTATACAGCCGCTCACGTTAGTGGGTTTAGTACATTGTGTTGCCGTTTTAAAGAAAAATGGGAGCCAATTAGCGGCTCCACGAGATGCTTTTTGGGTCTTACTGTGCTACATGACTTTTAATGGGACTTCTTTAAGAAAGCCAATTGGACAGTGGGAGTTATCCTTTGGACAGCTCAAAAGCATAGTTCTGTTGAATAGTGTCTGTGGTAGCTTTGTCAAAACTTCGGTTCATGCTTTTGGAAATTCTTGACCTATATTATGTGAGCTTGGAGAGTTTTGGAGAACTTCTAATCAAGAAGACCATGCATTTTGAAAATCTTTAGGGAGAACGAGTTGTCCTTATGCATCATATACAAGGGTCCTCTTACATTTTATACCAACTGTTCATACCAGAGGAAAATCTGGAAAAAGGTGTTTTGTTTTAGTGAATGAATGTGCTATATAACCTTCAATTAAAAAACCTAGTTCGAAAATTCCATCAGTTATTGAAATGCTTTAGAAAAGCAAAAATCACCTTTCAGGAAAAACATGTTCTTACATTATATGTTTGAAGTTTACATGAAAGAATAAATAGTTACTACATGTCAAGTTCATTGAAATCCAAATGTGCACAGAGGAGTCAAAGTGGTTGTTGGTTCACCTTGCATGTCCCTTTTTTGTGTATCAGCTGATACTTAAAACCACTCTGACAAGTGTGGCAGTCGTAACTGCAACCTACATGTGAGATTATCCAGAGATATGTCCACATGATCTTAAACAATTAGATATCTGTTTCTCGCAATTGATGCTTTCTCTACCTCCTTATTAACACGTGTTTTTTTTGCCTCTCTCTTTTCTTGGTAATTGTCTATTGCAACAAATCTGATTATTTATCAAAAACTCTGGTTTCCCCATCTGGTTAAAATCTTGTCAGTATCTGAGAAATCGAATGCTATTGTCCAACATTTTTGGCTTAATGGGTTGCCGCAGATTGCAGAAAGAAGGAAACTGGTTTCATCTATAAAAAGTAGTATTATAAATCCAGAGGATGACGAGGTTTCTTATGAAGGAAGGGGCAAGTCTTCTCCAAAAGTAGATCTTGCTTCAGCCGGTAACAATACTGGGGACAACCATTATAGTAGTATTCCTTCCAGCAATTTTCCCCCTTTGGCCATAGATGAGGTGCCGGAATCTCCACATGCAGATTTTGGTAGCAGTTTTGATGAAGTCAAGCAGGAATCTGAAAAAGTATCACTTCTTAATAGCATGTCATCGGATGGAGACTCTACCAAACAATTTAAAGGCACTAACTCAGAAACAGTTTGGTCAGATGGGCTACCTTCTTTTCTATCAAGTGCCTCTAAGAGTTCCAGTGTAGGAGATGAAATTCAGGAAATTTCAGAAACTGAAGTCTTAAAAGAGGCAGATGATGATGCAAATGTTCCTGTTATTGAAGATGTCAAACCCCCTCCTCCTCCTTTGGCTGGGGCCAATGTCATGAACATAATATTGGTAGCTGCAGAATGCGCTCCATGGTCTAAAACAGGTACTGTACTGTAACTCTGTTCGAGCCATGTTGTTCGCTGGGAGAGTTTCCTTGGGCATTTCAGCTGAACCTTACATACATATCTCACTTGTTCTTAGTGTATTATCTATAAATTATTGCCCAGTTTCAGTGGTTGACCTGTCAGTTTGTATATTTTCCTGGTCATTCAGACACTGCATAGGTGTTTTGCAAGCTGGGTTCATCCCTGTATACATCCAAATTGATTGTTTCTCACTCATCAAAGTTGAAGTTACCTTGTTTTCTTGTTATGTTATCAGATTTATATTGATTTTCATTTAATTACTTAACTTTTTCTTTATCTGGGAGAGGGGAGAGAGGGGGGAACCAGGGCTTCCCTGAAAAATCTGATTTGTGCACCTGTCTATTTTTCTCTTTGTTTGTTTGGTTGTATCTTTTTGTGTGCGACTGAAAGGATGATGAATGAGTTATCATAGGTGGGCTTGGAGATGTTGCCGGTTCTTTGCCGAAGGCTTTGGCTCGACATGGACATCGAGTTATGGTAATCCTTTCAATTCTTTAATGTGGGGAACTGTACATGGGTGGTTTTACAATATAGTTACTGAGTACAGGCTGTGATGGAAGAATTTCTTTGTACAAAATTCCTCAGCGCATAAACACAGCCTCTAAAACCTCAGTTGTTTCTAATGAACGAATTATGCTGTATCCTCTTTCTTTTGTTGTTTTCTTTTCACTTAGGTAGTAGCACCTCGGTATGGGAATTATGCTGAACCCCAAGATACTGGAGTTCGGAAGATGTATAAGGTGGATGGGCAGGTAGGTAAAGCCGCAGTGTTTTATCTGTGATTTATTTCTGATTACTGTCTGCTACTAAAACAATTGTTGTCATGGCAATTCTGTAACACTTGCTGAGCCTGCAGGATGTGGAAGTAAGTTACTTCCAAGCCTACATCGATGGTGTAGACTTTGTTTTCATGGACAGTCATATGTTTCATCATATGGAGCAGAATATATATGGAGGAAATCGAGCGGTATGGTATCATCTCTTATAATTTTAGCTTCAATTACTCTTAGAAGGGATGATGATCAGAGTTTAAGGATTATCACAATATAAGATGATTAATACTGCCATACCATTTGATAATCTGACACCACAAACTTAGAATCTTCGCTTTTATGATCCCACGAAAAATTGTTTCTTCTATTGATTTCTTTAAGATGATAAGAATGTGCCAGGGCAATAATCACCGTACTGAAGTTTGAATTATTCAACAGTAGCATGCCTTATCTCTATTAGGTGAATTGCAGTACATATTTATTTTGTGAAGTAAATATTTCTACTATCAGTTACAAGCAGACTGAGCCCTGCATGTCTTTGGTTTTCTCATGTTGCAGGATATTTTGAAACGCATGGTATTGTTTTGCAAGGCAGCTGTTGAGGTACAATTTAAACAAGCAATTGATGGAATGATCCATGAAATTTTTTAATTGCACATTTAAGTTGCCTGAATCCTATCCAATTATCTTTTAGAATTTAGCATATCAGTATCTCTTTGTACCCTAATAGAACTTAATACAAGCACCAGACATACAGTTCGGAAAACTAGATTATTCCATATTCAAACAACCATCCATGTCACTTTGGAAGAAGAAAGAACATAATACTCAAGTTCCGTGATATTTAAGGCTTGTTAGAATGGAGACATCTCTCTTTCACAGATTGGCTTCATTGCTTCATCCTAAGAGCAGTTTTTATAGCTGCATTGCTGGTAGAAAGTCATCCAGTTGTCTAAAAGTTTGATGATTATTTATCAGGTTCCTTGGCATGTTCCATGTGGCGGTGTCTGCTATGGAGATGGAAATCTTGCTTTCATTGCGAATGATTGGCATTCAGCCTTGTTGCCAGTGTATCTTAAAGCATACTATCGGGACAATGGTTTAATGACATATACAAGGTCCATCCTTGTAATTCATAACATAGCTCACCAGGTTTGTTCTCTCTGTTCACATAATTGTTTGGTATAATGTAATGGACAAACTCTGTACTTTGAAGAAAGCTGAAAACTAGTTTTCATTGAGGTTGAACAGCTTGACTTCATTGTACCTCCTATAACGTGTTTGTAGAGTCAAGAGTGTGGATAACATGAATGTCAAAATAGTGATCACAATGGTCCCAGAAATGCCCGCATTATCCAAATTGGAAAGGTGTACATTTATGTTAAATATTTTGTGCTTTGTGGCAAATTGGCCTATTGCCAAGTATCTGCTGACTAAAATTCGATTAGTAAAATCCAAAGGTGCAGTCATATTGTAAAGTTTGAACAGAATTTCTTGTATCCAGATTACTTTCCGGAGACAGTTGAATTACCTACTTTTTCCAGGGTCGTGGACCTGCTGATGACTTTGCATATGTGGATCTGCCAGAACCGTACTTGGACCTTTTTAAAATGTATGATCCTATAGGAGGTGAACACTTCAATATCTTTGCAGCGGGTTTAAAGACAGCGGACCGCGTGGTTACTGTTAGTCATGGATATGCCTGGGAGCTCAGAACTTCTGTAGGTGGTTGGGGATTGCATGGGATCATAAATGAGAATGAGTGGAAACTGAGGGGAATTGTGAATGGAATTGATACAAAAGACTGGAACCCGCAATTTGATGTTCACCTGACATCAGATGGTTACACAAACTACTCCCTTGAATCACTGAAAACTGGCAAGGCTCAGTGCAAGGCAGCATTACAGAAGGAGCTTGGGCTGCCCATCCGGGAGGATGTCCCTGTGATTGGGTTCATTGGGAGACTGGATCATCAGAAAGGCGTTGATCTAATAGCTGAGGCAATCCCATGGATGATGGGTCAGGACGTGCAGCTAATCATGTTGGGCACTGGCAGACCTGACCTGGAGCAGATGCTCAGGCAGTTTGAGAGCCAACACCATGACAAAATCAGGGGCTGGGTTGGTTTTTCTGTTAAAACAGCTCATCGAATAACTGCTGGTGCAGATATTTTGCTCATGCCATCAAGATTTGAGCCTTGCGGACTGAATCAACTCTATGCTATGAGCTATGGAACTGTTCCGGTTGTGCATGCTGTTGGGGGTCTGAGAGATACTGTTCAACCTTTTGATCCGTACAATGAGTCAGGGCTTGGGTGGACATTTGACAGTGCCGAGGCAAATAAGCTAATACATGCATTAGGGAACTGCTTGTGGACATACCGAGAGTTCAAGCAGAGTTGGGAAGGACTCCAGAGACGAGGGATGACACAAGACCTAAGTTGGGACAATGCTGCCCAGAATTACGAGGAGGTCTTGGTTGCTGCCAAGTACCAATGGTGAGTCTTTGTTGTTTGGTACGAACAATTTCTAACCTCTTGGCTCTTGCATGCTGCCCACACATTTGGGCCACTTGACCTGCTATTTTGTACTCGAGAACAATAAATGTGTTGCGACTGACGTGAAACCCCAATGGTTATCTTTTCTCGCTGGCGAGAGAGGGGGGTGGTTTGTGGATTGACAGTGGTCATATGCAAAGGCTGACTGGTAATGGCTGGAATATGAACTCCTGCGTTACTGTGAAGGATTAAGTTGTCCCTCGTCCAGGCTTGTTTCCTCCCTATGATCTTTTGCATCCGTTTCTAGTCTTAATACTTACCAATTACCCAAAAAAAGAAAAAATATTGTAATCTTCACGTTCAAGAGCACCCTCAAAACTGGGAGGGCATGGGTTGACATAACAGGTGCCGAACCGAACGACGATGATTTGGAATCACCTCTTTTAAAAGTCTATGCAACTCTAGTTTCAGGATAAGAAGGTGACCCATTTGATCCACGCTATGGTTTTCTTCTACCTTCTGGTGCACAATCTGAGTGCAGCCACAAGTCCCATTAAAAGGGAACACAAGTGCTCACGAAAATATGGCTTCCCTGTCCTGTGGAAGATATCAAATTCCGAAAGAATCATTTGCAAATCAGCTTGTTGGAAAAAACTTGCTTACTCTCTTTCGCCGATTTTTGTTTTATTAAGTAAGGAGGAGAAACTCTGTATAGCAAATCTATCTAACTTACAGGTAAATTTCGATGAGCTACCTCATACTT
Source organism: Morella rubra (assembly GCA_003952965.2). Classification (NCBI taxonomy): domain Eukaryota; kingdom Viridiplantae; phylum Streptophyta; class Magnoliopsida; order Fagales; family Myricaceae; genus Morella; species Morella rubra. The sequence continues at coordinate 29,351,829 of CM025854.1, forward strand.
ATTTACATCTCTGCGACCTCTTGTGAGTTCGCGTATACCTATTTACATCTCTGTGACTCTGGTTAAATGAGTTATAATATTTATCTAATGAAAAATTGAATTTCTGACCTATGCGTTTAATCTACACAAGAATAAATAAGTCTTAATCGCTGGAGCAGGCTCGCGACAGGTTATTCCACCGCTTACTGTGGCAGCGTTCATCCATAATTCTGTCTATATGGTCTGAACTGTAAATGAGTAGCCACTGTTACGTGGCCAAAAAAGGGAAGAAAAGCTATCCACCTAACGCAAAACTGCAATGGAAGCTGATAAATCCTTCACAGATAAGGTCGCGGGTGGTAGGCACCTTTACAACGCTCTGTCTTTTCATGGAGACACTTTATTACACGTGGACACATAACAATGACCCACGTGACAAGCTATACATTTCCAATAGCCCGACTGAAATTACCTTTTTTTTTTTTCTTCCTCTAATAAAAATGCCCAGATCGTTAGTTTTTTGGTTTAATGGGTATTTAGCTTTAACATCTGAGCCTTTTAGAATATGGCCACCCATGGTTGAGCAGTGAGGGAGAAATTAAAGAAACTGAAGATGTTGAGCAGGGATCTCCCGGAAGACGTGGTAATGGAAATCCTATCAAGGCTGCCAGTGAAATCCTTGATACGATTCAAGGCCGTGAATAAATCCTGGTACGCTCTTATCAGAAACCCTGATTTCATCGCCAGGCACCTCCGATTGGCCACTTCTAGTAAACACCACCGCGGTGTCGTCCTTAACCGCGACCACGAGATTACCCGGACCCCATGGGTCTCTCTACACTCCAACGACACCCTAGAGGTGTCCAGGTACGTGGATATATTGCGGTTCTTTCCGCAGGATGTTGAGGAGCTGGTAGTCTTCGGTCCATGCAACGGAATTCTCTGTCTCTTTGGTGTTCCCGCGGACCGTAATGACGATTATGGACGAAGCAACGGGATAGTGTTATGGAACCCCGCTACGAGAGAATCGAAGACTGTCCCGATAATCCACCGCCCGCCTACTGTGCCCAGTACCTTTTCGTTCAGTTTTGGCTTCGGAATCGACCCCAAAACGAATGATTACAAGGTAATTAGAATTCTGAACTTCAATTTTCTGCTTTGCGTGGTGGAGATATACAGCCTTAGTACCGATTCTTGGAGAATGATCGACACATCCCTCAACCCAAATTACCGTGTTAATTCCCCTCGTTTTCCTTCATACTTAAATGGGGTTCATCACTGGTGGGCTTGTGAGCGTGGCAACAGGGACCGTCGGTTGATGCTTTCCTTTGATATGAGCAACGAGGTGTTCCAAGAGATACTTTTGCCTCCCTTGAATGAAAGACCTACTTTTGAGGCTATTGCGGTCATCAATGATTCTGTAGCCTTGATTGTAGTAAACAATGATAGGGGGAGGAAATGTTATGATGTATGGGTGATGAATGAGTCTGGTTTGGAAAGGACTTGGACAATGTCGTTAACAATTGGACCCCGTCCACAATTTAGCAGTCTAGTAGAACTTCGGGATGACGGTTTGGTCCTTCTAAGAAATGAAAATGGATGGTTGGTGTTGTATGACCCAAGAACAGAAGAACAAAGGGAGCTTATATATGGGAACTCCTTTCAGGTTGTTGGTTACATAGAGACCCTAGCTGCGTTAAATGGATGAAGGGAATTTGCTCGAGTAGCAAGAGTACTCATAATATGGTTGTGGTTCTTTCCTGGGTCTAATCAGCAATAGTCCAGAGCATTTTACTAGAATCCAATGCATCTCACATGTGTGTGTGTACCTACACAATCACACACTTGGCAGATTGCTTTTGGATTCGAAGTTTCTTTAATTGTGAAGGTCAGAAGTTTTACTTTTACATTTGTAGTTCTCTTATAGCTGTGACATAGAAAATCACATATTTGGCTGATGAGGTTTCTGGAATTTCAATGAAGTTGAAGGGTTTTGCCTTTACATGTTGTATTGGATAATTTTGACCCCTTGGCAAATACTAATAGTGTTGGCTCTCTTGCTCTCTATTAATCTTTTTGATGCTTCAGCGAATCTCAATAATGCAGGCTACTTTATTTAGTCTTTTTAGGCATTAGCAAATAACTCTACTTGCTTGTCATTTGAAAACGTTAGTGGTTTAATCCCCCACATGTTATTTTTAGAAGGTCGAAAAACTTGTTAACAACCATTGGTCATTGAAAAAAATATTGTCTGTATCATAATTGTAAAATGTTAATGGAAGCTTCCATTTAGCTAACAAATGGACTTCCTAGTTGGCATCTTCATTTCTGCAAAAGGAGAAAATGCTGGTGTGCGTAAATGAGGTGAGAGTCCTAAAGGTAGCTATTACAAGGTCATAGATTCTGTGAAGTTGAACAGGTGCCAATTTGATGATGCACCCTTAACACACAGATCGGCAGAGACGTAGAAGGGACACCTCACTTGCTACAGTAAGCAGGAGCATTCTGCTTATCATTGTAATGTAGGAGTTAATTAGCTTTGATTAAAGTAGTTAGGAGCTGGTTCAATATGTTCTGAACCATCACGGCATCACCTTGCAAATTAGAGGAACTCTGAGTTCACTTTGTTGCATGGAACTCAAAACGACTTTTGGTCCAACTAGTCAGTGTCATGCATCTGACATGGTTGTTGAGAGTTGAAGCCTGGTTGGTTTTATTATTTGAGCACTCTTTGGTTGGTAGGTTGAAGACACTTCTTTAGACTGTAATAAGATAGACAAATTGTAGTGAAGGTCACCATTATAAAGTTACGCTATCAATGCCTATTTTATTTTCGAAAGTCATGAGTCGTCCATCAATAAAATAGTAAACCCAGATGGCGGGAATGGCTATGCGTTCTCTAATGAACAAAGGCTGGTTTCAGAGTTGGGAAAGAATGAAGAAAAGAGAGATGCAATTAGGTTTTGTGCCTACATTGTCTTTCTTGGTAAGTTGCACATGTAGTCAATGGTTTAGACTTCACAGTTGCACCATTCCTGCCACTATTATTTAAAGACGGTTATATTTTGAACTAAAGTCCATCTTCTTTGAGTTGGAAATTACTTCTCGTCATCTGATACACGGGGTTTCTTGACTATGAGTTTCCTAACAAGTGATTCTTGGGGTTGCTAGCTTTAAGTGACAACATTACAGCATACATTGTGAGGATTGTGGATAGAGGGATTTAGCTTTTGATGGTTGCACTCCTTTAGACATCAGTCTCGACCTGCAGCTATCAGCCTGTTGGTTTTTACAGTTCAATCTGATATCGAATCTTGACCATTGCCTTTTGTTGCCGTAGTTGGCTGCAGATTGATCACAATTCTTGATTTTCTGAGCAAACATGTTACATAGTGCCACAGAACATGAAAGGACAGACTTGTTTCCCGTTTCTCTACCCAAGCTTCTGTTTTCCATTCTTCCATCTCTTCTAGCAAATATATGGCTCCAAAAAATTTCTGACATATATCTTTATTCATTTGAAGTACCTCTTGACACATAATAAGCACATCTAAGACAGCTGATCTTAAACCAAAGCCGGAGGCCTCTGATGCTGAAAGCATCAGGTATTTATCATCAGTCACCAACAACATCCTATTCCTAATGGTGATAAGTGCCCGATTCTATTAGTTTTAATGATATTCAGGGTGGACGTAGGGCCCACTGCCCCACCACTGTTAATTCTTGCACCAATACCAATATTTCTATCGAACTTAAGCATCTCACAGTCTAATTAGTAGTGATTCAATCCATGTTTTTGACCTCGTAATGTCTCTCTTGTCCAACAAGCGGTTGATCAAATAAATCAAACAACTCGTTCATGATAGATGTCTACTGGTTCGGAACCGTAGATATTTTCTACCTTGTGGCCCTCGCACAAAGCCCACAGCTCACTAGGAGGGGCCGTCTTTGTAAAATGAGACTCAGAATTCAGAAACATAGCCTCGTGGGGATATTAATGAGACTCACTACCGTGTTTTGTCCAACACGGTACGAACTTAATCTTACAGATATCTCTTAACCTTTGGTCGTTTTTAAGGGTCTCCCGGCCGTCTACCATGCGTGGATGCCTATCTACATAAATTTCAAACAAGGAAATTTCACTTTCCTCGTAATAGCATTTATGCTGTACAGCATTATTTCACATCATGCAAGCGAGGAAGATAGAATTTCAAAAACAATCTCCTTCTCCAACATACAGATTATAGAGTAGCAATAATGGTATACCCTGGGCACAGCGATGGTAGTTTCGTTCATTGGTGAACAATCAAAAGAAAAATCACAAAGAGCGGAAAGAAGAAGGAAATTTCGAACACCTGATAGATCAAATAGGCATGCACCCAATGCCATGCCGCCAAGTTGGGAACAAAAGAAACATACCACTACAAATAATCCCCACCATTAATGGAAAGGTGTTCATCACTTCATCCATCTCCTTCTCGTGTCCCGGAAACAAACAATTTGTAACCCGGTGATCCGAGAATGCGATTGTCAAAAAAACCCCCGCTGACATGATTGCATGCACAAAATCCGTAATCCCAACCCTATACCTCTCGTCTTTTGGTACCTCCACCGAGAGTCCCGGCTTGAACACCGCTAATCCTTTTCGAGTCACAAAGCCATAATAGACTTTTCCGTCGGGGGCACGAAAACTGTCGGTGAAGTGGAAGAAGAAGCACGAGAGTGCGCAGAGCACCAAGAGTAAATGAATCATCACGGTGTTCACCGGGAGGCACTCACCATTGTGGTGGACCGAGGGAAGAAGCATCTCAAAAGTGAGAAGGGTGCCAGTTGGGAGGAAGTTAAGGAGCATTGAAGTTTTGGATATGGTTTTCTGGACTCCCTTTGCAACCGCACTTCTTTTGCTGCCGGAAACAGACTGAGGATTGGAGAGGGAAGGGGTGGCACCAAGGTCCCCATCTTGTGGGGCTGCCTTCTCAATTTTGACTCCAATTCCGTCAGTTTGCTCCATATCTCGGCGGGTGCGGTTGATTGGCAAAGGGAGCCCAAAAAAAAAAAAAAAAACAGTGCGACTTGTCTGGTTAGGTTTGAGGTCTGATATATGCTGGGTTTTCTAAATTTGAAACTCAGGTAGTTATCACCCGTTGGTTCAACGTTTACCAGTTGCAATGCACAGCATGGACTTGTGGCTCTACCAGCACCACAATCTAATTTGGGTTTTGGCTTCCCAATGTGATGATGACACGATCTCGCCGCTGGGACTACATGGTTGGAGATCCCGGTCAGGACTTAGGCTTGTACAGGTCCTTGTTGGACTGGAGTCTTGCATTGTCGTGATTTCTTTAATTCGTCGTTTTGATACTTTAATTTTTTGCAAAAATGATAATAAATACGTAGGTTGAGTCTAGGAACAGAAGAGTTCCATGCTTGTGTATGGTCCATCATCAATCTGTAACGACGGCCTCTATGTTCAGAATGCTGTAACTCTGACCTATGACTCGAAACACATGAAAGACGAGATGAAATTGTTCGTCGGCCCAAAAAAAGGCAGATCATACTGATACTTTCAATTGATTTCACCCCAGAAAAGTGACAGTGGTAGTTCCCATCATCCAATTCCTGAGCGATGAATTTGCCGGGGTGGATAATTCCATTTCTACACACACAGAAACAGGGAGAGAGAGAGAGAGAAACAGAGGAAAATGCCTTTTTTTTCCCCCTGGACTTGCATACGGAGTGCAAAGAAAAATTATTTCCTACTGCATTTACTTTCCTTTCCCAAACAGATGGAACGGAATCATTACTTCACCAAATTTGCATCTCCTTTTCAGGGGGCAGTCGATGATCTCGGTTGCATTGTAGTCAAAGCACAGGAAAATCTGTGAGAGCAGAGGTATTTGCTTATACAAGCGGCACTCTATTTGCGGATTGTGCCCCGTAGACGCTCGAATGGCATCAGCAATGCTGTCTAAGCTGTAGACGTCACCAAATGGATAGATATCTGCATCATGGTCAAAAACAAAGTCGTTCCATATTCTGGCAAGTATAATTCGAGTGCAAATGGGTAGAGGTTAATGACAAACCTTTCACTGCCAACATTTCCACGAGTCTATATTTTCCCTTCAGTTTGAGGGCTGCCTCAAAAAAAACATGCTGAGGGAGTATCGATTCGGAGCAAATTCCATGCCTTTCCCACTCGTCTTTCCACAACTTGTAATCGTTCTCGTGCAGGAGCGCTGGCCATTCCTCTTTCAATCTATTTTCTACGTCTGAAATCTGTCCCAAGACATTGGTCATCGAGTCCTTGACAATGGCATTTGGTGTTCGAATGAAATACTAAGAAATGATTACTTACCTTGTGCTGATCAAACTTGCTACCATTACCATAGTTGATCAGAGGTTTCCCAGAATAACTTGATGGCCAGAGTCCGTGAATACTGAATGCAGGCCTTGCTGGTTTTAGGCAAGGCTTTATGTTACATAAAGACATCTGCCACTGATGAAAAAGAAACCATGTGAATCAGGCCGTGTGCCAAGACAAAGCAGAATTGGATTCGTAAAATATATGAAATGAAAAGTCAAAGTCTTTGAAGAGCACCTGTTGAACAAAGTAAATGAAATCATATTTCCTAGCGGAAGGGGCTCCTGCTTGGACGACCGGAACCTGCCACAGATCAATATTCTTCCATATAAATGCATTAAGTGAGAAATTTAAAGTTGGAAAGATTCAGAGACTATAAGTGTAGGGAAGATCGGGCTTGATTTGGCTTAGTTGAGCAACTTTTTAAAACAAATTAAGAGAGGTTATAATTGAATAGAACGTACTGCTGCTTGAACAAGTTGGAAGATAAAAATGACAATTAGCAACCGATGTGTTCCTTTCATGTCTCTCTCTCACTTCTCTCTCAAGCAAACGCGCACTTCTATGGACAGCTCCATCGCTGCATTTATAAGAAAATAAGCCTTGGTGCCAATTTGAAAAGTCCTCCAGAAAAGAAAAACAAAGAAACCAGCGGCCAAGTTGCCGAATCCTGTACATCAAGGAGACAAGAGGCAATTAATTGCCTCTGCTCAGCACAGCAATTAAATGGACATGACCGTACGGTCTTCTCCTGAGACAGGTTAAATCCCCTCATTAAATTATTATTTTTTTAATTAGTCAAATAACACTTGTCCTTCATGGCTCACCCATCGAAATCTATTGAATACCAGCCGTCGGTTCCGGCCAGCAATTGACGTCCAAATTTATAGCCTGGGCCCTTTCGGTGAATGTCACAGGGGCGTCAGCATAGTTCAGCCTAGTCGGTTGTTTAAAGCCTCTAAAATAGGATGGTCTCAATTTTTTATTTTATTTAATATTTAATAAATTTTCAATTTTCAATTTTCAATTTAAATAGTTTAAGTTAATAGAAAAATATCAAAATATCATTTAAATTAACTTTTTGAAATCTTAAAAATATCAGTCTCAAAATATCTGTTAAATTAACTTTTATATTTATCAACAAAAAAAATATAATTCAAAATTTCAATAAAGATGATTTTAAATTTTAAAATTTTAAAAATATTATTGGACTTCTAATTTTAAAATTAAAAAAAATTTATCAACTTCCAACTTTTAGTCATTATTTAATTTTTACTTTATCTCTACTTTCACTATTCTCTTCACCAACATTTTCTTATCTTTCTCCTCTAAACGTCTACCCTTCTTTCTTTATAACTTACTTATCAATTGATATCTTATTTTCACTATTCTCTCCGCTATGTTTTTTTTTTTTTATCATATACTTCCTTCTTTCTAACTAACTTTCAAGTGTGTTGATTCAATTTAAAAATTTCAAAGTTGGTATTTCGAGATTAAGTTAGGCGAAATGATAAAAAGGAGCCTTTATAATAAATAATAAATTATTATATTAAAATATAAAAATATCAATAAATTTTAATTAAAACTTATTCTTCTTGCTTTTTTAGATGCAATATTATATTCAAGATTTGATAATAAATTATTTTCAATTGATAATGATAATGCCAGGTAATAAGTTAATAGATTAACTGATGGGCTGTAATGTTACAGGCCCTGGTCCATCAGTAATGTTCCAGAGCATATGCCAAGTAATCTATTAACATTACAGCTCATCAGTTAATCTATGCAGTATTATAGTTAATCTATTTAATCTCATAGTAGATGTTAAATAGGATTTTATTAGTTTTAGTTTTGAAAAAGTTATTTTTGCATAAACAACAAGTATTGTTGATAATATTCTATAAACAATAAAAAAAGTCTAATTTTTTTTATGAGAATCAATTAATTTTTCATTTTTTTCATTTTTTTTTAACTTTTATTCGTATTTTCTATTAAACATATTAGATAACGGCATTGGGTGAATCCTCTTGAGGTTGGACCAGTGCAGTGGCTAGAATGCATGCTTTATAAGTCAAATATATTGTGGATGAAATATCACTTAATGGCTTCTTATGCCTGCTCTGTTTGGTACCTTTTGGACTAATTTTGGACGGTTGCTTGTCTGCATTTACAAACTGCAATCATGGTCATTCAAATGCCCTGCAACCACGGCATCGTTTTGTAGCTTAATGACTGGATCTAGGACCTTCGCCAAATACGAGTAGCTTTGAGGACCCAAGTTTTGTCCTGAACGACCCGAGTTTTGGTCTTGCCTAATTTGTGTTCTGGGAAGAACAAATGAAGAAATCAAGTCTAATAGGTAATTTCCGATCCTAGCAGATAATAAGATTTTGGATAAGAGCGTGCCGGAAGATCTCAACCTACTAGTACGGAAAATTATTTGACTGAGCGATTGCCTATCTTGCTGGGACCATCTTCAGTTTTGGCAAACCTCGATGCAGCAAGCGTAGGCCTGTTTGTACGCCCGAATTGACCATACGCATACGCCAAGTTGAATCTGCCGTAAAAGTGTAAAATGGCATACGACCACAGTTAATGTGGACTGAAAATCGGCACAGCTCGTTGAATAAGTTGATGAAGGCGTACCAGTGAAATAAGTGCAGGCCACCTTCCAAACAGGTTTTCGTCTTTATGCATTGCTTCTGCGAGGAAGTAGGAACCAATGCCAACTAACGACCCCGAAGCTGAGCAAAGCGCCAAAGACACTGTCTTCAACTGGTTTTTCCTCAACATGCAATAGCTTTCGTAGGCTCGTAGCTCTGGTTCTCTGGAGATATATTGGTTTAATTCATTTGCTGGAGCCTGGAGGGCAACTGTTTCAAATGGTTTATGCGTTCATGGCAGCATGAGGTATATCGACAGGATGAATGTACTCAAACAAATTAGCGCAGTAATAAAACCAATGTCCAATCCTGTTATGGAAAATTAGCTGTGGAAGATGGTTCTTAAAGAACACAGGTGATGGTCAAGGTGTGAAAGAGGGTCAGAAAGATAACTGCTAGTCGTAAGAAGTGGTGCATGGTGGTTAAGAGTGAGCAAGAAGCTGTTTGGTGCGGAGGCCTGTGAATCTGTGACGGGAATCGGTGCATGTCATTCTACAGAGGTATCAGCTTAATGATAACAGTGGCGAGTACGGATCTCATTCATAAATTTCTAAATAGTTCCGATTGAAGTGACGGAAAAACTTTGAATGAGTCTCAAAACTGACGTCATCTCTTACCAAAGTCGGTAGCACTTTGTTAAGGAGAAATTGCTGTGGCAATAGAGGCTTTTGGAGACGGATTGTAGTAGCCTTCGTTACAAGAAGCTCCTGTGCAGGCGAGTTGAGGCGACGTCGAAGTCAAAAGACGATATTCAGATCGCCGTAATAGATCGAATATAAGCGTTTGTATCTATTCATCTGTCCAGCTTCACATCCCTAGCTCCTCCCATGCATATGGCAGAGGCTGAATGTCTTAAACACTGTACAATTATAGTATTATACGGACGTTACCTACGTATCTATCATCTCACGGATAGGGGCTCTATCAATTCTAATTGAAGAGATATCAGTAAATTCAGAAAGAATTGCCCTGAACTCGTCTCCTGTGAGAGTTTCCTTCTCCAGAAGCACGTCCACAAGCTTGTCAATAGCGTCACGGTTATTTCTTATGTGGTCCTTTGCAACCTCGTATGCATTTTCTATGACATTTCGGACCGATGAATCTATATCTTCTGCAAGCTTTTCCGACATAGAGTTCCGGGCTAGCATTCTCAGTACTACATCGCCGCTTTGCACTGCTGGATCGGTCAATGCCCATGGCCCAATCTCGGACATGCCAAACATTGTCACCATCTGATGGGAAAAGAAAACAAATTTTAGCTATTGATGGTTGTCCAGCTAATCAGTTGTATGCCAAAGACAGTCTGTTTTGGGGGGAACATGTACCTGTCTTGCTATCTGAGTAATTATTTGCAAGTCTCCAGCTGCACCTGTAGTACTCTCCGAGTCTCCAAAAAGCACTTCCTCAGCCGCACGACCTCCGAGACCTCCAACTATTCTAGCAAATAGTTGTTGCTTAGACAAGAGAGCAGGGTCTTCACCAGGCATGAACCAAGTTAGACCACGGGCTTGGCCCCTTGGGATTAGAGTGACTTTCTGTACTGGGTCATGGCCTGGAGTCAACGTCCTGGAGGTTGGAAATAATTTAAAACATTTAGCAACAAGAAATAGTATGGACTGACTGTAGGTGCAATAGGATTTTCAATATGCTTTAGGTGCAACAGACAGATTGCCAGATAAATCACTTCATGAGACTTAGTTGAAGACAGAATTTGGATAGTCATGAAATAGCAACCTTCTTTTAAGTATTCCAGCAATAGCCCAATTGTTGTTTTTTTTGTTATTTGTTGTTTCTGTTGTTCTTGTTGTTTTCTTTGGATTGTAGTTGCTCTGTGCTGACGCTGGTTTTATTTAATGTTAGTTTGGTTTGAGGCCAAAAAAAAAAAAAAAAGTATACCAGCAATAGAGGCCCTCATTTGAGATACTTACGCGCACACAGCATGCCCAATTTCATGATAAGCCACAAGAATTTTGCTCTTCCCATCTGTCATTTTAGTTCCTTCCATTCCTGCCACAATCCGATCAATGGAGTCGTCAATTTCTTTCATTGTGATTCTCTCCTTGCCTCTCCTACCAGCAATAATGGCAGCTTCATTCATAAGGTTTGCAAGGTCTGCGCCACTGAATCTTGGAGTACGCATGGCGATAACGCTGAGAGAGACATCCTTATCAAGTTTCTTGTTGTTGCTATGCACTTTTAATATTTCTTCCCTCCCTCTCACATCCGGTAATCCAACAGTGACCTATATAAGGAGCAAAATATGATCTCCATGAGTTTCCAGTTAGGGTATTAAAAGAGTGACTGCTCCAATTCATAATGCTACCTAATCACTCTGTAGCATGCCGTTTGCTTCAATATTAATAAATCGGAGTCAGGTAGGATGACAAAGAAACGACACTTACCTGTCTGTCAAATCTCCCTGGCCTAAGCAAAGCCGAATCAAGAATTTCCGGACGGTTGGTGGCAGCGATGACAATCACTCCACTGTTTCCACTAAAGCCGTCCATTTCCGTAAGCAACTGGTTCAGTGTTTGTTCCCTCTCATCGTTTCCTCCACCAATTCCGGTTCCTCTCTGCCTACCTACAGCATCTATTTCGTCAAAAAACACCAAGCACGGAGAATTAGCCTTTGCCTTGCTGAATAGATCCCTCACTCTTGAAGCCCCTACACCCACAAACATCTCAATGAACTCTGCCCCAGATAGAGAAAAGAAAGGCACCCCTGCTTCTCCAGCAATTGCCTTGGCCAACAGCGTCTTTCCAGTCCCAGGTGGGCCAACCAGAAGAACTCCTTTGGGAATCCTGGCTCCAACTGCTGCAAACTTCTCCGGGGTTTTCAAGAACTCAACAATCTCTTGAAAATCTTGCTTTGCTTCATCAACGCCAGCAACATCGTCGAATGTCACTCCCGTGTTGGGTTCCATTTGAAATTTAGCTCTGCTTCTGTTGATAAGCATACGTTACAGTCTTAGTTTGTTATATACACTGAATATTTATACGACTAGAAGTCTTTAGTTCAGTGAGTTGGCATGAATTGTTTGGATTGTAACCACCTAAAATTTTACTGCTTTGAAAGAAACTAGTTAGAGTTACTAAGTTTTTGGATACTGTACCTTTCGAGTCCAAACGGCAAGTTGGGGCCCCCGGGAGTGTTTGTAGATGATGCTCTAAGCGGTAAAGAGCCCAGTAGTATCAATGGAAAAGCTAAATTCCCTAACAAATCGAGTATTGCAGGCCACCAGCTGATTTCCATTGGATGAGCCGCAAAGTCTACATTCTTCTCTTTCATTTTCCTCAACAATTCTGGTGGGCCGGTGGCAATCCAGGTAGCTGAATTTTGACCCTCTGGATTCTTTCTAGTGTTGGATTGAAGATCTCAGCGATCGCAACAGTACCATTCTCAAACAGGTCTACCTTCTTTACGGCACCTTCATTTAGGTACTGCAAAAATCTCGAGTATGTCATTCTGCTTGAAGTGGATTCAACTGGGCTCTCTGTCTCAGCTTTTGCAGGCTGAGCAACTGAGAGGCCTCCTCCAATAAGCCCTAAAGCAGTGTAATTTAATAGCTTTCTTTTGCCGAGTTTGATGTCTGACGATGTTCTGCGACATGGGTTTTCTCTAGTAGTACCTTTGAGAAGGTAGGTATCCTTTGAAAGGTCCCTAGACTTGCAGACTGGGGCGTGTGAGAAAGGTAAAGATAGAGCGGGAGACATTTTATATATCTACTGGGAGTCGTAGTGGCCAACGTACAAGTTTAGTATCGTCGTCTTTCTTACCGTGGTTCAAGCAGCTAACTGTTGATGAAAATTTGAGGAATATTCTTAAAATTTTGAGAATATTTTGAACGTTGAAGTTTATTGAAATTTGTGAAAAGTCTGAAGTATATGCATAAAAGCGTAAAGTTTATTGGAATATGTAAAATATATTTGGTGTGATAGAAATTTTACGCGGTATGTGGCGTATAGAGGAGGCTTCCAGCACTTCCATTTGGCCTGTTTCTGAGCGGTATTTTCCACTGGAGTCATGAAGGATCTAGAATGGTGTTCTTAGGCTCTTAGCAGCGAAAAGAGTGCGAAACAAATGGAAGCCGTGAAAAGTCTTTTCAGATGACGTGAAGATGGAAAAAGCCGAACAGCAGCAGCCTGAACCATACACTTGGAAAATTTCAGGTGGCCCAATGGATCCTTTTGATATTCATGAACTCTTAAGGCATTTCCTATTTCCATACATGGTACATGTACGCGGAAATTTAGGTGGTTAAATGGATTTTTGATAAATCATAAATCGTTAGGCAAGTCCTAGTTCCATGCCACGTAGTGTTTATACCATGTGGCGGGTAATCCAGTTGAGGTCGTCAAATAACTTGAGAGATTCTCTGCAAAAACACCAGTTGAAGGAACATATATATTAATATATGTTTTTCTGGCTCTGTTTTTGTGTTTCCTTATTCCACTTATTTTCCTTTATGAAGAATAATTGGACATGCAAATCTATAGCCTAAGACCCACTACAGATCCTAAGGAAAAAAGAATAAATCAATTTCAAGACGAAGGAAGAGGATATTTCGCAAAAAAGATTCCCCCGTGTATTTGGGGTTTGTGTACTTCCTGGCTTTTTTAATCCGATGAGCTCAATATTTATTGGAATATTATAGTGAATTTGAATAAAAATTCAGCAAATCAATTAAACATTATATTGTTCCAGTATAAGCAAGTTTAAGAGACAGTTAAAGTACATTCACTACTTTAGTTAAAGGATTTAAACGTGATTTACAATGTTGGGAAACTGTCTACCAGGACCATGGCCTTCTGATTAGGTTCAAGTCTTTGGACCGAGTATCGTTGTTGGGCCGTTTGGCCTGGTTGGTTGTGGTCTTTACGGGCTGTTTGTTTGTGGGTACCTTTGTCTGTGGTGTAAGAGGCTACGTGTCCTTAAATCTTGTAGCCGGCCCACGTGGCCTGTCTGTGTTATGCCCCGCCCTTCAATATAATCAACTTCCGACACGTTATTTGAACAGTTTTTAGTTTTTACCTAAAGACGACACACAGCCATTGCTTTCCGGTCAACTTACGACCTCTTCCCCGGCCCCGGACCCCAATGCATGGTTCGGCTTCCCATCCCAACCGCCAAACCCATCTTCCCGCCTTATTTCCCCCATAGCGATTCAAATTCTCTCTCCAAAAAGCACCAATTCCTAGTTCTCCTCAAGCTCTGTTCCTCAGCAAAGCATCTCTCACAAGTCCACGCTCAAATCCAAGTCTCTGGCCTCCACGGGGACACCTTTCTCGGGAGCGAACTTGTCCAAATCTATGGTTTATCGCCGTTCAGAAACTTGAGCTATGCTCGGTCGCTTCTCTATCACTCGGGCGATTTGCTGCCTTTGCCGTGGAACATTCTCATCAGGGGATATGCCTCGAGCAATTCGCAGAGAGAGGGCATACGGCTATTCCTTCGAATGCGAAGGCGAGGAATTAAGCCTAATAAATTTACGTTTCCGTTCCTTCTCAAAGCGTGCGCTGCGATTAGAGCGCTTAAAGAGGGGAGGCAGGTGCATGCGGATGTTGTGAAGTGTGGTTTGGACTCTGATGTGTATGTTCAGAACGCTTTGATTAGTGCGTATGGATCTTGTAAGAGGGTCTTGTATGCGTGTCGTGTGTTCGATGAAATGGCTGTGAGGACTCTTGTTTCTTGGAATGCAGTAACAACTGCTTGTGTCGAGAATTTGTGGTTGGGTGATGGGATTAAGTATTTCGTGAAAATGAGGGCTTGTGGGTTTGAACCCGATGAGACAACGATGGTGGTTATGCTTGCTGCGTGTGCTGAGCTTGGAAACTTGAGCCTAGGGAGATGGTTCCATTCCCTAGTAATCGTGACAGGGATGGTTTTGAATTGTGAACTGGGCACATCTCTCGTTGACATGTACGCCAAGTCTGGAGACGTAGGTTGTGCGAGGTTGGTGTTTGATAGGATGGACAAGAGAAATGTTTGGACGTGGAGTGCAATGATTCTAGGACTAGCCCAACATGGGTTTGCCAAGGAAGCCCTTGATCTTTTCCTTACAATGAGAAATAAATCATTTATGCGCCCGAATTATGTCACCTTTCTTGGGGTCCTCTGTGCTTGTAGCCATGCAGGATTAGTGAATGATGGTTACCAATACTTCCATGATATGGAGCATGTGCACGGAATTAAACCCCTTATGATACATTATGGTGCCATGGTGGATATCCTGGGCCGTGCGGGACATATTAAGGAAGCTTATGCTTTTATAATGAACATGCCTATTGAGCCTGACTCTATTGTATGGAGGACATTGCTTCATGCATGCAGCCTTCATGATGTTGATGACAATGGCAGGGTGGGGGAACAGGTAAGAAACAAGTTGCTTGAATTGGAGCCAAGGAGGGGCGGCAATTTTGTGATGGTTGCCAACATGTATTCTGAAGTCGGGATGTGGGAGAAGGCAGCGAATGTGAGGAGGGCTATGAAAGTAGGAGGGTTGAAGAAAATGGCGGGAGAGAGTTCTGTCAATTTAGGTGGGTCCGTCCACAGGTTCTTTTCTGGGTATGATTATCGAGCTGATTCTGAGGGTATTTACCAGTTACTAGATGTATTGAATTTGCACATGAAGATGCTTAACTTCTTGTAATCGCAATTGCGTTGTACGATGCTATTTCATTGCAGAATGTGGGCTAGAGAATCGTACTACCTTTCATTTTCTGTGAAATTGGCTTATGTCAGTCAACCACCCAAATTATGCCATGAGCCTGGGGTCTAAACCTCACATAAAATGACGCGTATTCTGCACCAACCTTGAGACCAAAATATTGTTCCATAAGCCGTGGAAAACACATATGTCGCTTGAAAAAAAGAAAATGACCAACAAGTTTGAAAGAGTGAAAACGAAAAAACAAAAATATCCTCCTTGGGCAAAGAACAGTTGCATTTCCTCTGGGCTAAACAATCATGACGTGCCACTACTCTCCCACCCGCACCTCTTTCATTTCTTGCTTATTCACACTGACATGTTAAAGGCAGATCCAGAATGGGGTTGATGAACCAGAAATCAGAAGTAGTGGACAAGGGTCACAAGCAGTGGCACAGTGCAGAGGAGAGGTGGAAAAGGGAGAGAGAGTAGTAACGGTGCAGAGAAGTGAGAGAGGAGGGAGAGGTTGTGATGGTGGGGAGAAGGGAGGGGGAGGTGCAGTGTGAATTGTTGATGGAGAAATAAAAGAGAGAAGAGGGTGATCAGGTGAGCTAAAGAGAGGCAAGAAGTGCCGTATTTCCTGGTATATCTTGCCTCTAGTGAAGAACTTGAAAGAGAAGACCAAGTTATAACATGTTTGAAGTACAAATAAGCTTCTGCCATTCTAATTATATTTTTCAGTTGCTCAAGAAATCTTGTTTGGCAATTAATATTAGTCAAAATAGCACAAAAAATAGGAAGATGTACAAAAATGTCGTTTAGAAAACATTTCATGCCGAATCAGTGAGTTGTGTATAACTCTTCCACACCAATTTATTTTCACGACTCTTTCAGCCGACTTTCCAAAGATGAAGAAGACTGGATGAACCAAAAATTTGGGGTTGATTCGTATAATCTTTAACAATTTAGTCGTCGTACACATGCACGAGATATTGTAAAGGAAGCTGAAATAGAAAATTCAGAATTAGTCACTTCATTCCAGGTATGACAAGCTGACATTGTACACTCCAAGTGCCTGAAGCACCTGGAACAAATGACAAGATCCTTAACAATATTGGTTACAAACATGATGGAGCACAGCTTGGGGATTTGAACGAAAAGCGCTCTTCTTACTGCAGCATGTTTTCCACACCCAAATAAAAAGCGGTTCATAAGTTGAAACAGCAGCAAATTCTTTCAATAAATCGATCATTCCCTGCCCACCATCAGCATCGATATCTCATCTGCTTTCAGATCCCCTATTAGTTCACTGAGAGATGTATAAGTACCAACTACTGCTACTGCAACCCCCATTAGTACTATACCCCATAGCACCGCCATTTCAACTCCAAATCTTCGATAGGTGCCTGAGATCTTCAAGTAGCATAAGCATGGCATTATAATTGAAGCCGTGACACTCAAAAGTGCTCCAACCAGGGACATGAGATCAGCATAAAAGGGGATAACCAGGGCACCAATAACAGTGCTGATTACAAGGGAGGTGCTAACTACGAGGCCAAAGATCTTTTTGTTGTATCCGCTCGGAAACCAACTTTTAGTAGCATTGACGATAGGTGTAACGATCAATGCATATTTGGTTATGGGAATGACTAAGGTCGTGTATATTGCTACTCTTGAGCTAAGTTTGTCAGTTGGAAGGTTTAGAGTTATCTGTGATTGAACTTCTGACCCGAACATTAAGTATCCAAGAACTGCCATCGACGCATAACTAACAGTGCATAAGGTAAAGCACAGAAGCAGGACCTGCAATAAAAAAAAGCAAACCCCGAGTGAGTAAGCTAACAGCTAAAAGCACCTTGCTTCGCATTTTGGCCAGCTATTTGTTTCGTATTGCAGGATAGGATGGACAACAGTGTAATGGAACTCGACAATCTGTTTTCACTTACACTGGGGAATTGACGTTTGTTTATCATAGAAGTGTACAGTGTAGGGAAGACCGGATGCGCACAATAACCGAAGGCGAATAAGCTAATAGCTGTAGGTATTCCATTCCAATTAACAAGTACCCCCTTTTGATGAAATCCAATCCCATCGAATGCACCAAGCCACAAGATTGAACAGAGGATGATAACAGAAGCTGAAACCCCAGTGGCAGAGAGATATGAAAGAAGGCTAAGGTTATCCATCCAGACCGAAGGTAAGATTATGAGGGCGACGATGGTAACGCAGAGTTGTTTTCCTCCAATTGTTATCCCTGCCATCTCAAATCCCGCGTTGGGAAACAAATAGTATAAGTTATCCCCTTCTAGGATCAGGAAACCCGTCGCAACCATATAGAGTTCTGTGTATATGGTAACTGATAAGAATACTCTTCCCTTGTTCCCGAATGCACGGTTGGCTATATCAGGATAAGTTCTGAGATCGGAATCCATATCCATGCATCTTTGTATCAACAAGCCTGAGTAAAAGGCTACAAGGGCGATAACGAATAGAAATGTCAAGCTCACCCATCCGCCGGATGCTAGTGCGTATGGGACGGACAATATCCCAACACCTGAAAACCATAAAGGGAGAGAGAATTAGGTATTGAATTCGTCTGCATAAATACCAATCCTCCCGGGATAGTACATCAATCTCTTATTTCGCAAAGCATATTGATACAATAAACTGAGCATTCCAGAATATGAACAATTCAATGCTAGGGTTCCGATTCAGTCCTAATAGTAATAAATGGTTCATATTCAGCCACTGCATTCTCGCCATCGAGGACGTATAAGAAAAAAATGTACAGGCACTTATATGTTCATATGACCTCCATATCCCTCTCACTGACTTGAGCTTTGGCGAGTCCCTCGCCGAAGCCCCCTCCGTGTCTTTCCTACGCAAGATCAAGCGCAAAACTTCAGCTACGTGGACCATCTGTTTATATGAGAGCCCAGTACATCTTTCTGGCATCATTAGTTTTAGTTGTCTCTTACAAACACAACTGATTATTTTCATCTGTGATTTGAAAATGTCTACTAAGAGAAACTTTGACGTACATTTGTTTGTCATACACCGACCTAGAAAATTAGAAAATGAGCGACCATTGCCCTGAATTGACTAAGGGTGGCTGAACATCTCCCAGTTGATAGTTCTGGTGATTGGCTTTGGGGCCGTACGTACGTCGATGATGGTGATAGTAGAACTTGAAAAAAACCACGATTTCAACATGAATGGAAGCAGGAAATTCGAATGCCTAGGAATGTAATGTCGTCATGTACACTTCCTTCCTCAGTCACTTTCCAGCATTTTCAACATGCATGCTGAAAACGACTTACGGACATAGAAAGACAGCCACTCAACGACAAATGAATATTTTTGTTTAGATTGGCATCACAGTTACTTCCTGGAATACTGCACACTATATATTACCATGACTAGAGCGATAGGACTGCTTCCACTAACGAGGCATTCGTTTGTCAAAATTTTAAGAAATATTCTTTTGAGAATCTTTATTTTATTGAGATTTATTAAAATTTATGAAAAATAAAATATATATATATATATATATATATATATATATAAATTAAAAATTCTAAAATATGTTTATTTTGCTGGAAATTTACCTACTCCAAACTTTTAGAAAAAATAACACCACTTAAGTTGACCGCACAAAACCATACACATTAACTCCACATTTTATATTATGCCTTACCTGACAGATATGTCTAAGGAAGATTAGATTCGTGTAATCGTGCTCGGTGATGTTTGGTACAGAAATTTTTTATTAGGATTTGTGAAAAAGTATAAAATAATTGATATTTTCTTAAGTATTATTTTATAAATTAATATGTTACTTTTTATAATATTAAAATTTAAAAATGCCTTAAACCAACTTAGCTACTTTTCAAAACGACCAAAAGAATATGGGGCAGTCAGGCAGATGTCAAAATGATAAAAAAAAATGCCCTAATTAAGC
This sequence comes from Morella rubra, assembly GCA_003952965.2. Lineage (NCBI taxonomy): Eukaryota > Viridiplantae > Streptophyta > Magnoliopsida > Fagales > Myricaceae > Morella > Morella rubra. Next base: position 29,371,440 of record CM025854.1, read on the forward strand.
CAAGACGGCCAATGTTCAATAGTGATGGGCGTGATTGTAATTTCAACCCAAAGTTTTATATGGCTGGGAGATAGGACACGTGGGTGTTGTCAGTAGAAGAGTTCAGGATACATTTTGGTTGGTGTGAATTGATTGTTCAGGAAGACGGGGCTCAATGCTCAAATGTTTCTCTCATTACGAATTTACCCTTCAAATAAATTTAAACCAATTTAAATATCGGTGTCAAAAACAAGCATTTAAAATGTGCATGTCAGAGACAAAGATGGCAAATAAAGTTTTTAGTGACAGTAGTTTTGTCAATTTGTATGTTTGATGTAAGAAATTTTCAGAATCCAAAAAGTCATCCAAATACATGGAAAATTTGGACTGGCACGTTGAAATGCTGTCAAAGGACGACTAGGAAGAAGTGGTCCTATTGGGACTGGCGTCTCGAAAATTGGACGGAGTACTTTAAAGCTTTTGGTTTTGGAGGCCTCTACCAAACACCGAGAAAGAGGACCAGTTAAGAAAGGAAAAAGGGTTCATTTTCTAATGCAGAGAAGATTAGTGACTAAGACGGCCACAGGGTAATAGTAATTCCATTTCGTTCTTCTAGAAACGTCATGATTTTGAAATACCTGATTCCTGCAGTCTTAGCCGCAGATGCCCATAAGAAATCTTCCATCTAAATCCATCCACTTTCATGTTGCTTTTGAATATCCCTCTAATAACAGATTTCACAACAAAGTGGCATGCAACTTCAGCCCAAACTGTATTGGAAACTTGCATGAAGATTGTTCTTTCCAGTGGATATCTAGGAAACAAAACAATTTTTCTCATAATCTACTGGCCAAATGGGCTGCTCAGAACCAAGTGGTTGGTTTAGTGGACGATGTTTCGTCACGTACAGCTACACATATATATCTTGTGTTGTGAAAGTAAATTTACTTAGTTGCACACAGGAAGCCATAACAATCCTACAAATTAATGTCTGGTTGATCAAAGAGTTTCCATACAGATCATAAAATCCGCAGAACAGAACGAACATGAAGCAGTGAAAGGAGAAGAACCTGTTAATGCATTGAGTCCGTTGAAACAGGTCCTGAAGAAGGACGTACCAGTGCTGATAGTTTTTCGATCACCGTTGTGCGCCTCTACATCGTTTGGCTCAGGGTGCCTCTCTTCATGCATGAGAGGTACAGTGAGGGCGACCCCCTGAGGGCGTTCAGCTTCCATTGCCGAGAGAGGAGAGAGAGAAGGAGATAAAAATATTGATTGGGTTGCCACTGGAGGATGATACGTTATAGGAGAGGGAATCATCCGAGTAAATGGAAATCTAATACTTCGGATTTTTAATGCGGGGTTTCAATCACGTTGCCACGTTGGGACAGTGACCCAAAAAAAATGCTTAAAGGTCAAAGCCTGCCAGATGGTGCAAATCAAGAGCCCAATCTAAGGCATATTCGTTTTGGTGACTCTTTGAAAATTCGTATTCAATTTTTTTCCAACTAAATTGAGGATGCAGCTAATTTTTTTTCAAATTTACCCTGTCCAAACTGACGAAGAATTACCGACGTATCCTCCAGTGATGAGTTGAGGACATAGGAGGAGAAGGGTAAAATGGATTTGTGGAAAACACATACCCCACACGTTCAGTGAATTAAATTGGAAAGGCTTATGAATGAACGGAATAGCCCCTGTTAATTTCTTCTGCGTTGAGGAGCGAGGGGTGAATATGGCCATTTCATCTGACCACGTCTGACAGTAGCTTTTCATGTCTGCTTTTTATTCCCCCACGCGACTGACTCTTGATGTGAAAGAGGCTCATCCGTATCTTCAACTTCGGCCGTTTGTTTGTTTTTTTTTTTTTTTTAACGTTTTCAATAATTTTCAAATATCTGTATAATAAAAAAAAATAAAAATAAAAGAAAATTCGAAATAACATATTATAAATAAACAATATTATTTTATATTTTGTCTTCTACACACATCTCAATAAATATAATCTACAAATAACAACTTTAAAAATTATCATTATATTTTTCACATTTATTAATACAGCTCAACAAATTATACACAAACACCAATAAAATTCCAACATAATCTAAAAATTCTCAAAACACTTCAAATTCTAAAAATCTCACCAAAACAAACATCCCTTAAAGCCAAATAACGTTTTGAGGTTTTCAAGCACAATTACACGGTACCGTTAAAATGTGCAGAGCCAGATAAAGAACTTTAAAAAACAATCTTTTTTTTCTAAATTGAAATAAATTACACTTTCATATTAAAAGTTAAGAAAATTTGCGTTTTAGTCACTAGGTTTTTATCTCAATTTATTTTTAGTTCCAAAATTTAATGTTTCAAATTTTTAATCTTTCATCTTTCTATACTTGAAAAAAATAATCCAACCGTTACCTTCTTTTAGTCTAACTAACGGAATATTTTTCTACGTCAGCCCCCATTTTCACGTAAGCAACTAATTTCCACATCAGCCCACCATATTTACCGAATTAGCTTAAACGACTAGTAGCTTAGAGAAATGAAATTGTACGTTCCAAGACTGTGTGAAGCAGCTTCCGCAATCTTTTTTTTTTTTTTTTGTCAACATAAATTGTGTGAAGCAGTAGGTGTCGAAAGGTAAGCAGCTTTTGCATGCCTTTTTTTTCTTTTTCTTTTTTTGGAATTTTTCAACTTAAACAGTATGATAACCCGGGTTTAAAAAAGAAAAAAAAAATTGGATAAGACACTCAACCGAATGGTGCGTTTTGTAAGAGCGATATCTTGAAAAATCATCAGTCTTCCCCTTGTGTATCCATGCCCCTGCCATAAATGTCTCAAATTTTCCGTCGCAGGCAGACAAAGTCTTCAAACCCTAGACTCCTTTGTGTTGTTTTGAAACCACGAATTAAGCTTGCTGTATTTAATTGAACTAAGCTTCGTCCAGATCTCCTTTGCGAGTTGTCTTCTTTGCGATTTGTCTCCTTAAGGTTAGCCAATTTTGTAAACATAGATAAAAAGCTGAGAAAAAATTCATAGCGAAGTACTCTGCACTTGAGGTTAGTGTTTGCGATACTTAAGTGCTTCAAAGCGAGCCGCGAGTGCATCATAATCAGGCAATTTGGGATGAACACCAACAGCCGAATCGTGTTTATCCTGATATAAAGGTACTGAAGGTGGAGGTCGCTCAAGTGGTGGATAAACACGACTAGGAGGTTCTTCCATTTCCATTTCTTCATCACACTCTGATTCATCGAACTTTATATTTGGGTGTTCAGAGGGAGGATTGTAGTTGTGCCTCCTATAAACCCTTCCATGATCTACATTAGTAGTCTGTGTTTCCTCACTGCTTATATATTGAGACCTTTCAAAACTCTGTGATTCATATCTCCTCCTTGGATCTTTTAGCTGATGACCCATATTATGTGAGTTGGATAGGGAATTTTCATTTGGCATGAAGAAGTCAGTAGACTTGCCCAAAATGGTATCAAAACCATGGTTGATACTTGAAGCATTCGATTTATTATCAAGCCTAGTTGCTTGAGTGGCTTGATTGAAGTCTCTGTTTGCCAAATAGGCAGCAGCTTATGCTGCAACAATTGCTTTCTTGGCAGATTCTATAGCTGCTTCGACAGCTGAAACAGTGTCCTCAAAATGCACATCACCATTTTCTTCACACCACTTTGATCTAGGTGAATAAGCAGAAGTTGAATATTAAACAAGGAACAATTAACGCAAGTTTTATCGTGAATCAAAGTTGAATAGATTTGATGACTTACCTGGTAATTGCTTTGGTCAGTAGAATTATTTGGTCCAAGCGCCACGGGTAAGGAGCTAGTGCTTATAGAAGTCTTTGGTCCTTCCTGATCAGTTAGAGAAAACACAGATTTTGTTCAAAACCAAAACGAATGTCACAAGTTGGTGCGAGATTTTGTGCGTGTGTGACAGAGAGGGAGAGAGATTTGGGAAGAGGAACACACTATACGCTCTTCTGGAGGTTTGAGAAACTCCATCTCGGATTCTGTTGTATCCCATTGAATCTGGTACTCCTTTGCTATTTCCTTCATGACTTTTAGCTTCACTTCACCAGCAGGCTTACGAAGTTGGCTAACCTGTTATCCTTCATCGATGGTAAAGAAAAAGGTCTCTTCTTCGCTGGATTGTCCCTCTTCTGGATTGCTCATCGCCGATCTAGGGTTTGAAGGCTTGTCTGCCTGCGGGGGAAAATTTGAGAGACTTAAAGAATGGCCATGGAGAAGCAGGGAAGACAACTAATTTCCCCAAACAAAACATATAGTGCAGAACGTACCGTTTAGTTGAGTGTGTTATCTTATTTATTTATTTTTTTTTTTTAAAAGTCGACTAAAAAATAGATTCACATGGTGAGAGCTACTAGTCGTTTAAGCTACTTCAGTAAACATGATGGGCTGATTGGAAATAGTTTGCTTGTGTGGAAATGAGGGCTGAGTGCTGACGTGAAAAAATATTCCGTTAGTTAGACTAATAAAAGGTAACAGTTGTACTACTTTTTTCAAGTATAAAAAAATAAAGGATTAAAAATTTGAAACACTAAGTTTTGGGACTCAAAATAAAACGCGGTAAAAACCTAATGACTAAAAAACAAATTTTCCTAAAAGTTAATACACAAAGTGGATGTCTACCAATATTTAAATCAAAATATAAGAGAAAATAAATTAAACTAAGAAAGAAAAAATAGATAAGAGATATACAAAATTTAAATTGTTCATCCTATAGACTTATGTCCATTATAAGAAAGTCCGTCACTCTTGTACAGTATAACAATGGGCGAGACTCTTAAACTAAATGCAAAACTAAGGAAAAAAAAAATTATGTCTTTATATAGTTTCTTTACTTTCCAACCGATGAGTGTCTCTTAGCTATAGATAAGAGATATACGTTCATTATAGACTTTGTCTCCGTCATGGGATACTCTTGTACACTCACTCGTATAAAGATGAGATTACAATGAAACTTTATTTATAAATCCTTCATAAATAAGCATTTAACAATGCGAGACTCTTAGAACTAAATGCATTGTTTATTGTAAGTTGTGCTAAGTCACTATTATTAGTTTTTTCTAAGTTGTCCAAGTCATGAAACTCGTTTTTATGTCTTTATATAGTTTCTTTACTTTCCAATGTGACCGATGAGTGTCTTTTTAGCTATTCGTATTATTTTCTCTCTACAAGCCATTTAGATTTTTTTGTGTATCAATCTTTGAAATTTCTAACCAAATTCTAAATTCAAACTCTCTTCTTTGATTATTATTTTTTTTTCTAAGTAAGCTGTATTCGATTAAAAACAGGAAAATCAAAGAGGAATACAAGATGTCGCTTTTGAATTGATTCTCCATTTTTATTGAACTAGTCGAACAGCAGGCAATCAAGAGCAAACGAAATTGTTCTTCTTTTTCTTCATCAATACGAAATAGTTATTGATTTGATGTTCATTGTTTCAATACAAAATTTTTAGTAACAAATTTTGATTTACTTTTCCTAAGTCTCTAAATTCGTGTCTTCATTTAATGAAGTGAATCGTGCTTTATGTTAATAATCACATTTAGCAATTCGTGCCTTATTATATTTCTTTGGAAGCGTGCTTAGCATGCGATTAGTTTAGTTCGGATTTACAGTTTCCAAGGGCCGCAATTGCAAAACCGTAGCAAATATGAACCATGGATTACGATTTCGAAGTTATTAGCACGAGTTAGAGAAAGGAGAGGTATTCGGTGGTGGGAGGCTCGAGTTAGGGAGAGCTCAATGGATCAATATCTTTATTAATGTCCAAATTAACAGTGCAATTTAAGAAGAAATAAACATTATAAATAGATTATACACTATTTAACAATTTTATTTAAAGTTTTTCACGATGTGAACTCTATCATAAGGCCTATCTAGATCCGAATTTTCGATAATTTTCTACCTAGATTAGGCTTTTCTATCTAAATTGCCTAATCGTACAATCATCAATAGAAGCCTTCGAGCATAATTCAGAAAAAAAAAAAAAAAAAAAAAAAAAATACTAGTTCTCATATATTATACAAATCTGATTTTGTCTGACAGAATGAAACGCAGAACAGCAGCACTTCTTCTAATAAATCAATCGTTCCCTGCCTACCATTAGCGTCCATATCTCCCCTGCTTTCAGATGCCCTATTATTTCAGTGAGAGATGTGTAAGTACCAACTAATGCTACTGCAACCCCCATTAGTATTATACCCCATAACACCGCCATTTCAACTCCAAATCTTCGATATGCGCCTGAGATCTTCAAGTAGCATAAGCATGGCATTATAATTGAAGCCGAGACACTCAAAAATGCTCCAACCAGGGACATGAGATCGGCAAAAAAGGGGATAGCCAGGGCAACAATAACAGTGCTGATTACAAGGGAGGTGCTAATTAAGAGGCTAAAGATCCTTTTGTTATAATGGCGCGGAGACCAACTTTTGGTAGCATTGACTATAGGTGTAACCATCAATGCATATTTGGCTATGGGATTGACCAAGGTCGTGTATATTGCTACTCTCGAGCTAAGTTTGTCAATTGGAAGGTTTAGAGTTATCTGTGATTGAACATGTGACCCAAACATTAAGTATCCGAAAACTGCCATCGAGGCATAACTAACAGTGCATAAGGTAAAGCACAGAAGCAGGACCTGCAATAAAAAAACAGCAAACCCCGAGTGAGAAACCTAACAACTAAAGGACCTTGCTTCGCGCATTTTGGTCAGCTATTTGTTTCTCATTGCAGGATAGGATGGACAACAGAGTAATGGAACTCGACAATTTGTTTTCACTTACATTGGTGAATTGACGTTTGTTTCCCATGGAAGTGTACAATGTAGGGAAGACCGGATGCGCACAATAACAGAAAGCGTATAAGCTAACAGCTGTAGGTATTCCATTCCAATTAAGAGGTATCCCCTTTTGCTGAAATCCAATCCCATCGAATGCACCAGTCCACATGATTGAACATAGGATGATAACAGAAGCTAAAACCCCACTGGCAGAGACATATGAAAGAAGGCTCAGGTTATCCAACCAAACCGAAGGCAAGATTATGAGGGCGACGATGATAACAAAGAGTTGTTTTCCTCCAATTGTTATCCCTGCCATCTCAAATCCCGCGTTGGGAAACAAATTGTTTAAGTTATCCCCTTCTAGAATCAGGAAACCCGTCGCAACCAGATAGAGTTCTGTGTACATGGTAACAGATACCAATACTCTTCCCTTGTTCCCGAATGCACGGTGGCCTATATCAGGATAAGTTCTGATACCAGAATCCATATCCATGCATCTTTTCATCAACAAGCCTGAGTAAAAGGCTGCAATGGCGATAACGAATAGAAGTATCAAGCTCACCCATCCGCCTGATGATAGTGCATATGGGACGGACAATATCCCAACTCCTGAAAACCATAGAGGAATAGAGAATTAGGTACTGAATACTGCTACGTAAATACAAATCCTTTCAGGGAAGTATATCAATTTCTTATTTCGCAAAGTAACTGGATTCAGTAAACGGAGCATTCTCAACAACAAAACAAGATCAGGGACTGCGGTAACGCATGCCACCTTAATATCAGGTAATGCTACAAACTAATAAGAATGATGTGCAACAAACAAGCTCTAAACAGATTTACTGATCAATTAAACCGCATTTGTACAAGAAACAAACGTCGAAAGTGGAACCTGACAAAGCGTTCAACCCATTAAAACATGTCTTGAAAAAAGAGACGGTGGTCGTAGAGGAGTGACAAAAATTTGACTCCAATTCCTCTAGTTTGTGAGCTAACACATTTTGCTTCTCATCGAGAATGAGAGGCACGCTTAAGGATGAATCGTCCGAGAGCTTAGCCATCCTTGGCGGAGCAAAAGAGAGGGCGAAAGAGAGAGATATCAGAGAAGTTTAACTCGCAGGAGCTAGGAATCCTATGACGGTTTCTGATGACCTTTGAGAGATAGAAGAAGGGTTTTAATAGGCCAGCCTAGCCTTTAAAGTTTAAAACACGTGACGAGTCTCGACGAATTTAAGCGCATTCTACAGGTGTCAAATATGAGTCTACGATGTCTTAAACAGGCCTTAAGAATTTTGTGTGGCCAACCTTGTTTCCTCCCCCTCCCAAGAAGGAAATTCATTTGGGATGAAAACGCGTTGTTTGGGAACAAGATAAGAGGGTCAGTTGAACTGTCCTCAAATTCAAAATTCTAATTTGTATTAGCCTATGTTTTAGGCATTTGATTTTTGTATTTATAGTCTCCTTTTTTGTTTTGATACAATCTCTATAAAAGGAAGTCTTGTATAATGACTTTAATACAACATTCGAAACCATTCACAAATCACAACTGAATTTTTTGATTTCTCTATACACATGCACCTTAGGATATAGTCTTCTTGGATTATAGTAAACGTCTTGTATAATGCCTTTTTTCCCCAGAGGCAGTGCTTTTAAAGGTAGCAAAATTTAAAGATCAGAACCGCCTACTTGTTTTAAGCAGGAAATTATGAAATCGCAGCTTGTGGTTCAGAACAAAACTATAAAGATATATAATTGAAAAAACATGGAAGAATTATGGAGGGAATCTGATGAAAATTCAGTTAAAGAAATTAACTTGATTTCGATATAAGAATATATTTTCAACAATTATGAGCACACTCATGCCAAGCTCTATGTTCAAAGCTTACCATTTCATCCCAAACAAAGGATTGTTTTAGTTGTGTCCCTTAATTATTATCATAAATGATTATTTTCACCCTTGACTTGAAGTACACATCGACTAAGGGAAACTAATTCAATGAACATTTATTTGTCCTACACCGACCAAAAAAATTAGAAAATTCATACCCAGCTTCCCTCTTCTGAGGAGACACCCTAGTGGGAACTTCTGGTGACTGGCTTTTGGGCCCTCGATGATTGGTGATACGACCAACTTACAAAAACCACGATATCAACATGAATGATAAGAGGAAATTGGAATGCGGGCTAGGAATGTACGTTTCCTTCCTCAGTCACTTTCCGGCATTTTCAACCTGCCTTATCCTTTTGCGATTAAAAAAAAACATGCTCTATCCTTCGACGGAATTATAGACAACAAAGCATGTATGACTTTTCGTCGCAAGTTGTCACAAATTGACTTCAAGTCGCAGGGTAGAGAACAGCGGGCAGTTGATTTCCAACGGTGGGTGATTTTGGTGTATTTTGATTACTCTAAAACTGTAGACATGAGGTGGTGTTATCGCCTAAAATTTTGAAAAATTTTAGTGTATAGAATTAGTCAAAAAGTTTTTTTAAAAAAATTAAGTAAATTTTTATAATTATTTTAATAAAATCAAAATTATTTAATAAATAAAAAATTATTTTAAAATTATTTTATTAGGCAAAATAGACGAGAGTCCCGACATATTAAGAGATAGTAAAATTAAGGAAAAATGACAAATAACTCAATAGATTTTAGTGTCTTTTTAAAAAATTCACTAAGTTTCAAAAAGTTTAAAATGCTCTACTGAATTTGTGTTTTGAGTGTGAAAACTCACTTTGCTCGACAGTGTTACAAGACCTAACGAAACTTGTCCCACGTCATATAAATAAACCAATAAGAGCCAGACACGTGTTTAACCCTCTACGTATGCTGAAATTCCTCTCCCCTCTACCACGTCTTCATCTCACATTCCTGTCTTCTCTAATCTCTCTTCATCCATGGATCTTTTACTCATACTCACTCCATTGGAAGTATTGATCGAATTAAAAGTTCCCATGCGTTATTCTCGACAAAGTTGTCACTTTCCGACAATACTAGTAAGAAAAAAATAGCTACGCACAGAAACGCCACTATAATTCATCCACAGACTAGAGAACAAGAACAAAATTTGTATTTTGTTTACCCTTAAAAAAGAACGGGTTTTAAAGTAAGATGGGGACAAAAATCTTGTCCATCGTTTGCTTTCGAACAAACAAGAAGCAAATTCGCGATTGGTAACAACTCAACTCAGCCTAATAGCCATGGTTTTATTGTCCCTTAAACAGAGTATCAACATACAGGATTTTCAGATAAAAGAGAGAACTTAGGATTTCTTTCTTCTCCTTCCCTTAAGTAGCCAGACAGATTCTTGGGTTATCTGTGGCTAGAAAGTATGATTAAAAACAAAAGACCTAGAGGAGGAAGATTGATAAGTACCAGAACGGCGATCAAGCGTTTCCTTTCCTTTTCACGAGTTGATGAAAATAACTCCTCTTTGGGCTAAAAACCTCTTATTTTTCAAGAACAATAACGCTTACGAGGATGCTTCCTTGACAAGCTTTCCGAGCATCCCTATTTCATATTTTTCGACTTGAAATGAACGGAAAAAGGATCTACACACCTTTGCGTCGTCGTTTCAAGATTTTGTAATAGCAAATGATGAGTTCAAAAAAGATATTGTCCAATCCAATCGTGGAAGACCCAAACGACAATAGAGAGTAGCTGAGAACGACCTTGTTTAAAATGGGGAGCAGCTCGAAGGAAGGGTGGGGACGTGGCAGAATGGGAAGCAGCTCTTCTTCTTTAAATTTCTGGACCCTTTAGCACTTTGTGGCGTTGTATGAAATTTAGAGCATTTGAAATGCAAATCTGTTCTACAATTATTTTTGTAGAGAAGACAGGGACATGGGATGAAGACATGGTAAAGGAGAGAGGGAATTTCAGCATACGTAGAGGGTTAAAAACGTGTCTGACTCTTATTGGGTTATTTATATGACGTGGGACAAATTTCATTATGTCCTATAATACCGTCAAACGAAATAAGTTTTCGTACTCAAAACACAAATCTAATGAGACATTTTAAACTTTTTGGAACACAATGAATTTTTTTTAAAAAGTACTTAAAAACACTAGTGAATTATTTGTCCTTTTTCCTAAAATTAAATAGCCATGCCATCATGGCCAAAAAAAAAAAAAAAGGGGTTAGAAAAGGGGTCAGTCGGGCAGCAGTGCAATACAATCCATTATTGCCAGCGTGCGTCACCCCTTTTCCTTTCTTTCTCTCTTTTCTGAGAAAATTGCTCCTCTTTCCTCCGACGGCTGAAAATGACTGAAAACGACGTACAGACATACTGCTTTGAATGGGTGATTCACGCTGAACTACATTGAATGTTTGTTTTTTGTTTGGATTGGCGTCACACTTACATCACCTAGTACGAAACGGCGTGCAATACTTCCTGGAATACTGCACACTTACATATTAGCAAGGCTAAAAAAAAAAAAAAAGAAGCTACCTCCACTAAATTGACCGTACAAAAACATACACCACAAATGAAAACACCACATTTAAGGGTGTTGGTTTGTTAAAATTTTGGAAATTATTTTTAAAATTTTAAGAATTTTTATTTTATTAAAATTTGTGAAAGGTGGAGTATTTACGTGTAAAAGTTAAAAATTTTAAAATGTGTTTATTTTATTGAAAATTTTCATACCCAAAATATTAGGAAAATAAATAATACCTTAATATTGTGCCTTTTGATAGATATGTCTAAGAAAGGAAGATTAGTTTCGTGTAATTGTCAAAATTAAAGCCAATCACACCTGCGATTATAACTGACGAAGTTACGATGATTCCAAAAAGATAAAAGTTTGGGCTCTAACGAGGGAAGATTTTTGCTGGTATATGCACTTCTCAAAATCTGTCTCACGGATCTACTTTTCGAAGTAGAGGACAAACTTTACATATAACTTGGTTAGGCGAAACTGATGTGAACTGAGTTAAGAACAAGAAGGCAAAATATTTAAGGCACGGATGCTAAAACTTATCAAAGGACGACTGCGAAGAAGTGGTTCTATTGGGACTGGCATCTTGAAATTTGGACGGATTACTTGAAGCTAATTGGGGCCTCCACTAAACCATAGAAAAAGAGGACCGGTTAAGAAAGGATTCATTTTCCAATGCGGTAAAGATTATTGACTAAAACCACAGGGTATAGTAATTCCATTTGAATTACCTAATTCTCGCAGTCTTAGCCCCAGATGCCTATAAGGAATCTTCTATCTAAATCCATCCACTTGATTTCATGTTGCTTATGAATATCCCCCTAATAACAGATTTCACAATAAAGTAGCAACTTCAGCCCAAACCGTATGGAAAATCGTAACAAAATAAGATCATGTGCTGGAACTTAGGGCCTAATTCTTACAACAGTATGAAGATGTTCTTTTTCAGTGGATTTCTAGGAAACAAAACAAATTTTCTCAGCAACTGGCCAAATGGGCTACTCAGAACCAAGTGTTTGGTCTAGTGGACGATGTTTTGCCACCTACAGCTACACATATCTTGTCTTGTGACTCTTTGAATTAATGCAAATCCAACTACTTTTTTCAGCTAAAAAAAAGAAGAGGATCGATGTACGATACGGAATAGCAGTTCCACTCCGCAAATTCAAACCCTCGCAGAATAGCAACACCGAAAACCCAGGATCAGGTAGTCACATAGATTGAGTACGAGAAGCCTTAAAAATCCTATAAATGAATGTCTAGATGATCAAAGAGTTTCCATACGGACAAAATCTGCAGAACAAGCAACAGGGGAAGGAGAAGAACCTGACAGTGCATTGAGTCCGTTGAAACAGGTCGTGAAGGACGAACTGGTGCTGATAGTTTTTCGATCACCGTCGTGCGACACCACATCGTTCGGCTGAGGGTGCTTCTCTTCATGCATGAGAGGTACAGTGAGGGCGTCCCCATGATGGTGTTGAGATTCCATTGCCGAGAGAGAGGGGAAGAGATCTAAAAATTGATTGGGTGGCTATACTGGAGGATGAAACTTTACAATATTAGAGAAGAGGGAATCATCCGAGTAAACGGAACTCTATATTTGGGCTCTTTTTATCCGGAGTTTCAATCAAGTGAGGTATTTCTTACTATATTCCCCTGGAAGCGTGGGTTTAGTTTAGTTTAGTTTAGTTTAGTTTAGTTTAGTTGGCATATGCTGTGCAGTTTTGAATGGCTGAAACTGGTCGCACTTGGATGAAACGTTCACGAGGATATGGCTCCATTCACGGGCCACATCCACTCTCTATTTATTATTTTCGTTTCTGTTCTATATCGATCCAGTCAAATAGGACACAATATTTTAGTAAGGTGAAATATAATCTGGTACTATATAATTATACATATTCTCCGTTCCTATAACGATACAACACATTATTAGGAAGGAATTTCAGTACTCCCGATATTATGTATGTATATCCAATGGATCACCACCTAGACGATATTACCGTAATGACCTCGTTAATATAATTAAACGTAATTTCGCGTCCCTAGAGTCGAGGGAGTCTTACGTCCAAGTTCATTAATGCGTATAGTACCCAATGCATGCGAAAACAATTCTAAAGAAACTCGACGTCATAAGAAAAACGCGGCATGTCTTATCGATTATAATTTACAATGAAAAAAAGATCTCATGATTCGATGTTGTCACAAATTACGGAAAGAGTTTAGTATAAAATATGATTTTTTCACTAGTTTACATGATTTATCCCGTTCTCAATATTTCAAAAGTATTTATACCAACGTCAACCTATATCCTTTTAAGTTTTTAAAAATCAAAACTATGATTAAGCCTTTTGTTACAGAAGTTGTCACGTGTGACGTGACTTCAAGAGATGCGCGGAGCAGAAGCAGCCTCAATCGCTCCAAGCTAAGGAATTCGGGCTTATTAGGTACTAACTAACATATTTGACCATCCATAATTCAAGCGCCAAGTAATCAGCTCTCCCTGGGAGACCGGAGTCGGTTATAATCAACCAGATCGTGGACATTTCGAGCCCTGATCTAGACTTTACATAAGTAGGCCTCAACGGACAGGCGAATATTGCTGCATGACCACAAGCTTGCAGCTGGGCAGCACGTACGGAGGAAACATGCACGATAGACTCCCATCCTCTTCATGTACTCCCCTTTGACATTGTAAGCCTACGGTCGAAGAATGAACCTCCGTGACGGTGAGGTATATTGTCAACCTACGTTAGATGGATGCGAATCGTAGCTAAGCACGAGAGGCCAAAGGTTTATATTTTTTGGAATGGTTTTCGTGTAAGGACCACTTCTTTTTTTGTTTTTTTCAGCTGGTGAGTACGTAATATGCCCCCACCTACCTTCATCTTTTAATATCCGGCCTGATGCAATTCTTGATCGTCAATCTCTTTATAATATCGATCTCATGACGATGAGGTGACGATTGAAGGGTTTTTTTTTTTCTTTTATCAGTGCAGATAACGATTGAGCCTTGAGCATTTCCAATCCAATTTCGCTACGTAAGATGATGGGTTTAAATCCGTGCTGAGGATACTCTGAATCTGCCTAACAACTTTCAAGCAAAACTGCAGATTTATGGAACTTTTTCCGAGCCAGTCTTCCAGTACTTTGATTATGATGTTATAGCTACCAGCTTCCGTGTCGACATAGGGGTTTGTAAGCATCGTGATTTCCAAAAGCGATATGGACAGCGCTCAGTAGGGACAATGAAAACTAGACTAACTAAGAATTGAGCCCGTTGAAGGACGTAGCCATGCTACTATAATTGGTTTCCATTTCCCTTAATTACTTCTTCTGGCTTGCGTTGATTTTGATCATGATCTACCACGAGTGGAGAGAGGTATGGAATTTTGGTGTGTCTGTGAGAGTTCTGATTCATGTGAATTACTTAAAAGGACCAAGATGATTAAAATTTAATTAGTGGGTCAGATTTATTAAAATTTTAACCATTAATTTTAAACGTAATAGTGGAGATTTCAATATATATATCAGGCTCAATCCAAACATTTGCAGTAAAAGAGTTCCAAGCTGGTGCCTCCTTTTTGTCTTTTAGATTTTTAAACAAAAGTAAAGTAAGAGAGAGATTAATGAGAGTCGACGTCTGTCACGTCCCCATAAAACAAACAAGCTTCAGTAGATAATCTTTTCTAATTAAGATTCCACGCCCATTAAGCTAAAGCAGTCATCTGCATTAATAATTAGTACAGAGCCAAAGTTGCAGGTAGCTGATCTCATAATCAGTCTCTGTCTCTCTCTTTCTACTATCTTCTCTCTTTGCAGCTAGCGGAGGGTCATGTGATAAATTGGGCTTGTTTTCTCCCTTTGTGCCAAGTACTGAATCGTTGACGGGATGTTCGTTTTTGTTAAGAATTCTAAATTTTTTCGAATTTTTTTTATAAAATTTTGAATATTTATATAGATTAGATTTTTATATAAAAATTAGAGAAAAATTTTAAAAATATTTAATTTTTATTAGAGTTTATAAAAGGTATAGGGAAAGATAATTTAATGTAATTTTTTAATAAAAAAATATTAGAGTTTGGTGAAAAAGTATGGAGAGAGAAGATTTGTTGAAATTTTTTTTAAAAAAATTATTGGAGTTTATGTAAAAAATTGTTGAAATTTATATAGAATTTTTTAAAATTTTAACTATTCATTTTATAAATTTTGTTGAATATATTATATCTTATAATACTTTTTTTTTACAAACGAACATGCGGTTTCCCTTTCCATCAGCACTTTGACACTTGCATATTGCCAAATGCTTAATGCATCCCCGATTAGCGTGAAACTTCGTATTAATATCTTTAGTATATGTTTGGTTATGATACTTCGAATCTCAACGTGAAATGAGAGGAAAAAAAAAAAAAAGATGGTCAAGTCCTATCTTGGAACTATACTAAATTTAATTGAGCTTTATAATGATTCAAAAAATTTCAAAAGTAAACTTGATTAGTCTTTTTAAACCAAAACATAAATGTTGCTAATACTTAACCTTGAATAGTTTGAATCGTTACATTGGTAGTTCGGAATCGGACTCAGATGACCAACGATCGATCATCCAACAAGTTTGGGCCCAGATGTAACCGAAGAGGAAAAGAGGGTTGGTGTCCTTAAAAGGCCCAATTTCAAACATGCCAATTGACAATGACAGCCACGGGTCTTCTGTCATGGATGGTTAATGGGCCGTCTCGACATCATGTAAATGCGACGCACACGTATATCAATCTGGGAGGACTACTCAAAGAGGAAGAAAATCTGCGACTGGGAGCACTAGAATCTCCAACCCCCGCAAAGCGTCTTTCGGCCGAGGAACTCAGCGACCCCTTCATCAATCATGTCAGGCCAAATAGCAGTGGAAATTAAAGTGGATTGAAATTTTAACCAATTAGCTCTACGTCATGGGGACAGGTGGTAAAGAATATGACTAAGCTGTCCTTTTTTTTTAATCAAAGAATAATAAATAAATTGCAGAAACGAAATTCGTAACCAAGAGAATCAAGACTCCCCCTACCCCCCACCCCACCAAAAAGCAGGACCACTCACAAAAAAAGGTCAAAAAAGATATTAAAAAAAAAAAAGAGAGAGAAAGAGAAAGGAAAAGGACCACAATACATCCACCACATGGATCCAACACCTTGCCCCTGAAGTGACTATAAGAAAATGATAGACGTTTCCCGACTACAACTAGATGCAATAGATTAACAATTAGTTACGGACCTTATGAACCAGAATTTTTACTTGTGTTTGCCAGAGGCATAGATTGATGAATGAACAATTAATTAACTAGACTTCAGGCAAAATAAGACCCAGATAGGAGTATCAAGAACAGGACCCTTTTGGTAAAAAAAAATATCGGGAGATATGAACATAGATTAAGTAGAACGGAAAGAGAACTCCCTTGAACCCAGCAAGGACAATAGGTCCAGCAGTTGCTAGCGCATCCCAGAAGGGGATTTGGGTGTCTTTTGGTCGGACCAGTGATCGGCACACTTCTTGGAGCTTTGGCATACAATCTGATTCGGGTATCGGATATGTCAGTTCACGCCGTCTCTCCACATTCACTTTCATTTAGACAACGAAGAATGTCAGAGGGCGAAGCGGTGCCGAACAAAGAACATAACAGTTGTGTGTGAAAGGATGTTGTGCACATTATATGGGGAATCGTTTCGAGCTTCTCCTATCTGGAATTCCTTCAAGTCTTATCAGAGCTCATGCACGATCTTGTATATGCTTCAAGATTAGTGTGGTATATTTACTAATAATGTGACCGAATGTTATACTAATCATGTGTGGAAATGAGCTCGATCGTGCATAATGAATTAGACCCAAGAAATTTAAAGGAAGATCTATGGATGATTCAAGAAACAACGTACGTCCCTCTCTTTCAAACGTAAGAAGGCACGCTGACACTGTTTGATGAGCACTACTAGCCCTTTTGGGATGATGGTTACGAATTATGTGAAGCGTATATTTATAGGTTACAATGCAATTCAAAATTAGGATTCAATACTGTACAGACATTAACGGCAGTTAATTTACCCTTAAATTTGTCAGTCCCGCTGAAAAGGAAAAGCTATTATACATAAATACATGTCAATATGTTTCAAAATAGATATGTAGTTGTTTTCTATCTGCACATGAATAAGATTATAGAATAAATACTCGATGACGACATGGGACCATTAGCTGCGCAATGTAACCAACATCAAGCTGCTTTTTCACACACCGCAAAGCTCCCTGGGTTAATTGTAATGCTTTTGGTGCAATTATCAGTTTTGTAGATCCCAACAAGTCGATCGGCCAATTCAAACATGTTGTTTCTAAGGCTGCAGGTGGCAGAGAAGATAACAAGGAACGCTAGTAAGAAAGCATATAAGAGATAGCAGCAACAAAAGCCAGGGGCCATGCAACGCCGCAACTTACCTGATGATTATAAACTGGGCATCTTTTGTGCGGTCCTTTACATAGTGCCCCACAATAGAGACATTTTTGAAGTCTGCATGCCAAATGGCCGAATGTAAGTGAATAAAGACCAGAAGAAAAGAAGGAAAGCATTCAAAGTAGTGGTGCGGGTGAGGCATTCGAGTTCGAGTGGCTTTGGTACCGGACAGAGGAAAGAGGCAAAAAATATATCCTTGAAATAGCTTACATTTTAAGCTATATGGATAGAATGATACTTAAAGAAAGGAGAAATGATTCAGGAAAAGTACCTAGTGCAGCATCGATTTCATCCATCACATAAAGCGGAGTCGGCTTGTAGTGATGAAGCGCAAAAACAAGGGCTAACGAACTGAGAGTCTGGAAGAAGTAAAAAGAACATCAGATTCTGTACCGAACCAAATCCAGAACTCCCTAGACAGGCGTTCGTGTCATTCAGGGAGGAGATCAGAGACCAATATAAACAGGTAAAGTTGGCAACTTTGAAATATGACCTTTTCACCGCCTGATAAATTTGCAATATTCTTCCAGCTCTTCTTTGGTGGTCTGACACTGAAAACAACACCTTCAGAGAAAGGATCCAAAGAGTCCACTAGCTCAAGTTCTGCATCGCCTCCAAGCGTAATCATCTGTAGTATGTTCATTAAAGGGGAAAAGTTACAATCATTACTTAGTGAATACATAAAATACTCAATACTGGCAAAATAGTAAGGAGGATGAGACAAACACCATCAGAGCTGAAAAGCCCCAACTGATTGCAAACAAAGAAGGTGCCGAAAGATGTAAGATTTTTTAAAAAGGAATTTATTGATGAGGCTCGTCATATGTGCAGAAGATATAGTTAATTTTTAACTGCTAACACGTAATAAAAAATTTCACTTATTTACATTCGTATCAAATGAAAATAATGGTAATCAAAAGTGGAGTTTGTCACTAGCAGAACACTTCAGCGCATGAATATAAATGACCCCAGCCACCTTTCTTTCTTTTCTTTTCCTTTCTTCTTTTCTGTTTAATGCACATTCAAGATGCATACATATGAAGACCAAAGAGTGGCAAAGACAAGAGAGCTAATAATCCAGTTAAAATTTGTAGGGGAATCTGTTCACAGACCTGATACATCTCCTTTAGCTTCAAAGATATTGCATTGAATCCTGCCATGAACTCATCTAGCCTGTATGGATACTGATTTCCACTCAGTAAAATCGGAAGAACTGTAGGATTATAAACAACACGAATCAGAAACCACAATAGAGAAGAATATGCGTGCCTCTTCTTCCTCCATTCATCATACTGCTTCTTTACGGTATCACGCTGTTGCGTGACCTTGTTTAGTTCCTCAACTCTTTCGTTATATGACAATACCTTTCTCCGATACCTAGTAGTTATATTATGTCAGCAGAGGAATGTAGAAGCATTCAACTCGAGTTAGCTAACGTCTTTGAAGAATAAAAGATAAAGCCATACTCTGAGATAGAATCAAGATTTGGATTCATCTCTTTCAGTTGGGTTTCCAGCAATGCTACCATTTCAAGGGCACCCTTTAGGTCACAACTCTCATTAAGAGTTCTATCTGTCGCGGTCGCTTGAAGCTTTTCAGGGTCCACAAAATCTTTCTGAATTCTGCAACCAGTCTCCAATGTTAACCATGCTTCAAATCCTAAAGACACCCCAATTCTAAAGAGTTGCCATAAAAAATAAGAAAAACAAACAAACTTACTGTTCCATATGCTTTATAAGAGCAGTTTGCAAGTCATCAAGCCTTTTCCTGTAACCCTTCCCCTTCCATTCCAATTCCTTGTATGCTTTCTTCATGTCTTGTAATTTGAAGTCAGCATCAACCTGCGCCATCATGGAGACGTCATCAATCTGTGCCACAAAATCATGTAGCAGTAAAACAACAAGATATATGGATTAGCACAGTACCTCTGATGCACGTAATTCATCGACAGTCTTTTTGACTTGGTCGTAATCGGACTTTGCCTTATCTAACACATCTTTGTGTTGATCAATCAGCTGTGGAAGAACGAAGCAAAAACCATCTATCAGTAGGAGAGATTCTTGTTTTGTAGAACATCTTTATTAAAAATAAGCAATGCAACAAAAACCTGCTGTGTTTTTTTATAATTCTCTTGAACAATAAATGCTTTCTGCTCTATTTCTTTAAAAGTGCTTCTCAATTTCTCCTTCTCCTCAACAAGTCTTTCTTTCTCCTTCTTTGCCTCCTCAATACCCTTGGTTAATTTCTTCATCAATTTTTGGCCAGTCTCTATCTGGACTCTGTGGCGATTGATGTCCGTGCTACTTTTATCAATATCCTAAGAGTTGGATAGCACGAATTAGTATAAATACTCCATTGCAGTAACTTGGATGTTTCATAGGGTTTCATACACTTACAGATTGAATATGGTTGACCTTTAAGCTCTGTGCTTTCAATCTATCACCACCTGCATTTTCTATGTTATTCTGCAGCTCCAAAGCCTAGAGCACAGAAAACTAAGGATAAGTCTTTATTTTTTGGGTAAACAAAACTACAGATAAGCCAAACAAACTGATATCAAAATGTATGTTATTGGAGTTGGATATGCACTTTCCAAGTATAGAATAAGCAAAAAAAGGCAACTTATTAAGGAAACCAGAAAAAAAAAAAAAAAAAACCCTCCATTAGAATTGCAATTTTTGTTGTTGTCCAGATAAATATAATTGGTGAGCTGCAACATGCAAGGATAACAACACCTAAAAACGTTTGTCACATACCTTCTCCTTCAGCTCTTTAGACCCTTCTATAAGTTTATCAATCTCTGTTTCTTCTTCAGAAATTATTTTCTTGAGATCCTCCAACCTATCAAGCTCGTCCTTCCCTGGCTGTGATGCAACCTCCAGGGAATCAAGTTGTTTCTCAAGATAACTATGTTCTGAATTCAAGCTGTCAATCTGTTGAAAAAAACTTCCCAATGCATCATATTCCCTCAAATATCTTGATTAAAGGGCACCTCAATAATCCCTGATGAGTATTACCTCTTTCTGACTTTTAGCTAATTCCATCTCTAAGAATGAAATTTCTTTTTCTGATGCCTGGTAACATCGCACCACCTCAGCAATTCTTTGGCGGATGCTATTTAATTTTTCAACCATTGTTTGCAGTTCCTCCTCAGCATTTGTAACAGCTTCTCCTGACACACTGGCAGCTCGAATAGATGTCCCCATTTTCCCACCACGAGGCTTATTTCCCCCACCACTCATTGTCCCAGATTTTTCAAAAAGTGCACCATCAAGTGTTACCACACGTCGAAATTCTTTGTTTCCGTTATATGCAATACGTGTTGCCTGCAAAAAAGTTGAAGCTGTCTAGATAATTGATAACCTGAAATGGAATTTAGTGGGAATCCTCTAATATACCATATAAACAAGCAGAGTTTACTTTTGTCTAAGATTGGCTATTAGCCTCTCAACAAGATGGAAGCAACACAAGAAAGGAGATCGAGGATTTAACCTGCTCAACATTTCACTACAAATGAGGATTTAATGTTAAAACCTATTGGTTTGAATGGAATCTCATTCCTGATCTGAAAGACCAAGTTTACTAGCATTTTATTATATCTCATAAGATTCGCTGCAAAGAACTGGCTATCTTGGTTTGTAGAAACAACTATTTTCTTCTGTTTATCTTAGTTTCCGGTTTGTGAGAATTCACCACAAGGCTGATTGTGCAATATATTTTATACAAACACAACTGTAGCTAATTCATGGCCTCTAATCCAGATAAACCAAGCTTTCAGTAAGCCACAAGATCAGCTTGTCACCGATGAATTATAGGCCATCAAAACACCAAAATGCTTGTGGATAGAACTAACAAACTTTGTAACACAGCATTTTTTAGCACTTGGAAATTAAAACAATAATCCTAAGATTTAAAGTGAAACTAGAAACTACCTGGTCGAGATCCTTAGCAACAACAGTGTTTCCCAGTGCCGCAAAGAAAGCAAGTTTCATTCTTTCATCCTGAACTTTAATTAGATCAAACAGCCGTTGAACTCCTTCTGGAGTGCTTACATTCTCCTTCAACTTGGGTAAAAGAGAAACTTGCTTCTCCTGCAATATAACGTTAAGAGTGAAATCCATAAATGAAGAGTCCGTTTGATGACTCGACAAACAGTGTTATTAAAATAACAAAAGTATCTTGCATAGGAAGGAAAATATGATAGCATCATAAAGGCTACCATTAATAATTAAGTGGCCACTCCTTTA
The DNA here is from genome assembly GCA_003952965.2 of Morella rubra. Classification (NCBI taxonomy): domain Eukaryota; kingdom Viridiplantae; phylum Streptophyta; class Magnoliopsida; order Fagales; family Myricaceae; genus Morella; species Morella rubra. Next base: position 29,393,413 of record CM025854.1, read on the forward strand.
ATTAGATTGTTGACTTCAAATCCCTAACAAAGTTACATTACCGAAATTTCAAAACCACACAGGCAACCGTAAAATGTTAGCTGCACATCTCCAAAAAGCTAAGAACAAATTTTTCAACATGAATCAATCCACTAGATGCTACAGTATTTAAAGATTGCTTTCTTTTCCACATTGTCTCTTTACCATCTCAGAACCAGCTACAAGATTCAGTTTCTGTTTATATATGCAGCTAAAAGATTCAGCTACATAGGAACAATCTTTGTTAAAGTAGTTTTATCTGACGTGTTATGTAAACTGGAGATATCAAACTAATGCACTCGGATTCATCCAAGTTTCAATCCAAAAGATTCAAAGATCTCTGTCATCAGGTCATGGGAACTGAACCAGCCTAGCAACCCATCTTATATGTAAACAAGGTCTTTCGAGGACGCAAAACAATGGATAGATTAAGTTAATGAAGAGCATAAATATAAAATCAATACCAATATCATGAAAGTAGCAACACCAAGATTGTCCCTCCGGAGTAGCTCAACGCATGCTTGTGCTGCACTAGTTGTTTCCACTACAATGTAATCTAGTCCAGGACATGCTGTTGATATAGCAACATCATATTTTGCTGCAAATAGGCCATCTCAAGCAAGTGAACGCTCAGGAATAAAATGATAAAAAGTTATGGCTCTTCATATTGCCAAAATAGAGGGAGAAGAAAAGATTAAGATTGTTGATCCATTAAACATCAAGCACAAAAAAAAAAAAGAAACATCAACACATGAGAGAGAATGACTTTTATAGGAATCTATTGATTGCAGAGAAGGAGATGGCTCGCAGAAGACTTACCATCAATAGCACCAAGGTCACCCATTCGACCATATATTCCCTCAATTCGGTTGGACTCCTTTGCCTGCAAGATTGCTTTCAGAACTGATCCCTGACTCTTCTCAGCATCCAGGGTAGACTTAAGTTCTGCAACCTTCTGTCTTGCAGCTTGTTCAATTGGAATCAGAGCATCCTGCTCTTTGATGCTTTCCTGAAAGGGGCACAAGTGCACTCATCATCATCATCCTCTAATGATAAAACAACAAAGCGAGAGAACTTGAATTCAAGTAATTATCATTTAAATACAAACTTGTTCCACTCTACGAGCTTTCGATGCTTCAAGCTTCTTCTTTTCTATGTCTGCTCGAAAATTTGTAACGCTTGCGGTTTTTGTTCTTATTTTCTCCAGTATGGTGTCCTTCTGCTTCCGAGCATCTTCAAATGCTGCACGACCAGCTTCGTGCTGAAATAGTCAACCATTATATTCAGCCGACTAGATGCCAATCTTCACTAATATAGAAATATCCAGTACGTTCAGAACGAGTTGCAAACCGTACGGTTACAACAATGGATTATGAATATGAATTTTCTTTGGGGGATCTGCCCTATACTAGTTGCAGCAACTCACTGATAGCAAATGTGTAACAAATAAAGACGACAATGAGCTTCGGTTCCAAAACTAGAGTATTACCTATTTTAGGCTGTTAACAGAAATATATGAGGTCATAGTTTCTGTTGGACATATCTGAAGTTTATAGATTGGCTGCACTCCAATAGTTTAATTAAACAAGAGTACAAGTCTTCTAGGAGTCAAACGATAATCAACACATTTAGATTGAGAGATGGTTAGTGCATTCATGCATCCTCCAGAGTTGATTGACAAGACAATATCAAAGCACCAACCTCACCTTTTCACTCAAAAGCTTGCTTTCAGTACATGCAACTTCAAGTTTTCCTTTCCGTTTGATCAGTTGCCCTTCCCAAGGTTGTAATTCAGCACGAACTTTTGCAAGCTCAGCACGATATATCTCAGTTTCAACTGCTTATCAACCAATCATAGGTAAGTAACACTCTAAACAATTTGCTGCACTTTCCATCTCTTCTAGAGATTAGACAGTATGACCCAATTATGCGAGGAGGATTAACAATTTAGCAATATGAAACCTCCATCATGCACCACAAAAAAAAAAAAAAGAACAAACCCCACAAAATGAAAATTGTACATGCTTTTTGAGTTATTTTTTCTTTCATTGTTAACTTACGTTGTTAGAGAAGATCGTCATCATAAATGATCGATTGAGGGCAGCATTATTCCAAACAGTAAACATACTAGGAGAATCATGCAAGTTTGCCTTTCTGACCTCCAAATTCAAGTGAATATAGATAAACTTCTGCAAACACAGTCATACCTTGCATAGTAATTTATGCCATATGAATTCTTAATCTCAGAACTTCATAGCATGTTATTTTAACGTCATTTTGAATTTTAGTCTATTTCAGTTGTCAACTCCTAGTGAACAATCAAATAACCATAGTACTATTTGTACTATAGGAGATGACATATAATGAAAAAATCCAACTCGAGAAAACTTAGTGCACAATTGCTTTTAATGACCTAGCTTGAGCCAAAGCAATTTTTTTTCCAGAACACTCAAACGAAAAAAAAAATACAGAATTAAGTGAAATATCAAGATAACTTATAAATTTCAATTTTAAGGCTATACATTTGCCATAATTGAGACGAGAAAACCACCTTTTGATTTCTCTTTAATTTCTTCCAAGACTTTCTCCTCATCCATCAAGAGCTTTTGCAGTTTTGGAATATTTTCCTCAAGTTTTGGGATCAGATTGGTCGACTCTTCACACTCCTTTTCTAAGTCAATAATCTTTGACGAATCCTGAGATGGGTAGTCAAAAGGTAAGATAATTGTGTTCCTGAAATTGGAAGCCAAAAGGTGCAATACATGTGTGCAGTTCAAGTAAACAATAGCTTCCTTACCTTTTCAAGTTTATCCTCAAGTTTCTTAATCTTTTGCTTTTTGTGCTTCAAATCTTCCCGATATTTCACATCCTGCCTTTCAAACTCCTTAAACTCTTCCTTACAGCTTCTAAGTTCAGTATCAAGTTCCTGATAATCCAAAGTACATTGTGAATGATCGACACAAATCGAAAGAAGTTCCTTATGATCACACAGTTCAGCCAGGTCATTTCAATGAATGGCTAGCACACAGCCTGAAAATTGATACGGTAATATATTTTTCTCAAGGAGACAATGATATAAAAGTAATGTTAATAAGTTCTGCTGAGCATTCATTAATGGGAAATAGTAGACCCATGTTCTGCTAACCTCTTGTCTCTTCATGTACTTGGTATGCACAGTTTCAAGTTCCTTCAACGTTTTATTACTTTCTTGTATCTTCTCCCTAATAAGAGAGATCAAAATACTCATCAGATATAAGTAGCTTGGTTTCGCCTAACATTCTAAGATCAACAGATGCCATAAGCATATACCTTTCAGTCTTCAGATTCTCTTCTAAACTGGAAACGTTTGATTGTAGTTCAACCATTTTTCTGTCGGTGTCTTCATGAGCCAATTTGGTGGCTTTCTCTTGCCATTTCAAAAGTGACAACTCTTTCAGCATGTACACTTCAGCTTCATTCTTCACATCCTGTTGCACAAAAATATGTCGCCAGATTAACCAAACACAAGATGATGTAGTGATGTGCAATAACTTCTCCTTACCTCCAAGCCATTTCTTTCTTTCTCTGCCAACTTAACCATCTGCACCACCCCAGACCTGCTCTCATCAAGCGATTCCAGCCTATGAGACCAATGAGAAGAATATCAACCATGTTAGAGATATGACCAAATGCTATTTCAGATTGAGAACAGTGAAAACTGATTTGACTGAAATGAAGCAAAAAAGTTGGGGACGTGTTTGAAAGTGTGCAGAATTAAGTCAAAGGTGTACTAATGGGAAAGGAAATTTTGGTAACAGGAAAGGCAAATAGTTCATTGAAAGGAAAAAAAGAAACAACAAACAAATTAAAGTGGGGAGACTGCCTTCCCAATAAGCAATCCAGTTACAAGTCATACTTCCCTTTCTGAACTTCCAATTGTTAGGTCTTTCTTATTTTTCATTTTGCTACATAATACTAAGAATTCAACTAACGCAGAAGGCAGCACATATAGTGCATCATTAAAAATAGGACGCTGATGCAGTGAGAAGGAACAAGTAGGATAAACTTGTAACAGAGTTGACATCAAAGACAATGTACTCACTGCTTATATGATTCATCAATTTTTTCAACGTATTTGTTGGTTCCAATTATGTCCTCAAGATACTCAAGAAATCCTTCATCATGGGGTCCTTGTGCTTTTGGCTTCATCAGTGAAATCTGCTCAACTTCACCCTGGCAATACCAAAGCAAATTTTAGAACAAGTACAAATGAACATCTTACTAGAACAACAATCATTGGATACGATCTCCTGAACCTGAAGAATCAAAAAACGGTTGTTGTCCAGGTCCACTCCTTTCCCTTTCAGCTTTTTGGTAACTTCAGTAAAATTACTTGGACGGTCATTAATATAGTATTTAGAGGAGTTATCTCGAAAGGCCACTCGGCTAATCATAAAATCACTCCCTGGAACAGCTTCATATGATCCATCATCCTGTGATCATTGAAGGTATAGCAACAAACAGTAAAACTGATGTCTTAGAGCTTTCCCCCTTGGTTACCAATTGTGAAAATACCAAAAAAAAAAAAAGGAAAAAAAATAGAAAAAAAGAAAGAAGTAATCGTAAGAACTACAGCAGGCAAAAATCTTGCACAGGACCCAGAAAACCAGAATGGTTACTAAAAATTCACTTCTTATCAGGCTTTTCCATCAACCAAGAAAAATAAATTACTTTTTAGACCGTAACCTTCAGAAGAAAAATTAAACTGACCCACCAGATCAATGATCTCCTGGAAGTGGACAGAAACACCAGCACTCTCCAAATTTTGGTGATTAGTGGAATTGTGGATGAGCTCCGAAACTTTGTTAAGCCGCATCTACACATTTAAGCGACGTAGATGCAAAGAGTGAGCGGAAACACAAAAGACTTTGTCAAACTGTGTGTATTGGAAATCTATAAGCATCTTTGCTGCATTTAGGACCAAAAGACATATAATTTTCATGTGTCGACATTAGCAAAAACGTTGTCCATAGTGATCATAAACTATTCGCATATGAACTGAGAAGGTAAAGAAAGTAAAATCCATTATACCTGCTTAGCTCGCTTCCCGAACACAAACAGCATTGCATCTATCACATTGCTTTTTCCACTTCCATTCGGTCCAACCACTGCTGAAAAGCTCTGATGCCCCATACAAATAAGAAAATTTTTAAATAATGTAACTAAAAGGGAGGCAGGCAGTTTGCTCTTGCTTGTTTTACCTCGCACACAGAAATCCCAACAATTCTAGCGCAATTATTTAGCTCAGGTGAATTCATTCAAACATTTTTCAGTTAGAGGAGCTATCTCACAAATGCATGAAATTGCGCACTGGAGTTTTCTCAAGTTTCCAACCGTTTTCCCGAAGTACAGACAGAACCCCAAGCTTAGGCTATATAATTATAAAATGAAAGAGATTCCAAAAGGAACAGGGGAAGAGGGAAGAGGAACCCTAACCTTGTGGAAGGGGCCTACACGTTGCTCGCCGGCGTAGGATTTGAAATTCTTCATGACCATCTCTTTGATGAACAATCTCGGGGTTCTGGATCTTCTCTCTGCCGAGTACGAACCGCCGGCCGTCAACTCGTCTCCTGCTTCCATCCTCACTTTCTTAGTCAACTCACTGCTCGCTTTGCCACCTTCAAATATCTTCTTTTGTTTTTTTACCGTTCAAACGCTTCGCATTTCTGATTCCACGAGAAATGGAATTCCGATGCTCGAAACATAAACAACGAAAGAATCCTCCGGGACCAATTCAGGGCCTGATTGGGTTTTGGCGGGAAAGTGAAAATGAAGTAGCGTGGATTTTTAAAAGAAGTGGTGGGCCCAGTTGAGGCTCCCATATCCAATTCAGGGCCTGAGGAACTGTTTATAAAGCCCAAACCCAGTAAGTCGTCTCATAAGACCAGTAGCTCTTTTCACCGTCTCCATTCCAAACTTAAGCCCAGTACGTTGGCTCATACGAAGCGTGGCCTATTTTCCCCCATTTCTGATTCGGCACGAGACATTGGTGATTGGACGGTACCTCCGCCTAGAAAACACAAACGAGAGTTCCGTATACCTCCCGAACCTTGATTCAACCCCATTTATTTTTACAATTTCCCAAATATAAATTTTTTTTTTTTTCAAAAATTTTCATAGTGATAAATAAAATTTCTTCTTAGAGCAAATGTTCATCTATATATGAAACGAAAGAAATTTCCTTAAGTTATTTAAGAATACCTCTTGTCATGAATGTCGGGTGTAAATTTTCCAACAATAAAGGACATTATATGTTGTTTAAAAACACATGAGCGTGTGTGCTAATACATAGATCCAATGTCATGTGTGTATAGATGAGTTGAGTCAAATATAAAACTAAAAGGGAATAGAACTGACTCAACTTATTACATATTTGCCATTGTCGTTGTGGTGAGTATTATTACGTATTGGACTCGAAAGTCGAAAAGGCTACGTCTATTTCAATTTGTATTTAGGAAAAGCGTTTGCACTTTGCAGAACTTATGGAAGAGAAGAAACAAATAGTACCGTGTTGATATGGGCATACCCATGTTGAATTTTAGTGACTTTGTGGTCTCCTCAGCTGAGTGGTTGGCCAAAGCTACGGCAACAGGATGGAAAATCAAAGGAAATCGACAAAAGATAAAGAAAGACTAGAATAAAAAAAAGTAAAGTGGAAAAGCAAAAGTCCCAATTGGAAAAAGAAATCACAATAGTAAAGTATTGCACCACTAGGACGTGATTGACGTGCACCAAAATCACTATCTTGCAATTGTCCGTGGTCCAAAAATAAAAATAAAAATTAGTTATTTAAGATCGAGTTCGCTTAAAAAATTGGGAGGTTGGTCTAATCAAAAACTAAATCGGTTTCCTGCAATTTAACTAACTCACTCTCGTACCCCACGACCCACTTTCTCTGTTAAGGGAAGAAGATATTGGAGTTGGGTAGCATGGCCCAAAACTATGATGGGACAGAAAATGAGGAAAATGAAGACATCGCATGATACGTGATCCTTTATAATCTCCATAGCTTCCGAGTCCTGACTCCTGACCAGCCAAACTTCATCGTAGTGTAAATTATCAAGGGCACGACTAATCAGATGGGCCACTTCCACTAACCTGACTGGATATGGGTTCCCACAATCCTACCTCTACTCTCCAACGCTAACTCAACTCGCCTCTACGTTCCGTTGATCCTCCATGACACTAACTGGGTCTTCGCCATCGGCCTACAGCTCTCCGGCCCTTTGTTCTACTCGAGCTAGCCTCCCCCAAAACTGAAATCACATGGATTGTCAAACACGAAAAGAATGTCCAGGGGGTTAAAGAGATTTGAAAAATGGTGGAACGGAGCTTTCAAAAGGAAAAGAAAATCTGTAGCAATTAGGACAACGGAATGTCTTGTTAGATTGATCTGACGACTGAGAAAAAAAAAAGACAAGATTTGATCTGTCGGTAGAATTCGTAAACATCCTACTAAAGTTTTGCAACTTTGCGGGGCAAACCCTGATATAGGCCATCTCCACATGGCCCCAGCCTCTCTCACTCTGCTTCCCACCTCTCAACCCCATTCTCCGCCCTCCAGCCTCCGTCCCTCTCCCCTTTTCACTCTGCCTCCACAGAACACAGCCTCTAGCCCTCTCTCACTCTGCCTCTCCTCCTCCGGACCTCCATAGTCCACAGAACGCCGGTTGAGCTCTCTCTCCTCTCTGCCTCTCCGTCCCTCTCTCCTCCTCCACAGGACCACAGCTCTTTCTTTCTCTCCAGCCTCCGGGTACTCTCTCAACTCAAGTCTCTCTATAACTTTGTTTATTTTTCGATTAGTGATCAATTTTATTTTAAATTTTGATGAATTATGTGATGAAATTTGATTAGCAGATTAGGATTATTAAATTTATTGTGAATCGGATAGAGAATTCATGAATTCATGTGATGAAATTCATGTGATTGAATTTATGTGATGAATTTTTTGCTCTTCTTATGTCCTATAAGAACTTGATATGCGCTTTTGAATAATAAGCTTATAATGTACTTAGTTACTTTTAATTTGCTATTAGCTCTTAGTATCTTTGAATTGTCATGTAGGCCTTAAATTCAAAAATGTTACGTGCTTAGTTCTTTTCAATTGGTAATTTTTCCTTAGCTTTTATTCATTATTCTACTATGTAATGCAATATGGAGTTTTCTGGAAATTTTGTTAGTTTTAGTTTCTTATTATTTGAAAAATAAATCCGTTGCATGTTGTTTTTATTCACAAAGTGATATATATTAAAAGAGAAATTTTTGAAATTATTGAGAATAAGTTATTTTGCAACGTTTTTAAAAAATACAGTCGCGTAGAATCTAATTGACACATCTTAATATTAGTAAATAATATGATGCGTATATTTCAATATATTTAGTCCTTAATTTTTTATATTTTAACTCTTAATACATTTTTTTGCGTTAAGTGGTAAAAAAAATTTTGTCATTTTTTTTTTAATAATTTGCCCCTTGGATCGCATTACTGGTTCCACTGTACACATCCAGCTTCACAATTTGCTCTGACAACCAAAGAGTCAAATGATAGATCGAATAACATCCTTTGTCATTGGGACTGGGGTGGGCTTCCTGGTCATACTCGCTCCATTTTGCTGCATCGTTCTCTGGATTTTAAGGAAGAACAAGCGACGTGGTTCTTCGACGAGGACAAAAGTGCCGTCACTGCCTGATGCACGATGCCGCCTCTTCTCATTGGAAGAAATCAAAATAGCAACCCACAGCTTCAACAAAGAATTAATTCTCGGCGTTGGTGGCTTTGGCACTGTCTACAAGGGTCTTGTAGACGAAGATACCATGACCGTGGCAATCAAGCGCTTGAACCCAGACTCAAGACAAGGTGTCCGTGAGTTCATGACAGAGATCAATATGCTCTCTCAGCTCCGCCATGGCCACCTCGTTTCCCTCATTGGATATTGCAAAGAAAAGGGCGAGATGATCCTCGTTTACGACTACATGGCCAACGGGACACTACGCGATCATCTCTATGACAGCCAAAACGATCCCCTCCCATGGAAACAAAGGCTCGACATTTGCATCGGAGCAGCACGTGGTTTAAACTACCTGCACGCGGGCTTGAAAAACCCAATTATCCACCGTGACGTGAAGACGACCAATATTCTGTTGGACCTGAAATGGGTAGCCAAGGTTGCAGATTTCGGGTTATCGAAAACGGGTAGGGATAACACAGCGGTTAGTACCATGGTAAAGGGTACATGGGGGTACCTGGATCCGGAATATGCAAGGCGCCAGAAACTGACGGAAAAATCCGACGTGTACTCGTTCGGTGTGGTGCTATTCGAAGTACTGTGTGGCCGAAAAGCACTGGATGTAAAACTAGAGGAGGAGCAATGGAATTTGGCCAACTGGGCTCGAAAATGCATCGCCAGAGGCACCCTTGGGGAAATCATCGATCCATATCTGCAGGGAAAAATAGCACCGGAGTGTTTCAAGATTTACGTGGAGGTCGCAGAGGCTTGTGTGCGTGATCAGGGGATCCAACGGCCCTCAATGAATGATGTGATGGAAAAGCTCGGCTTTGCAATGGTATTGCAGGAGAATGCGAACGCTGCGAATGAGAAAATCAATCCCACGGGTGAGTACACCTATTCAGGGGTGTTATCGGTCGGTGTTAGCGTTACCGATACTACCTGTCCTACTGCAAACAGAGACGTATACAGCGAAGACATGAAGGAATGGGACAGCGGGACTGAGTCGAGTACTAGTAGATTGTGATCTTCAGAACAAAAGGAAGGGATAGAGCTTGAGATTAATAAGTTGTTCGTCTACCAAGCGTGCGTTGCCAGGTGATGCTAATGATGCAAGGAATTTATTTTGTAGAGCTATTACTACTTTTGTGCCATTACTGTTGTGGTTACTACTTTGTTGAACTTCAAGCTGTCGTTACGTCTAATCGAGAACGACTCCATTGCCATCGAAGCCACAAGGCAACGGCCAAAATGGCTTCGAGATGAAGGTAGCCCACCAATGGCTTTTCCAGTTTCTGCTAAGCATGTTCTCAACTTTTATTTTTTATTTTTTTTTCCCTTGGCTGAGAAATATAGTAGGATTTCGAGTATTCGAAGGAGTCGCAGTATAAATGTTCAACCTTGAAAACTTCGCTAACTACTGCTGTGATCTTAGTTTTGTGATTAATAATTTCTTACAGGGCGATTAACGGATATCATAATCGCACCAAAAGGAAAATTACTGGTTTCAACCATCCACAAATAATATTAATATTAATATTAAGAAGCGCTAGAAATAATTAATATTAATCACTGGTAAGGTTTCACTACATAAAAATAATAGTTACCCGCTCTCATTTTGGTAAAAACCCTTCAGGAGGGGCCGACTGATAAAGTCCACCTTAAAAGGAAATGCGAACATAAAAAAGTTGGTAGTAGTAACGCAGTAATATGCTCTAATAAAAGATTAGACGGGACCCGGAAGGGTAGCCGATGGGATATATATAGCTTAGGGGCACTTGGGGCCTCCTTCCTTGGTCTTCCAGTTGTTGTAGCACGGGCACACGGCCTTGTTTCCATAATACCCCGGGGGCACGCAGAGGCACTTTTTGCAGCACTTCTGACAGTAGAACATGCAGGGCTTGTGGTATTGGGTCTTGCTGCACCTCCTCGTGCATTGTGAAGGGCATTCTGGGCATTACAAGTTGACATCGAATAAAGCAATAAAAACATAATCATTTCACTCACTGTCCAAAACAGATACCAGATATGCGAAGTGACAGCTAAAGTGTAAAACAGCCAAACGAAGAAAGAGAGGATGTGAACGAAGTTTTTGACCACAGTCAAACAGGTTTGACTGCGCAGAGATCTAATAGAAAAACAGCGGAAGTTAAAAAAAAAAAATAGCCTTTTACTCTATTTAATGGTCTGTCTGAAAACTAAAATGTACTGCTTCCTAAAATTAACATAATAAAAAATTATAATATATATATATTTTTATTAAATTATTATTTATTATAATAAATATTAAAAATCATCTCTTACATCTCTATTTTTTTTTTTTTTTTTCAATAACTTAAAATTTTAAACTCCTCGAAATTTTACAAACAAACAGACACTTAACAATTCTACTGCCTTCCATCACCCCCTATTTTTCCTCCGAATTTTCTTTTCCCTTCCCTCCCAAACAAAGCATAGCCCAAACATGTCCAGAGGATGAAAATTGGTAAAGTGATGCTTCCAAACCACTCCCCTCAACCTTACTCACTCTATAATTTATGAGTTTTCCTTTAGCATTTAATTCCTCAAAGGATAAATTCCACTTATCCTCCAGACAATCGGTGAAAATATACAGATGAGATTACGCGAGAACAAAAGAGTCACTACTTACGGTAGCTCTTGACACTCCCCGGTCCATATTTGCCCTGTAATCACTTAAAAAGTTAGACCAAAACGTGACACGGCTCCGTTCTCAACCAAACAATTGCAAGAAACAAAAACAAAACTCTGAACACTGCCGGAGTGTGCCAATTAGACACGGAAAATGCGGAAGAAAGAGAGAACTTACTTGGTCGCCATAGTGATGTCCGCCATGCCCATGAGATGCCATAACCTGCAAACAAAGCAGAGAAAAACGGAGAAAGAAGCAATGTCAGTATAACTTCCCCAAAGTAAGAGTCTGTCTTCGTTACATTTTGGCTTTTTATGAGTTTAGAGGAAGGACAAAAAGACCCACCATGCTTTGAAGCAAGGAAACGGCAATGAGGGCCAAAAGGAGCGCAGCAACAAACTTAGCCACCGCCATTGCTACAGACAAACCCTTCTTGACTCAACAAACCTCAAAGAGGACCCCGTATGTCGGAGGGAAGGAGGAGAACCTTTGAGGAGAGGGGCTTGATTTTGAAGTTCTATGGTGGTGGGGGTATAAGTAGAACATCGCGGCAGCTTGGGTGCGCTCTGAAATTATTATATGCGGTCATTACTATGGAATGCTCCGTGGTCTCGTTTGATAAGAAAATACACCTGCCCACTCATATTCATCGTGGTAAAAATGCCATGGAAATTTGACGGAGGATGTCCGGTGGTGTTGGATGTTAAACTAAAACTTTCGTCTAATAAAATAATTATAAATCATTTTTTATTACAATAAATAAAAAAAAATTTACTCAAACCATCTGTTTTTATATATTAGTCAATTTTTATAAATCTAAAACTTCTAAAATTTTGACATTCAAACAACACAAGAAAGTAAAGGTCAAAGTATACTCGAAATTAAACCTATCCAATATGTTAGCACTTAGCTCATATTGAATTGGACTATAACTTTCTTTCTTAATACACTTGAAATAAGTAATTACAAAACAGATTGAATAAAATTATACAGCTACGGATGGTGCCAAAAAAATAACGCCTCAGAGCAAAAGCCCACACAAAAAGGGTAGGGCCCACCAAAAGTACTTACAATCTGGAGTTGGATCTAAACAGTATCATCAATTATTATTATTATTATTTTTAAAGAAACCATGTCATCATTACACATACACAACTCATTTGAAGTTTGTAATGACTAATTGTAGGCATATTCTAGGTATTCTTATCCCTCAACGAAGATCTCTATAACACAAGTTTATCATAGATGAAGCTTTCGATTATTGCTTATTTTATTTGTATTTCTTTGCCTACCATGGAGCTGCATATCTATTAATGGCTCCTTCCACTATTGATCAAGATCAAAACGTTAAACGTGTTGGGTGCGTACCGCATTAAAGGTGAAGGAAAAAACCGATCGGGACGGTGTTGGTGCATTGAAGCCAGTGACGGTAGAGTTACCTAAGTTGGTGTGGACGAGGGTCCCACGGCGTCAGAGAAGTCAAAAAGATTTACGGGAGGGAACGTAAAATTGTCTTCGAGGAGAGTGGATGAAAGATTATTGATGAAATAAAATAAAGACTAATCCCTTAGACAAAGCTGAAAACTTTTGTGACTTTGCATGTGCCGCAGTGCTTCCCTCTGACCACCGCACGGGCCCCAAAGCTGTGGCTGTTTGACAAATACCCTCACCGCAGCTTTTGCCCATCATCCGTTTCTGTTTGTGGTCTTTTTTCATATGCCACTCGTGTAGAGGACATGAGTCCAATGACCAACGCCATGTCTCTTTTCCTCTTTCTACGCAGCAGAGAACAAGGCTCACCGACAAGTTTGCTTTCAGTTACTGTTCTACACATTTATTGGTTTCACTGGTTTTGGGAAGCAAAATAACACTCGATAGTTGAGAGGACCCAAAAAAACAAACAACTGAATGACAATGCCTTTATAGTCTATAATATACAAAGCAACCGTTTTGTTTTGCTGGCAAGCTTGAACATTGCAAACTGGTTCATTTTTTATGGAGTTGATTTTTCCGAAAATTCACTATGACATAAGGCCCGCCTAAGAAGGGGTGATCCGGAGGAAAAGCAGGGAAGGAATGGAGACGGGCTGTGACCCAAGTGGTCAGTGGACACAAGCAAGTCCTATGATCCGTGAGGAAAAGCACAGAAGGAATGGAGACGGGCTGTGATACAAGTGGGTATGCAGGTCTTTATTGATTAGGAGCTGATAAAAATAGAAAGGAGATAACTCCCTTTATGACAAGTCCCGTTGCAATAGTCTTTAGGAATAAATAATCACCAAGGAGGAAGAAAATAGAAAGGGGCAAGCCCAAGCCCACCAAGGACTGAAGGAGATGCAAGAAAACGAAAAGGAGTAAAAGGGTAAGCATTTCTTCTTTAAGAAAAATACTAAAAACTTTAGAATATAAAAAAATGACAACTGATAAAAGTATTAAAGACATCTTCTACGGGAGCATCTCGTGCTCTTAATCTTTTTCTCTACTTGTAGGAAAAAGAAAGGTTCAACTCAATCTTCCAACTCATCTTAAGCTTTGAGTTTTTAGCCTAATTTTCTCAAAACTTTTCACTTAATAAATTTTGTGATAAGCCTGTTAAATTTGGCCTCATCAATTTTCATTGGAGTTTACTTTCAAGTGCCACAGTGTAGAGTGTGTTGAGTCGCTTTTTCGTTGCTGTTAGATATTTTTTAGGAAATCCCCAAGCTACTTTAACTTTTAAAATATCAAGTGGCTTTTTCTCTAACTTATATTTCCACATTATATATCCTTCTTTATCATTTTAAAAATTATAAGCTAGATCCGATCAAATGTAGTTTAAGAATGTTGCACACAGCTTGTGCTCAACCTATGTCCCCCAATTGCCCCTTATCGTCCGGGTCTAAATTCCTGTTAGTACCCCGCCAACAAAAAATCCCCTAAAGACATTTTCATGTGCGAGGGGGAGTGTAGACAGCCTGTTGGAAAGCACATCATGCACCTTAAGAAAAAGGGACAAAGAAATTCCAACCCGACAAATATTCCTTTTTTTAAATCAAACTTTAACGTGGGGCAATAGCGTGCGAGAAAATAACTTAAACATCCCATTGTACGGAACAACATGATCAACTGGCTTAAATAAGAGATATGTATAATCGAAGAGCTGCTACCCATTTAAAGCATCGATAATGTGATACAAAATGGATCGCATTTTCTAAAAAATCCTCTAAATAACGGAAGGATAAAACAAGCATATATATATATATATATCGCAGGTCTAAAAGATGCCCAAACAAAAAAAAATAGGGCACGTGATAGTCATTAATCACCTCACATGCAATCAACGAAGTTGCCGGTAGGGGTCGTTTAAAAAGAATGGCAGGCAACAACTTGAGTAAGAACCTATTTAATTGCATCCACCAATAGTGACCCCCGTTCATAAATTCTTTTCAAAAGAAGAAGAACGCTTGCGCAAGTTGCATCAGGCTCATTTGCTCGTATGCATTTTCGGAGATCAAAACTAAAGTGACTGGATAAGATTCAAGCCGTAAAGGGCCCAAAATTGCCAACAACCCAACTGCAGAAGTACTGCTATCATGTTCTCGCATGTGGGTATGCTCTAACTCCCACATGGGGCACCAAGTTTACTTTGGCTGTCATGATTCCGGGTTAAAAAATATCTACATGGCTGAGAATATATATAGAATTTTTCCTTTTGTTTTCGGGATTGAACAAGAAATTACATCCAACCAAAAGGGATATTAAAGATCTATGGAGTACGGACCTTGGATTTTCTCTTAACAGCCCACAGAACCTGCCTCCCTGTCTTAGCCCATGTGCTGGTTAAGTTTATTGGCACACGCTTTTGATCCGACTGACATTGCATTCCCCACTATCACATTTACCTGCATCATTAAAAAATAGACATAATAATGTTCCAGTTGATCGCATTATCCTGATTCTTGATGGGTTCCATTAGAATGATTGCGTCTCCTTCCAATGAAATCAACGTACGTATTCTGGAATTCTCTGAGCTTTCTATCACGTAAAATTCCGGATCTTATTCTGAGATTCAAATCTAAAGAACCAGAAAGGGCACCCAGCAGTCTCCGGTATAATATTCGGTGCTTTTCCGCTATATTACTAGAAAATAGGGAGTCCAAATGGGAGCATTCTCTCTCTCTTTCCAAGTTCTTCCGAATCGCGACTGGGCTTCGGGATGTACATGGTTGAGAAATTTGGGCTTTGGGCCTGGATTCTTTATACACTCATCAATCTGTAGCTGGACTAAACAGATCTACATGTTGTTTAGCACAAGTGCAAAATAATTGGGCTCCTAGCTAACTGGGCTTACTTAAACCTTTTTCTAGGACTGTCGACTGTATTACACTTCCAGGTTCAACCAAGGAGGTTTGTCGCTACGCGGAAGCGGAACTGGCACGCATTCAAATCCTCCCTCCGCCTAAAATTTTTCCCAGCAATCGCAAGCATTTTTGTTGTGATTTTATGTGTACAGCATAAGTGGTGGCGGCGGCGGTTTCTGTCCCATCGCTATGGAGGGTTGTTCATGGATGCTACCACCGGCCCAACTAGGAGAGAAAACCAGCACCTAACTGTGGCAATAGCCACCAAAAATCTACGGAAAAAAAAAACAAATCTCTCAACTAAAATTTCAAAATACGTTGACAATCTCAATCAACCAAACGAAATTCAAATCACATTCAAAATCTACAGCAAATCGCATTCAAAATCAATGCAACGCATAGAAAAGAGAGAGATCCAAAGCAACAAATAGAGAAAGAGAGAGGTGTGTTGTTAAAGCATGACGAAAATCTTGTTGTGGAGGAGGAGATAAGAGAGGCACTGTAGAGATCACCGACCGGGAGAGAGGAGAGGAGGACAAAAGATAAATTTGGGGGAGGAGGCCGTCTATGAAAAACTTAGGTTCTAAGGCCCTGAAACGACGTTTTCTCTTTGTAGTTTTTTTTTTATAAAATAAAGTACATTAATAATAAAAAGAAACAATTTTAGCGATTTCCACCGCTATTGTCAAGTTCACTGTTAAATGGTAAAATTGGCCACCGATATCGGTCCCATTAGCCAACTGGGACTAGTGTCCGATGCCAATACTAGTGACAATAAACTGTCACATCACTGGTATTGGTGCTCTCCCCTAACAATAACATGGATTCAATTATTTAATCTAGAGCTATCAAAATTTTGAATTTTTTACTTGATTTGTGTGGGTTGGGAGCTGTACGGCTCAAGGTTTATTAAACTGTTAGTGAGTTTCACTCTGATGATTTGTCGGGTTATATTTGTAATTTTCAATCCAAAAAAATTTTTAAAATTTTTTTTCCTGAATATTATCAATATTGTATCCAAGGGCGATACCCAATAAAACAGTGGATGATGTAGGTCGTTTGGGCACAGCAAATAATCGGATCGATGTGGCCATGCAAAACAACCCCCCTGCACCCTGACAGAAGGCATAGGTGCCAAAGGGCCAGCTGTGCTAATGACATCTCTCATCCTCTACGTGCTTTAGACCCACTGAACCTCAATTGACTTCTACTTGGTGAACTATCGGTAAGGGGCATGTAGGTAGGTCCACCAGCAGTTGTTGGATAGCCTTTTTCCCACGAACCTCCTAACATGGTTTTCCCTCAGGAAATTTAAGGATCTCGTCCAGATGCGAAGGACCATTAAGTGCGTTTGTCAGAGCTCATAATTATCGACCTGCCGCTTCCTTGCTCAATTCATCTCCATGTCACCATATCTCCCATTCCTAATTTTGCTTTTTATCTTTCCTGAAATGTTATTTTCAAGATTTATTTAGATTTTATCCAATTTATTATTTTTATTTTCAGAAGTCAGTATTACTACATGTAAATGCCATAATTTTTTTTTTTAACGACGGTAAAAATTCGGAAAATGGGCATGATGATTGAGGATTATAAAACATATAGATAATCTGAATTCTAATAGTTTAATGCGTAAGTCAATATGTCATAAATAGAATAGTTAATGTTTCTGATTTAGCATGTTTATGTTCCAGTGGTCCGACAGGTTCTCGTCTTAACCCCAGCTTCTATGTTTTATGGTGTAGGGACTAGGGAGTCTACAAGTTGATAAGAGAAATTTACTCTTGAGCCACATTGTTCAGACGCCGGGCCCAGTGAAAGATAGACGTTGAATTAGTACGGTATATGGGCTGCCTGACTCATCTTCAATTTCAATTTTGACGCTTAGATGGGCCAACGATAACGGAAAAGCGAGGAGAACAATTAATAAGACTATGGCCCAACACTGGCGTAATTGGAGACAAGGAGGCCCTACGCAGGTGGTACTCGGTAGCCTTCGGTCATGCAATGAAAGCAGTAACGAACAGCTCATTCGTTGACTAACCCTGTTACATTGCCTGAACTCTGAAAACTATATTTTGGTTTTCTGTATTCTTACATGGAGTCTTGAGGCGTCGCCGCCATACTTTATCCGGCTGTTAAGTACAATGTATGAAACTCCACCGTTTTGGAATGCAAATCTCTCGAAAAACTACAAAGAAAAAGCTAATTTTGAGTTTCTGTTATGGTAAACTGTGATTATTAGTACTGTTACTGAATGTAAAACTTGGGGTCGTCGTCGAGTTTCAGTGCCCGAATTTTACTGAAAACAATGAAGGGGAAAAATGAGAAAACGAAACTTTTCTGGGAGAAAACCTAAAAAAGACAATGCTCAGGACGATTGAGCACTGGCTCATTAAAAAACCCTTATCAATCTCCTTACAGTAACCCTCTCTAGGTCTCTCTCTCTCTCTCTCTCTCTCTCTCTCTGGGCCAGCCTGTTGCACGAGATTAAAGCACTGTGCCAAAAAGACTTGTGGCCGTGGAACTATCCCACTCGGCCTATCAGAGTCCACCATTAGCCTTGTAGGTCATACGAGCTTGGAGATAAAACAGACAATTATTGTACAAAAGCTATGCCGGTTGTTGCCTTGACCATCACTCCTATTATTTCACTCATGGGAGACCAAAAATTGTGCCTAATGTCACGTTTCATGGGGTCTAACTCGATTATAGTACACTAAAGATATCCCTTTTATGTTGATTTTGGACCATTTGCAAATGTCCATTATGGTACTGCTACCCTGAGCAGTTGCATGTTAGGTGATATATAACCATCTTTCCAGGTTGGGGATTGGAGGCATGTTAGGTATTTGCTGTGCATCTTCATCTTTGACCCCTCGAAAAGAAAATCTGACTTTTCTCTTTTTGGATTAATAGTCATGCTAATCAACGTTCATAAAATGGTTCATCATGACTAGGCCGTACTCGTTAACGCTAGATTACTAACTTTACTATATATGTGACAGCGAGACACTATAATTCATGATCTATCTTTATCACCTGCATAATTATTGCCTCAGATTCCTCGTCAGCTCCCCTGTAATTTGGTGTCTGTCTATCCTCACCGCTATGTAGTTTTTTTGGGGCTGTAAACCAAAACCAGCGCGGTGCCTAACGTTCTAGGGTTTTACCTACAAAAGGAATTTTCTGGAAAAGGATGGGGGACGGATGGCTAAATTTGCTGAGGCACCATGTGGATGTGGTTACTTCTTTTACTAACCACATATTAAGGAATCCCAATTATTCCCATGCTGACCCTCAAATCTTATCTACATTCTTGCCCTTCTTCACATTTGGTATCCTCATGATGATCTCGTGCGTACTTCTTTTTCCTTCTTTGCTATAAATTGGCACTTTACGCTGGCTTGAATACGACCAGTACGAGCAAGTTACAAATTTTGGGAATTTATAAGCCAATAATTGTGGATTTTTTTTGAAAAAAGAAGCTTCCCTGTAAGCCCTCCGGTTTGGTTTATTTGTCCTATCCGAACTAGGCCAGAATAAAACAATCAAAGCTCCTTCAGTTATTAAACAAATTTCCATTTTCTACCATCACATATATCTAGTCATTCCATTTCCTGCCCATTAATTATATATAGTGTTTCTTCTTTCTTTTCCCTGAGGAAACTGTCCTTAAATCAGGTAGCTCACCATAAAATATATCGTGGATATTATAGACTGATCATAGACATCCCTTAAATTGTAAGCGAAGCCAAGGCTTCCCCAGTTGGGATATTTTTCACTTTCTAAAATATTGAAAGTGTTATAGTCCGGACATGCTTGATATATAATATATAATTATTTAAGAAAAGCAATTAAACCTCCGACATGAAAGCCGATAAAACATCGATATCACATTAATAGTTGAATGACTGTATGTAGTTTTTCGTATAAAAAAGAAAAGAAAAGAAAAAGAAAAAGAAAAAATGATTGTATGTAGATGCCATTATTGGATGGTGGGGATTATCCAGAGGTCTTCTGGCATTATCATTAAAGGGTTAAAAAACTAATTGTTAAATGATTGAGGTAGATTGTAAGGTTTTAAAGGATCCCTGGTAGATGAGCTTTCAGCGTCGTGGTATTTCCATTTGGAGGGGATGTGTGGAGTAAGCATTGATTCGGGAATTTGCATATTAATGTATACTTTTCCGGCTTTGAATGATTTCTCCCTCTATAATCTGATCTTCTCTTCAGTCATCCGAATGTGTATAAATTAGATGGCTCAACAAATGAAATTTTATGGTTCGCCGTAGACTTTTAGTCTCGGGCTCAATGGACGTAGAAAGCTTGGGAGCCACGAATTGCTGCTAATGGCTGGTCGAAGAGTGAGCATTTGGGCTCCTCGTGCTCGCATACTCGAATGAGCCCTTCCATTATTACTCGAGGTTGAATTGCCCCTTAAAGTGGGACAGTCTTCCACAGCCTAAGACGCATGTTCATCCATATGCTTCTAACGGAGGCCGCAATGAATGGTCACTAGACTCACTACAACCTTATAATCCTCCAATCCATGTAGGCTAACTTATGGACTAGAAAAATATATATATATATAGTGAGAGAGAGAGAAAGGGGTTGGGGGGGGCGGTGCAAGTAATTGTCACACCACCCCAAAAAATGTGACCCTGTCTGGGAAGATGAGGAATTTTGCAGGTGCGGGGTGGTCTGTCCTTGTAGGTGCACCTGCTCGTGCAAGGACTTAGCTCCTGAGTTGCATTTGGGGACCCATATGTGATATGGCCAGCCAAGGGGTCAATTCCACCCGGAAAAAGGCCTCCAGGCTGAGGCTCCAGCCCCATTCGATATTTCAATCTGCCAAGACGGGGAACGTAGCAAGACAAAGATCTCACGCTATATTTTCGATTGGATTTAGAAATAAAAAGGAACGCATTTATTATTTATCTGGAAACATATGAAAAAGTTGAACCTTTTTGTTGAAAAGAGGAAAAAAAAACAGCACCATTTGTTGTTTTCAGTCAAATTTTGAAACCAGCTATCAGAGACTTTGTACAGATGGACACCCCCGGCAGAGCCTCTTCGTAATAAATTCTCGGGTTGTGAGTTTCAATGCAGCGGTTGGCTACACGCCGTTCGATGATTAAACCTTAGCTGCTCTATGATTGGTCTGCCGACGTCACCCAATCAAAAGAGGATCTTGTGCCACTCCCCAGTGCTAAACCTGATTTTAATTGCCTAATAAAACATGGATTAATTAACGTTAAAGTCAGTTCCTCTTCGGTTAGCGTGGTCTTCACGCAGCCTATCATTCCTCTCACTTCTTTTTCTTAATCAATCTTTAACGCTGACTAAGAAGCTAAGAGTATCTTGACTTCAACTTTGTGGGCAGGGACCAATTTCACACGTGGCAGATCACAAAACTAAAGTGTAACAAGCGCGTGCCGCCACGTACACCACGTCTTGTCACGTGTCATCAAGACACCGTGCTTTAGTTGCGTGCTAATTGTGATTGTGGTTAGCGGACCTCTTGCGTTCCATGCACTAAGCTCCAAATGTGGGCGGGACTGGGTTGTAATACTTCCCTCTTCGAGGGGCAGTTTGTCCCGGCAGAAAAGTAATAGTGTAATACCCAGTTTTACGGTACGGTTTCGGGACGTGTTTTTCTTGTCAGGGTAAAGGTAGGCAACCGAGCAAGTACTCGAAGCGATGTCGTTTTGTTGACGAAACAAGATCTTTCGGATAGCAAAAAAAAAATCTTTCGGACAACTCCGATCGACGTCCGGGGATCCTCATATGCCGACAAATTTGTTATTAGGACGGAGTGGCCGTAAGGCCCGTAACACCACTCACATCCGATACATTTTGCAAAGCGGACGGTTTTGCCATGACTTCATTCATAGCTCCTTTTACAGTGCCCTCAACTTTTCTTACGTCAACATATTCGGGAACCCAATATGAAGGGGTAATCCTGTCTGAAAAGATTTGGCGTGGCAAAATAAATGTTCAAAAGGTTTGCTGATTCAAGCGGTCCATACCTTACAGTAAATTGACAAATTAAGATGGGTTACAGTCGATGTCTCACAGTGACAGGTCTCTCTCTGCAATGGTTTTACCCGCCCTGTCATAATTAAGAGCTAGTCCGGGTCATCTCGGCCGTAAGTGAGTTTCTCCAAAACCTTCCGCAAAGACCCATAACTCGGACAACAGTTGGGAAGCAACCCAGTCAAAAGCCCAGCGCTGGATAAATAGACCGTAGAAAGTAGAGCGAATAGCGATCGTTGCTAGCTATGTATATTTATTACAGACAACATCTAACCCCATGTGGTGTCAGGAACTTAACCATAGATTAGAACCAGGGTTAAAAAAACAAGTGGTTAAGAAGGGCAACCACAAAACCCATTTTTATTATCAGAAGACAGCATCACTGCTCATCATCATCATCATCATCATCTTTCTTTCTTTCTTTCTTCTCCTCCTTCTCTTCTCCTTCTCTTCTCCTTCTCCTTCCTCTTCATCACCCAAAATTAATTATTTTGCTCCTCCAAAGACCACCTCTACTTCCATTTTCTCCAACATACTACCACTTCCATGGATAGAGATATTTCTAATCTTCAACAAAACCTAGCCCTAACAAACCCTTAAAAAGCTTTTTTCTTTTTGGTTTTATAATTCTTTTGGGGACCCTAGATGTTTGAGCGATGGACATAGCCCCTGCCATCACCAACACCAACACCAACACCAACACCATTAGTGCTGCGAAATCCCCAGAAGCTGACAGTGAGACACCAACCCGGATCCATCTTTCCAAGCCCTCATCTTTCTCCAACGGTGTACTCAAACGACACAATCATCAGCACCACCACCATCAACTGCACCACCTCACCTCGCCACAACTAGTTGTCAGCTACAAAGAATGCCTCAAAAACCATGCAGCCTCCTTGGGAGGGCATGCTCTAGACGGCTGCGGCGAGTTCATGCCCTCCCCTTCGGCTACCTCCGTTGACCCAACATCCCTCAAATGCGCTGCCTGTGGTTGCCACCGTAATTTCCACCGCCGCGACCCCGATGACTCTATCCCCACCACCCCCACTACTCATGTCATTGAGTACCAGCCCCACCACCGTCACCACCCTCCTCCTCCACCACCACCCCCCTCAAATCGAAGCCCCAATTCAGCTTCCCCACCACCGATCTCCTCTTCCTATTACCCGTCCGCGCCCCACATGCTTTTGGCTCTTTCCGGGGGCCTGTCAGCTCCACCCGAGAGCGCAGCGGGGCCTACTAGTGCTATGGTCACTCCGAGCTCCAGTGCGAGAAAGCGGTTCAGGACCAAGTTTAGCCAGGAACAGAAGGAAAAGATGCATCAGTTTGCGGACAGAGTCGGATGGAAGATGCAAAAGAAAGACGAGGAATTGGTGCTAGAGTTCTGCAATGAAGTGGGGGTCGAAAAAGGTGTGCTCAAGGTTTGGATGCACAACAACAAGAACACCTTTGCGAGGAGGGATGTGACTGGTGCTGGCAGGAATAACAACATTCTCGAGCACACCCACAACAACGACAACGGCAACGGCAACGGCAACGACAACAGCAACAACGACAACAACAACGAAACCAACAATCACGGCGAGAACCCGAATAACTACCAGAGTGACAGCGGGGCTCATGGTGCTACTAATGGGTCTTCTTCATCCTCTTGATCTTCCATTGGAATAATAAGGAGGAGGAGGTGTTAGATAGAGAGTAAGACTGGAGTATTAATTACATGTAGTTGGTCCTTGCTCAGTTTTAATTGTTTTTTTTAGTTAATCTTAATGAGATGATTATCACTTTGTTGAGGGTATCATGAAAGAGCTAGATTGATCCAAAGGGAACTTAGTTTCGCTTATTTTGTTGTTCTTTTTGCTGGTCAAGTACTTGTGCTGCTATATTTATTAATTCTTTTTCAAAGTTCATTTGCACTTTTTATTTGGCATGATATCCTTCTTTTGGTATCTTTTTGGGACTGGTGTTCAAGGCTTTGTGGGGATCATTAACTTTAATTGTTAATTTAAGCTTTATTCTCCTCTGGAAGTTAGATTAAGCAGTTGATAGCTGATGCTTTCTCTCTTCCGGACAGCAAGAGAATTGTATAATTTCTGAATCCGATGTCTCGTCAAAGGAGGGGAGAGAGAGTTTCTTATCTTCTGCTTCTGTCTGAGATAAAGAAGCAGAAAGTGTTGCAACTTAAACTAGGGCGTTTATAAATATTATTCTAGTTTATCCCATTGGCTTTATGCAATACTATACTGTTTGATTAGAAAATGGAATTGAATCGATATGATATGATCTTTAATTCCATAACAATTGGTATGGATATAGGCATGGAATTTTTAGTAGTTGTGATAAGGCTAATGTTGTTTAAAGAGGACTCTTTCATGGCTTTATTTATTCTTCCAAGTGCACAGAGCATTGTTCCACTGACATATGCGGTAGCTTTTGTTATCTCTGATAACGAGAGTTTGAGGCTTGTAAGGGTTATATTTAGGGAAAACCCTAACTATCAAAACTAATCTCTTGCAATTGCACCATAAAGTTTCGCCTCTCGGGATAAATTAAGCCCATGTACCATTAATATATATATTTTTTTCATGACTTTCCTTAAAAGCGAAGCAGGTCGCTTCATTATTTCTTCTGTTATTGAATGGTGATGATGACGCGAAGAGGACTTAAAATCTGGCTTGTCTTGTCTACCACCTCTTCTTGGGGGATTGTTCTGTTTTGGGTCAATTGATGAAGTCAGTAATCTTGGCTTTGTGGGAGCGTGTCTTGTGTCTGAATTCATAGATCCAACTGCCAAAGCATGGGTCGGTTCTTTTTCAATCACCCTCGAAGGATGGGTTGGTACCAGCTTATTCAATTACCCTACACACACTTTGAGTTGAGAGGCTCATATAGTCACATTATGGATTCCTTTAACTTGGTTTACATCGCATCCACGTAACAAGAACGGAGATAATGGACTACGGAAAATAACAGAGATAATACAGATAATGGATCAACATGAAGCAGGATATATATATTGTATGCCGTCTAAAGGGTTTCTTTTTTCTCAGATTTTCTTAGATGTATATATAAAAACGCTGGTTTCTCAAGAATATGCAAGAAAAGCACTTCAAATGGCTTTGGTCGCCGGGTCCCCCGTCATCAGGTCATCAATACTGGATGAACATGGCAACAGTTTACTATACGGTCTACACCCATAATTTGGATTTTGTACTTAAACTCACTTTTTGTCTCTGTTCTTTTCACGGGCAAGTTCGCTTGAATTTTAAAGTTTACCCAGGAAAAAAAAATATAAAGGGTATTTTATTTTCTATATGGTAATGAATATTCCTGCTCAAACGTACGGAAAAATGAGTATTGCAAACTCATCGTGCAAATTTTCTTGTACCAACCTCGATGCAGGTGGGCACTGGGGGGTGCGCTGCAACCTGCAGTCCTTATGTTGGTACGAAAAGCAACTTGTTGCCTCTGAAAGGTGGGCCTGTCTATTGAACTTGGATGCAGCAATGTCGAATTTCACACTCCTTTTACACTCCTTTTGATCCTTTGTTGGTGAGATTAATACTTAAATATCGAACAGAACCAAGCTGCACTTTCTATTTTAATAATTTTGGGAAGTTGATACATAGCTTAGTGTTTGCTCAAAATCATGGGTGGTAGCTGAGATCGAACTAATTGTCAGGGATGTTTGTTCGCGTTAAGCTTCTTCTCTTTTCTCCTGGGTAAATCGACGAATCTATTGTCTAACGTCGTAGCAGTATTTATTGCCAATGGTCTTGATAGTAATCAACACCCGCATTCGCAAAAGTCTCCAAAGTACTGTGGGTTTGATTTGATCCATGTGCTTCGATTCTCAATGGATTCAGAGTACCGCTAGTTATAATGATGAAGAATTGCTTATTCAGGGAGTTAAAAAGGGAATGGAGTTTATATATATATATATGTTTCGTGGCCTTTGTTGAATTTCGTAACCTTGTCAGTTGTCCCTACGTCTGAATCCCCTATTGCTTGAATGCGACACAAACATTCTGTGATTTCATTTTTGAACTCAAAACCAAGCAATTTATGGTTCACGTCACCCCTTGCCAGAATTTACCGTGCCTCTTTTGAGTTCGAGGAGCACGGGAGTAGCTCTTCACTCCTCAGCTCCTGTGCTCCTTTTTTTTGTTTTCTCTAATTCATTTGGCCTATTTTGTACGTAAATGTCACAGCTCTACTGTTTTCGTAGGCCATACCTGAAAAACAGGGACGTCCTAATTAAGAGAGACCCTTTAAACCGTATCTCAACTATATAGCCTCAGACTTTAAAAGGGAATTCTGAAATAGCGGAATATGTTATAGAGCGTCTAATTTCTTTCTCAAAGAGTCAAAGAGAGGGGGTCTACTTTTAAACTTTAGTGTCGACTTTGGGAGGGTTATTGAATTATTGTTATATTTACAGTAAAATAGAAAAAAACAAAAAGGAATCATATGGCGATGCACTTTCATTTTCATAGCAAGAGCTCCTGTCGTTCCAAAAGGTAGATGGTAATTGAGTCGCACAGATCATCAGTAAGAAAAAGGAGTAAAATATTTGACTGTCTGTTTTTAGTTGAGATGACAAGGAAATTGTATTCTTAATGATGGTCATTTTACCGTCAAATAAAAGATTAGAAAACAGTCAAATTCGTGTGGGTGTAATATCAGATCTAGAAAATAGAAACCCTTGTCGTCTCATAATAACCGAAGAGCGCTTGCTTGCTTGTATACTTCTCCTGGCAGAGGGAAAGAACCATGCAACTCCTCTAGGCTTTAGGGGCAACCCCGAGCAAAATTGTGCAGTTTATAGGTCGGTCCAAATGGGTGTAAACTTTGTCATTTCCACGTGCGACAGAAGGCAAGACGAACAAGCAACTTTCTACAATAACCATTTGAATCATCTATACGGTAGATGCATGTGAGAGAGAGAAAATAAAACGATTCGGTGCCGAGATGTTGATCTCATGAATCGGATAGAAGCAACCGCTTAGAGATAATTATACGTACTTGAATGGGTTACACAATTGATAGTCTAATTATGGAAGAATTTGATGTCCGTAGAGTACTTATCTTGACAATGATTTCAAATAATATAAAATGAGAAAAAAAAGAGAAATATTAAGAAGTGGTACCGATTGAATTGCAGAAGCTAGACAAAATTACATGCATAATGTGGGTGTCAAACTTGAATATATTGGGGGGCGAAATTAGTGATGCAAACGGTATTGGTAGTCTATTTGCATTGGATTCTTGGAGGAGGGTGTTTCACCCATTGGTTGTCCATTTGTGTGTCATTATACGGCTCTGTCCAGAAACTAGCTAGGGACTAGTGGACCGTCACGAACCAAATCCAAAAGTTGGGCAAATTAGCACAAAAGGCACTATGGAGAAAAGCTTCAACAAAGAAGGAAGGGCTATCAATCACTTTTGGAGATTGATGATTTCAACTCCAAAACTCTTGCATATCTCAGCTGTTCTTGTTTTTTTTCTTTTCTTTTTCTGGCTTTTGAATTATCACAACAAACTTGACACTTCACTCAATATCTCAAGATTAAGAGCCGCAATAATGTTGCAGACAACGACATAAATCCACAATTAAGTGTGATCCAATTTTGTTACTTGTGCTGGCTACAATATTCTTGTTTCCTATTGATTCTCTTTGGGTGCCATTTGGGTTTTGAGTGGGGGGGCCGCTAAACTCAAAACATTGATATTTTACCTAACTTTTTGTTTAGTGGATCAAAAAAAAAAAAAAAAAAAGGAACACAAATTAAGGAAGAAAATAAAAGAAATAGTGCAGAAAAGACTGCTTAATGTATTTCAAACTTTCATGATTCCGAAATCAATGAAAACAGATATATATACGGCCCACTTGGTCGATCCTGATTCATCTAATCTAGCCCTTCTGAATTTTCACTTTCAGAGTATTAATGAAGCTAAACTAGCCTACAACGAATCCCCTTGTTCTGATCCTTTCTTAGGGCTATCCTGTTGCCCACTAGGCCTTGTTAATTATCCTTTCTTTGATAATTAAATTAGGCTTTCTTACAAATTAAAGTCTGTTGTGAGTTTGACGTTCATAATTTCATCCTTTTCCTAATGGTGGAACAGTTCAAATTCGAAAAAGAAGAGAAGCATGCAGAACATAACGAAAGAAACATTAATGTGCAAGTCAAGGAAGGACCACGCAACTATTTGAGGAATAAAAGATTTGGTGCTCTTGTGATGTGGTGGTCCAACAATTTTCAGGTTCTACTCCAAACAATCTCCATCTTTCAAATTCCTTGTTTACTTTAGCCTCGCACGCTTAAACACGTTATCGTCCAAGCAAATTGACCCCCTTTCTTTGTGCTTTTTATAAAATTATCAAGAATAAATACGTTTTTTCACTCTTGAAATTATCACAACTTTTATACTTTATACTATAAACAATTATTTTTGAGATATTTCACCTTCTAACTATTAATTTTAAATACTTTACATTCCCTTTACATAAATTGACGATAGTATCATCGACCCACTTTGTATATACTGAAGATATTATTATTAATTTATTAAATTATCATGAGTATTATTGTTAAACGAAAGGTGCAAAATGTCTAATATCGATAATTGAAGAATAAAAAAGTGTTTAGTATATTTTTCTCAATTATCAATTTGGGTGTGCTTAATTGTCTGTCATCCCCTATTTTATGCCCCTTTAGTTTCATTAATCACCGAGAATTCCCAACCTTGGGAATCCGGAACAAAATATTTTTCAAGGAAAGAAGAAAGTTACTTTCACACCACGAAGGCATCCTCAAAATTCCACCTAAAGAAGCGAGCTATTCTTTTTCCTTATATACGTGTTTTTTTTTTTTTTTTTTATCTTTATAACGCCCAACGTGGGAGTAATGGCTAACATCAACGTTGCCAATCCGACAATGTAAAGCCTGTTGCAGCCAACTACTCAACACTGCCACCACAGTTCCATCGTTTTCATAAGGGTCGAATTTTCCTCTCATGAAAATTTCCGAGTTTAATATGTCCATAACATTCATTTCGATTGATTAAAACCAGCACGGCAAGCTGTAGTGGACTTTGCTTGTCATGTCCAATCAAGCTATGGACGTTCGCTGTCGATGCTAAGTTGGAAATTTGGAAACAATATGGGCTTTCATTTCCGTGCCCATGCTGTCAATTTTTCGTATCAAAATTGGCCGTCGGGTCTAATCGAGCTTGTTTCCGAGTATGAATTTAACCCAACCTGTTTTTAAAGTGGGCTGGTAAGAAAAAATACATTTATTTCCGGCGCAAGAATACGTGGATGTTTGTTTTTTTTTTTTTTTGGCCCTTTTCCTTTCAGGCAGGTATCTTTGGGTTTAATAGATGAGTTATCGTCCAACTCGTCCGACTTCTGGAACCACTAAAAATTGGTCAAATGAAACCCACCTACGAGGGCGCAATCAGGCCAGTTGGGCAGCCCATTAAGAGAATCGAATCCTAAAGAGTTGGGCTTAAAAGACTTAAGGAAGTCAAAGCGGTCTCGGCTTCTTCCCTCAAGTCGCCCAATCTTCACCAATCGCCGGAGTCCAAAGTCTTGACCCCAACAATACGTTGTATGGGCATTATTTTGTGAGAAATTGAAAATGCAGACGATGGAAGAAGATGAAGAGAAATTGTGTGTGTATTCCTTTATTAAAAATGCTCTGCATAGTGAGTTGGTTATTTGTACCTAACTTTGTCATAAACTGTCTTTTTTCTATATGTACACGTCAGTATTTACATAATGAACATGTGCTGCACACTCTGGCGTACACGTTGGCACCTCCTCTGCAATCTCGGTTTTCGTTGCAATTTCTTCATTCTGTAAATTATTGTTTCTTATTGTGTTATTTTAACCATCGCTTTTGTAATAAACCATCCTTATATCAGTGCCTTTTAAAGCCCTATGAGCTAAGTCCTACGTACATCCATCATCTGATTCTGGGCCGGGTTTCCATGCACAGAAAAGGCCGAATAAGGCCCAGATTTTCTACCACAAAAATTTGGAATTACAGCCCTAGATATGTTGCAAAGAGTTTGAGATACCTTTGAATCTGATGAGGGGCATATTAATTTGGCTTTCGCAAAATGATTGAAATCAATGATCTATATCATGGGTACATTACTCGAGAAATCCCACCTCTCGAAAGTACTTGGACCCTTGGAATTTCGTGTACTCCTCACTAGTCCTGCTGCATATATGATTCTATCACTGGCTGAGAAAGCTTCTTTTTTTTTCTAGGATATTTAAAAGCAAATATTCATTCGTACCGCAAGATTTCTGCATGGAGTTATGTTTTTTTTTTTAATGTTTTGGAATTGACATCTGCCTGATTCAATAAAACGTACACCCGAAGGTTTGTTCCCGCCATACGCAAGGCTTAACTTGATCACTTTTGCATACAACACGTCACATGGAAACTATCTAACCACATGCATGCCGGTGAGACTCTGTTGGTTTTCTACGGAAGAACTTATAGAGTTCAGCTGCTTTACCCGTTTCTTTAATCTTTTTCTTTGAAGACCAAGAATTCGATGTTTGTAGCTCGCAGTGCTTGATCTGGCTCCTAAAGGATATTTTTCATCAATGAGTGTGCTTGCACGGAGACATACATATGTTTCGACACTCGAAATATGTGACTTTTTTTTTCATAATTTATACACTTTTACGTCCTGATATACTGATTTCCATTTTACTTGCAGACTAGCATCTAAACTTATATATGGTGGAGTGACGCATAAATATTGCTAACCATTGCGGCCCTCAGTTGTCCCAATCTTGTATACACGCGAATCCCTTATCTTTATTTGTTTTGTTGCGTATTTAGATACTACTGTACTAGTATGTTGGATTGGCAGATAAAATATTTTCCAGTGCTACATGTATATTAGGTGTGCATCGTTTCTTATTATCAAGTAGTAGCTGTGATATGGGTTTCTTCTTCCTGTCTGAATAGGACTTCTTTTCAACAAATAGCATCCACTACTTTGCCCTTTCGCGTTGCCTATAAAAATATTGTGGTAAGCTCTGTTCAGGTTAACCAGCTTCTGCACATGATGCTGTCTAGCTAGCTCGTGCTATTGCGAGTACTAAAGATGTCTTCTAGGGTTTCAAACAACCATTACAATACGATTCTAGACACGACTCTGAATCACAACCAAACAATTCTAACCAGTGGCAGTTGAAAAAGCTTACCTACCGCAATATTTTACACCTAATTGGTTAGTCTCTGGATTTTTCTTTCTCGAGTTCGTTCTTGACTAATCGATTGGATTGTCCTACCAAAAGATCGTACAAATCCCATCTGCAACATTAAGTGGGTTTTCTAGGTTAAGCTTTAATCGCCTTTTAAGTACATTGCTAAAGAAACTCTCCATTATAACTACCAGCATGATTAGATATGTGGGCCTTCTGCATGAAGATTAAAACTATTGTTTTTTGAATATATTCCACTCTTTTATTGGTCTAGACACTAAAGATGGTTAAGTGCAGAACTTACTAAGATCAGTGAGTATAAGTCACGAGTTGATGTTTGATTCTTCACACAATTATTAGGCTTACTGAT
Organism: Morella rubra; assembly: GCA_003952965.2. Classification (NCBI taxonomy): domain Eukaryota; kingdom Viridiplantae; phylum Streptophyta; class Magnoliopsida; order Fagales; family Myricaceae; genus Morella; species Morella rubra. The sequence goes on from CM025854.1 coordinate 29,424,833, forward strand.
CTAATAAAAGAAAAAGTAAGAGAACAAAGAAGGAATATATATACAAAAACGGAAGACATGGCTTCTAAAGGTTAGACTGCGTATAAATCGACAAAGTGCAGCATTATCTTAGAGGAAGTTGATGGCGTATAGCATATTGGAGATGGTGCAGTGTTAACTCTTCCATTGTTTTCTTTTTCCGTGTTGGGGTAAGTACGTAAGGCAGCAACACTGAATCAAAGTTAAGGCTGCAACACTGAATCAGACATATTATATAGTCATCACCAGAACAAATCTTCTCAACGCTTGCTTCTCATCTTAAGAACAATAGCAGTTATATATACAAAATCCTTTTGGTTTCAACATTCATGAAAACAAATTGAACTTTTAGATGCTTTTAGGAAGAAAGAATCAGAAAATTTTCAACAGAACAGCTTTCTTCTTTCCTACTATATGTCAGAAACTTCCTATCCCCGCCGATAGGTCTCGCCTCTGAGAGTAAAGTCCTTCATTTACACACGAACACTATACCTCTTGCCAAACTGGTGTAATATGTACATGCGCGACAAACTAAATATAACATCCTTCACAATCATAACGCTGTCAGAAAAAAAGAACCTCCGAATTGCAATCTCATTCGGCACATATCAGCCTCCAAGCAACTAAGTAGTCACAACCTCCAAATGCAAGTACACGGGTCTCGGACAGGGATGGAATCCAGCTTCAACTATTTTGGAAAACTACAATCAACTGATGGTTTTTCCATATATAACATATATAGAAGAAGTGAAAACAACACAAACCCCTTTTTTTTCCCTGAAAATATATATGATTTGGAAAATAATCACACACTCTATCGAGGGATACACATATATCAATTATATCACAATCATATGTAGCAACTTCATTTGATTTTATATTTCCATCTAGTATTTGCACCTCCCCTTTGATAGGGAGTTCTTCGATCTTAGCTGCTTAAGGTACAATAGCACACAGCGAAGCATAATGTCGTCTTCTAAATCGGATTGAGAAAGACCTCTTACAGTGGCTATCCCCATGTGCTATGTATTCCTCAGAATGGAAAGGAGAAAGAATGGCTCATCAGTCTTAATAACAAGAAAGCACATACAACAATCTTTTCTCACTGTTTTTCCGTTAATGGAAGATTATAGAACACCAGGCTTGCTCTTATACACGAGTCACAAGATAAAAAGGTTTAACAACGATTACGAATACAGAAAGAAAACACACCTCAATTCATTACATGGAATTCCATCCACACATAATATTATATCAAGACGACCAAAAACCAAAAAAAGGTACACTTCAATTCAATACATGAAAATCCATTGATATGTTTATATATATCTACGTATTATATATTATCCCTATTTCCCATTTGAAGAGGGTGAAGCACGTTCATACCCTACATCATTCTCCACTTCCCTTCTGTGGAAGTTCCTGTGGCAGCCACAAGCAGCACAAGCCAGTGCAGCAGTTGTCCCCTCCTCCCCACTAGCCATGAACTCCCTGCAGCCATCAACCGCGAAACCTCCGATGCTAGCTGCATGATTCTTTTGGCACTCCCCATATCGGACTGTCCTCACGGTGAGAGATGAAGTTGTGGAATTTCCGGAAGGTTCTTCTGATCTTCTTAAGACTACTTGGCGCTTCCTCATTTTCCAAGATCTTAATTCTTCTCCACTTTCTAATTCTCCAGACTTTTTTAGAGAGGGGGTGGGATTCTCTGACTGATTTGCTAAGCCAGAATTAGGGGATGGCAGAGAGAGAGAGAGAGAGAGAGAGAGAGAGAGAGAGGAAAGAGCTGGTGGTTAGGGCCAATTCCTAAATCTGCATTGTATATATAGCACGTAAATCACTTTCTCGACTTAATTCTTTGTAACAAATAAGTGGAGCCCATGAGTTACTGTTGTTTTAGTTTTATTTGGGACGCGAGGGAGGGGTATATATATATATAACTGATTTTACTGAATTAAATATTCAATTTATAACAAAATATATATTTACTTATACAAAATACATTAATTTTGGTTGTAAATTGATTGTCCAACCACCTGGCTGACCAATAAAATAAGAATGATTCCCGAACAGATAAGCCAAACCCTAAAAATGAAGAAAAAGCTTTACTTTCAACCCAAACAGTGATTGGTTTGTTTTAGAACGACCAGCTAAGAGGCTTTTAAACCTAAAATGTGGTGTGGCCCCTAACTGATGCTAAAAGGGCAGTTTTTGTGGGGTGCATTCCTACGATGAGATGCCAGCCACATTTTTTCTGCTCGACCTAAAATCGTCATGTGTATGATAGGTAAGCTTCTCTAACCTGTACGGGAAACACCACTTCCCTGTAGGAGAATTGAATGTCAAGCAGTCAATATTGCACTGATATTTGGTCAAATGGACTCAACAAGTTGAGTCTAAAAGTACTGTTACTATTTTTTTTGTCCCCGGCCCTTTCTTTTGATAAATCGAAGAACTTCGTTGATATCAATCAGAGAGAGAGAATAAATTAAAAGCAGATACAACTGGCTATAAGTTTAAAAACCAAACCTACATCTTCTCTAGAGGTTCGTAGAAACTAGAGCGCGCATACACACACACACACACACACACACACAGAGACATATATATATATCAATAAATTTTCCTGTCAACACGCTGATCGAGTTGAGTCTATATAAAACCTTACGATCTAAGCATATATTCATATTATTCCATATAGCAAGAAATGTCCGAGGAAGGTCAATGTCGAAGCATGTTTAGTACATGCACGACACTTCTTCCCTTCATCTACAACTTGTTGCGAAAGAGCAAGGCCATTTATCACTTCATTATAAACCCCTTCAAAGTGCTGCCCAAGTGGGAAGATATACGTTCTATTCGAGAGCTAAATATAAAACGGGGGCTTGAGCAAGGACGGATTTGCATCTGCACCCCGACCCTATGAAGTCGACTTGTAAGGCACAAAGCGAGTTCCAAAAAACCTGGGTCCCTCAGGCGAAGCTTTTTATATAGGATCTTTTGAAACACGACTCGTCTTTAACCATATCCAACATGGGCGATTGCGATCAAAGAAAAGTTTGTAATGGTTTCTAGCTAGACGCATTCTATAGTAATGTGGGCAAATTGTGTTATCCCTGTGAAAGCATGAAACTCTGACCACATTCGCTGGCGAATTTGGGTTTCCCTAAATATAGCGGTTGCTTTTGTCGAGAAGGTATAGTCTTTATCAATCACCACGACTAGTGAGGAACCGTATATGATTAGGAGGTTGATACGTGCGTGTGTCGATACAATTAGTTCATTCACAAATCCAACGTATAAAATTGACTAAAATCATAAAGAGTGAATAGGCGTGAGTTTCCTTGTACGTTTAACCAAGATAACAATTTGTACATGGAAAATTAATGGTCTAAATTTAATGACGGATTTCTTGGGAAAATGGGAAGCCAGGGGGGAATGGCTGCTAGCTAGAATAAATGAGTAACCTTTACTTTTTGCGTAGAGCCCCTCTCGTTCAGATATGGCAATTACTTTTTCAAGAAACGAGCCAAATATGCGGCCATCTAAGTTAGCTATATTTAACAATATGGGCCTCAACCTGGCTCAATACGCTTTCATATTCTTTTTTGTATGTCACACACGCGGGACGTTTGAATTTTACCTCTAACAATTAACTTCTCCGTACGGGATCATACTAGTATTTATATGTACTGCATTGGTGATCATTAGCATAAATTAAGAACACCTCATGTAATTCATGGCCATTTATAAAGATTTTTAAATGAAGTTTATTGGTGATTAGCATATGTGTAAAGGTCATTTATAAAGATTTTAAAGAGCCAGTGCTGAACTAATTAATTATTCAATATAATGACGTTAACAATTCATCCTACGTGCGTACGGTATGTGCAGGATATTTTTATGTGCATGCATGGGAGTTTACCCATCATCGACTAGAGAGAGACAAAGTGTTATATGTACTATTTTTTTCCAATTCTCACGACCGAAAATGGGTGAGGGAGGAGATCAGATTATTAGGTGTTGGGTTTCCTATTTGGGTGTGACCATAGTATATCGAACCTAAACAGTTCAGAGACCGGAAGGCTCTTGATCAATATATATATAGAGTTCCACGTACACTCTCAAAATAGCTAGGCCGAGTCATTAGCCGAGTCATACCACCATTGGCTAGTTTGCTGGCTTTTTGTTTTTTGGCTAGTTAGCGTATGAGGTAGATAACATTGCCTTGTAAAATATCTTATTTCTCATCTTAAGAGGATCGGCCCTACAGAAATTAAGACAGCTTACCTAGCTAAATCTCTTAAAAATACATGTGAAAGTGCTTGACGGGTCATCACCCTTTCAATTTCATAGTTTATTCTTGGGTATACATAGAGAAAGAGTTGTTAACTATATATGCTAAATATTTCTAGGACTACATACTTGCACAAAGTAGTCAAACAGTCAAAGTAATCAAAGCATTTTAACACGTACCCTTTGCGTGATCAACTAGCTAACAATAATTAAACAAAGTGGAAAAAGATGTTAAAATTCATCACTTAACTTAAGTCAAATTAGAGGAAAGCAGCTTTTTCCCCTCCCCAACTCCGATGGCCATGAGTTGGCAGAATGTATGTGCAAAAAGATAAGCCGCTAGCTTGACTGTTTTACATGTTAGGATGATGCCAATAAAAAGAACTACAGCGCTGATATTGCACTGCCTTATGTTTTGGGAGGGAGACAGAGAGGATCACCAGGAAACATTAAAGATTAAGACTGGATGGATTTGAGGGTTGACAGGGACTTCATTATGATTGCGTGTTACGGAGATAAAGAAAGATGAGGCCTTCTGCTTCTCACCCACCCGACCCATTTGGGATGCCCACAGTAAAAGGCCCTAGTGATTGCCGCTTTTGGTGGCCCTCTGGTATAAAAAGAATCTTAGGCTTCTAAATCACACATTTTTCCTTTTCTAATTGTGATGGAAATTGGAAACTGACAATAGAAATCACCAAAAGATAGTAAAGCATAAATGGAAGTTTTCAACTTACTTAAGGATAGGTGGTGGCCGATTGATGCAACTTGACCAACAAGATTCTTATCCCCGTCATACACTTTCTACCGCTCACGTATATATATAACTTAGCACTGGTCGACCTCCTCTGTCCAAAAGTGAAAAGCTTTTGGGCTTGGAGTTTTGGACCACAGAATGTGCGTGGTGGGTTGATTGGCTGATATCAGCGGTCACTCAAAGTTTAGGACTTGCATGATACTTACTGTATTCGGGCCTTATTAGCTACTAAAATGATACTCCCGCGGCTGAACTTCCTGAAGTATAATTTGTGGGCATACGACTCGAAATCGAAGGCTTACAGCAAGCACAAAGAGGGTGCTACCTTGTTGCACAGAGATTATTGTAGCAGGCAACTTAAAAAAAAAAATACACCACTTCACTTACCTATCAATCACCCCTTGTTGGACCTCAAACATACACATATAAGAATTCAATGAATTTCCAATAATTTCAACGACATATATAATTACTACGCAATTCTCTATATAGATAAGTGATGTTGACATCATGACCTGACTCTCCTCCCCTCCCATCCAAAACCAACTAAAAATAACAAAAATAAGTGGAGAAAAGATAGAGAGGATCCAAATGAATGTAAAAGGACAGGTGGGCATTTATTTCATATTTTTTAAGTGAAATTTTGCTTTAAGAAACGACGATACAGAGAACCCGAATTCTCTTTTTTAACAGCTTCTTTCTACAGAATCGGCAAAACCCAATATAGACAAAAGCTACACCCTGTTGAACCCACGTACGGGCCTACGATTCTCATCTATCCATCGGATGACCGCCAAACAAGAATATGTATATCAGGACACGTTTGCAAAACACTAACCTTACCAAAGTTTTTCACTATTTCAAAATTTTAATTTGCAAATATAATTAACTTAATTTTTTTATCAAATAAAATAACTTTAAAATAATTTATCTCTCTTTCAATAAATCATCTATTTTTATTACAATAAATCTAAAAAACTCACTTAAATCATCTCTTTCTACTTTTTCATCAACTCTCATCAAATTTTACTTCTCTTTTAACTTTTTCACCAATAATTATAAAATTTTACTTTATTCACTACTTTTTCGTAAAACTCAATAAAATTATATATTTTTTTAATTTTCACAACATTACTTGAATATTTCATTATAGAATATGCAAACGCACCTAAATTGTATCTATGACCCCTAAAATTTTGAAAAAAAAAAAAATGCCGGGTTATATTTGTCATCAGCGTCTGTGCAGTGGTTGTGAAGCTATCAAGAAGAAAAGAGTACGGTGTAGAAAAAACTCGGAACCGTCCTTAAGTTTGTACCCTAGAAAGGTCCCATCAACACCCACAGCTGTCTCTAACATATAGGGCTTAGGCTAATTCATAAAAATAGTTATTTTATAATAAATTATAAATCATTATATTAAAATATTAAAATATCAATAAATTTTAGTTAAGAATTATTATTCTCATTTTTGAGATGTAAAATTATTTATAAAAATTTTATTTAATATTTTCAATAGATTATTTTTTTGATAATATAGCTAATCTTTTTAATATTTTTTACATCATAGTTGATCTTAAATATGATTTTATTAATTTTAGTTTTGAAAAATCTTTAGAAGCAAAGTTATAGGTATTGTTAATAATATTTTATAAGCAATACTTACATGAAAAGAGTCTAATTGAGATTCAATTAATTTTTCAGTTTTTCATTTTTTTTAGAAAGAAGGGGGCTATGATGGACTTTGAGATTTTGAAATTGAATTAACACTTGAAAGTTCGTTAAAAAGAATGAAGGATATGATGTGAGTGAAAATAGGATATCAATTGAGAAGTGAACTATAAAAAAGGAAAGGTAGGCATTCAGAGTAGAAAGAGAAGGAAATGTTAGTGAAAAGAATAATGAAAGTGGAGAAAAAGTAAGAATTAAGAAAATGCAAAGTTAGAAGTTTGATAGTCTTTTTTTTTTAGTTTTAAAATTGAAAGTCTAATAGTCTTTTTGAATTTTAAAGTTTGAAGTCATCTAATTTAAAATTTAAAATTTTGTTTTTCTTCACATTAAACGAAGATTTTAAATGTTTAAGAGATATTTTGAGACTTATTTCTTTTATTAAATTAAAAATTTATAATATATTAAATATTAAATAAAATAGAAAGTTAGAAGCGTTCTTATTTTAAGAGCTGAAGCAACTACTTAAGACTTCCTACGCTTTATTCTTAAAGACGCCCTCGTTACACCCATTACTTGCTAGTTGCTAGGTCCCCGTCTCTCAGATCTGTAACCAGTGTTCTAGAAGTTTTTTTTTTCTCGGTTCCAGCTATACACTGAAACCTGCATTGGAGTCAACCTTTTGGCTTTAAGGCTGTTTGAACAGGAAACCAAGCCGCCCAAAGTGACACAATCCGGCCTCGTCAGTCAATGTGCCTAGTTGATTTTCCGTAGCATCGTACCAACTGTTAATAACTCCAGAGTAGACTTTGCGTCATCTGGCTTGGTCGGTTTCCCTTCAGGCTTCAACTCAAAGAAAAAGACTCGTCATTTTTCCACATACCGACAGATCAAAGGCATTTTCCGAACCCATTTTTTCGGCATAATAAGTTATTAATTGATGAAGCGTAGAAAAAAAAAAGTTATTAATTGATGAAGCCCCAGCAGAAATGATGTGCGTGTTTCCTTCGTTCAAAGAAAAAAGGTTCCGGATCAGAATGATGGATATGTCCTCATTGGCAAGAAAATCTCGAGATGCCTCAGTTTTCCTTGATTCTTGAATGTTAGATAAGGTGTCCCTGTTAGCCAACTGGGACATCTTGTCATGCTAACAATATATTTATGCACATGCTGCATAAAATGCGCTTACATAACCATGTCCGGGCCACATGATCCTGTCTTTTGAGTTTAGTCACCTTTGCCCGAGGCCTTGCGGGAACATCCTGCAGAAATCATTCAAATGGATCGTATCCGAAAGATTTCCCGGTAACGTCGTGTCGTCGTCCCACTTGCTAGCTATTCTTTGTTGTAATGCTACAGGGACACTGGGCAAAATAAAGACTGTGATCCTTAGATCGTTCTCCCAGTGAATGGAAACTGAGCTTTTATGCACCTGATCTGAGACAGGACAGCTTAGCACGGTAGCACGCATCGCTTTTCTGTCTTCACCATCTAAGTGCACGGAGAGATCGATGTGTCACGTGTGTAACGTCATGTCTATGAGGAAGCTGGCTTCTTTCAAAGTGGAATATTGACCAGCTTCTTATCTCTTTGGTAGCCTATTTTGCTTTTAGTCCTAAGCTTTAGGCCATTGACTTGTGATACAAGCAGAGGACGCAAGTATTCAATAGACTCTTCACTACCAGAGGAGGTGAAAGGGGACTTTTTAAAATTTGAACAAACTCAGTTGTCATTCTGTAATGGTATTCATGAGGGCCTTATGGTTCTTCCCCATGCCTTTACAGCGTGGATTACTTGCTTGGACGTAATAACACTACTACAGCTTGCAAAAACAAATGAATGGAGACCTTTCACATGTGCATTTAAGGCCAATCTGCACATTTCCAAGGCAATTTCTAGCTATACAGCTGCTTCCTTTCTTAGGATCGGGAAATGAGAGAGAGAGAAGTGCCAAGAATACCTGGGATAAAAGTTATAGATATTGATTATTTTTTTTTTGGCTATTAGAGGGATATAGAGGGACTAAAATCATCCAACCTAACCCCTCCGATCTGCATTTTTTGTTTACGTACGGGTTCCATAGATCTCAAAATTAACTGGTCTGGCCAAAAGCTAGCTGCAAAAGATAAACACACAAAGTTCCTTACATGACGAAGATTACGTGACATGGAACAGCTTACACGATTGTTTGCTATTTACCGATAAAGTAGCACGAGTCCTTTTTTCTGATTAAGTCGTGAACAAGCTGAAGGGGAGCTCCCTTTCTTCCTTTTTGGCATGCACAAATTGAGTTCAATCACAAAAAGCCGCGTGTCCATAATACCGAGGTCCTCATAAGCAGAAACATTGCAGAAATAATAGGGGAAAATAAGTCCGATATACAGCCCCACTGATTCTGTTATATATACGCCACTCATGTTATACAAAAAAAAAAATAGTAAAATTAATAACAACTGCTTTTATTTTCAATGGACCAGCTTATATGAAAGAATTAAAGTTGATTTGCTTCGACGACAGACAACCTAAACAATCATCAAAGAATTCTTAATTAACTTATATATCGCATGAAAGCCTCACATAGCTAGGCTTCCACTACACGAGGATAAAAGCTAAATCTTAATTAAGGATCCATTCTCATTAAAACGAACATATTATTGTAACTCACTAAATTGATATAGATCTTTAAATACATCTTCGTCTTAATCAATATCATTGGATGTTGTCCCTAACAGAATTGTGCTAAAATTTATCCCAAACTCTTAATTGAGATCCGAACTAAGATTTTACACTCATATCATTTAATTGGGATAGTACAAGCTGGCTCCATAGATATTTTCGATATTCAAGACATGCATTTAACACAATATAATGTGAAATATACACTTCTGTTCTAGCACTAAATACGGGTAACGAACTACGTACCACTGAAAGACAACTGTGATATTCAATCAGTTAAAAGGCTAGAACAAAAAAGGAACCCCCCAAAAGAACAACCATTTCAGAAAAGATTAGCGTTGTCATCTAATGCGAAATCACTAAGTAAATCTTTCCCTTGACTAGCTAGTCCTTCATCAAACAACCACTGCTCAAGCAATGACAACGGCAGCAGGGCATTAGAATCCGGTTTGCTTTCATCTTGGAAAAGGCTTGCCTCAGGTGACATAGATTGTGAGGTATCGGAATGTGACGTGTCGAAGGACTCGAAACCGAACAGAAAATCAAACGCCTCGGATGCTATAAGGTCCTTGTCATTTGCCTTACTTGGAGTTGGAGTTCCCTCACTGGACACAGAGTCAGTCCCACTCATGTTGTTTAAGGAATTTTGAGTCATAAACGAGTTTGTTTGCGATGGCTTTGGGGAATTTCTCACCCAACCTTTGAGTAATCGGGCTATATTCTCGGTGCTTGACGCATAGGTTGATGGAGCCGGTATTGTGTTGGAGCACCCAATAGAGGGCTTCAATTCGGGCAAGTAGGTTGGTTTCTCCGGGCAAAGGGCCTCACTAAGAGCTTGCTTGGCCATGTGGATGTCAGTTTGGAGCCTTCTCTCCCACTGACCTCGGGGCGCCATTGGCTGTGACACTGAAAAGCCCTCTCTTGGATGGTCTTCTGAGCCCGTTTGAAGCTTTTTGAGCTTCTTCTTCAAATGGGTGTTCCAATAGTTTTTTATGTCGTTATCTGTCCTCTGTGGGAGGTATGAAGCTATGGCAGCCCATCTGCAAAATAATCAATGCGCCACAGATTTAGTTAAAGAATCCAAAACACTCTTGCCATAATTAAATAAATTTCACGTTGTGTTTAAGCCAATCCGTATCTCCTTAATGGATTAGATCCGTAATTAATGAAGCGGGCGCTGAGGACTGAGAGAGGGAGAGAGAGAGAGAGATGTTACCTATTGCCCAAAAGAGCTTGAAGATGGATTATCATCTTCTCCTCATGGTCTGTAAAGTTACCTCGTTTGATCCCTGGCCTGAGGTAATTAGTCCATCTAAGTCGGCAACTCTTACTGCATCTAAGCAACCCTGAAAACCAAGTCGAAGAAATTAGTATGACCACATGAGCAATTTTTAGGGTAATCCAACCCAAAAGCTTCAAGATGCCCATCTGGCCATCTCAAAACGATTAACTCCTTAAATCAGCCCAGAATAAAGAGAGACAAAAAAGCATATTTTCGGTGCGTTTCTTTAATGATCTCAAACCAAATTAAGACAATACATGATCCCGATCGAAAATACTCAAGTAAAACATAGAAAAAGAAAGAAATTAAACCTGTATTCGTAGGAACAGCCCTCCAATTCCCAGGACCACGTTCTTGAATATAAGAGACTAATAATATGTCTTCTTCAGGAGTCCATGGTCCTTTCTTCACCCCCTCTTTATCACAACAAGGAGGCCTACCCATTTCACCTTGTTTCCTTGTCTTTGTAAGTCTTCTTATAGTTCTTCAGGTGCTCAACTAGTAGGTCTTCTTCCGCTCCAGAAGTTCTCAATTTCTTTCTCGGATAAGCTATGACAAGCGTCCAAGGCCAAGGTTTCTTGGTCTGCATAAATAGAAAATGAGGCTAAGAAGAGGTGGGGGGAAGACGCTGACCTAAAATAAGCAAAAAGGCAGCCAAGGAGTCAAAAGGTGACAGTAAGAGCATTAACTCAAGGGCAAGCGAAAGTCAGCTATGGCAATACCTCTTCTGCCTCACAAAACCGCGTGGCATTCAATGTGGCTGCACTGGGGGAAAACCCTAAAATCTGCTGTAAGCCTCTAAACTCCACATGTCATGATGAATAATGAGTAAAAAGCTGACTCTAGTGAAAGCCAAAACCTCTGGACTCTGGTAACTTCTAACAAGTCTTTGTTCGCAATTACAATATATATGTCTGCCCGCAAAAAATATAAGATATAAAAAATAGCGACACAGAGAGAGAGAATTTAATGCACTTCTTCCATCATCTTCACCTTAGTAATGAGGGATCATGACGTTGAATATGATGTTCTAGAAGCTTATATCTATCTCGTTGGTTAAAAAAAAAAATAGAAAACAAGAACCGACTAAACAAGAAATTTGCTCGACACCCAGGGGAAATGATGCGGGATTTCCTAATGTTGGATTGTTCCCTTTACGGTATTGTTGATTACTGCCAAACCTGTGCATGCGGCCAACTCCACGGGAGATGTACCGGCCGGTGCCCTTTTTTCCAGTATCAATAAGTTATAAAAATTAGATTGGCATTCCTTGCACCGTTTTGGTGAATTTCTCATTCTAGCCATCTAGAGTAGTGGTATTTTGATAAGCTTCATTTCTTAAGGAGGATATTGAAGTCCAGAGGGCTACGTGCAATCCAGGAAATATTTTATTAATAATGACATAAATTTAGAAGGTATAAGACTCATTCTTGAACATCGCAACTCTACCAAGAGTTAGCAAGATCAAAAATAGAAACTGAAAGCTGCAAAAGCCAAAATGCTAGCTAGCTAGCTATGAATAATTTTCTGCAAGCCTGATAAGATTGTTTGGAGAATTGTCGTTGTTAAACTACTTTTGGTGCATGAAGAAGCTTGAAAGGATAAGTAAAATCAGACTCGCCAGTCTCAAAATTGAATTATAAGGTTAATGGAGGCTTATAATGTGTGATCAGTGGTTGATATTTTATGGTACCTACTGTAAATTAATGTCGCAAAGGGCTCGGGAGGAAACTAAAAACCTGTAACTGTTTGAATGCATTGGTGGATCCGTTTCGCGCATCATGGAAGAAAATTGCTGCATGGATGTTAATTGCGATTACGACGGCACTATGAATTATCTCTAATCGAAAGTAATTATTAATTCCTCAAATGGACGCTAGATTATTTCCATTTGAACCAGCAAGTGTCAAACTTCCGGGCCCATCAACCACATGGGGAACATGTTCTTTGGATGCGTGGGGGACTATTCTTCCCATCCTCTAAATGCTATGTTGTAGGAAAACGAAAGATTATAGAGAGACTATAGACATGAAATAGGTCATTAATTGTGCTTGTACCTAAATACGTCAGAGGTTAAATGGGTAGTGGAATTGAAATCTGGGGCGCCCATATAAGCAGTGCATGCTTGAGTCCAATGTTTAACACTATAAATGCATGTCCAAACGATTTTTTCTGTTCTTTTATTTTCGTTTTTTTGTGAGATGCCGATGCTATTCTGATGGAATCCGAACCCCTGTTAGGGAATTTCGGAATGGTGATCAGGCCAGTACACATACTAGGCTTAATTACCATTTGTAAAGAGGGCTAGATGCCATAGACTGAGACTTCCAAGAAACGAAAAAAATTCATGGATGGGACAATAGTCAAACGCTTGTTTATAACTTTATACCATGCCTGCCCATGGAAGTAAAAGGATTTGTTGAAGAGGTATTCTCGGAAATGGATAAGTGTGGTTGCGTTGGGAAATAGAAGAGGAGGTCCAGGAGGAAAGAGAGCGCCCTGTCCACTCGAAGGCCCTGAGTCCCAAGATGGTAGCTAATTAAGAGTCCTCTTTTCTTTAAAGATTAGATTTATATGCTTTTTATGCAGACAAATTATATATTAATGTCAGTACGTAAATGGTTCGAGTTTTACCATTCAGGATACTTAGCATAAAGTCTGAACACTGAACAGCATACTATCTGTGAATAGTAGTAGCGAGTAGACAAATTTTTTGAAGTAGTTAGATAGGCCTGCGTCTTGGACTTGGATCCATCATTTATCCTTCACCAATTATGAAAGTGATAGGCTAAAGGTGAAGGCCCGGCTTTTGCCACTAATGGAACCGGCTAATTAATAACCCCAATGGTCCCCTCTCGCGCGTATGAATTTGAGTCCACTAATCTATGAGAAACGTATGGTCAGAAACTGTCGATCTCGAGTTGTAGTTTGTTTCCAGGCTTCAAATGAAAATAATTCAAATAATAATGTCCTGGCTTTCCTTGTTTGGTAAAAGAGAAAGTGACGAAAAGTATCATACGCCTCGATTAAAATTTTTTTTTTCTGGAAAAACTGTGATCTGCATGCCGAGCCTAATTTTCTCGAACATGCATATGCAAGGGCCCTAATTTTTTTTCTCATGGCCTGATGCCCAATTGCGCAGATCTAATTCGGTGCGAGGTGTGTCTCTTTAAAGAATCACTTCCCTAATATATATATTTATCAGCAATCGGAGCCGTGGGTCGGACCGTGACTTGGACAGAAAAAAAAGCACATGATCGCATTGACTGCTCTAAATGGTGGAACATAAATGCATCACATGTGTGCTTCACTTTAGCTCTCTTAATTATCATGTGTATTTTTTTTGTTTATGATTTAAAAGGCTGTAATTGACAATGCTATATTTCCTTTGAAAAATAGTAAACATACCGACGGATCCCTATTTATAATAATCGAACCCATTAGTAACAACAAAGTAGGGATATTATTTTTAATTTGAGTGGAGTGGAGTGACATTATTTTCGATCTTTACAATCTTACTGAGCTTTATTTATTGGCTGAATAACTATTTATAATTTATAGACGATTGGACCCCTAGCAAATCTTTACCAGCATCGCTCATATCTTCTCACCCTGCCAATGCTGCCATTCCATGTGGCTTTTAATGTCGTCAAAAAACGAAGTAGCATCTCTCTCCCTCTCTCTCTCTCTCGCTGTTCTTTTCTGTTTCGACCCTGTGACTTATGTGTTTCATCTGCTGTCAATATATATATATATATATATATGAGAAGTAGGACCGAAATTCCACCTATATATAATTAGCTGGCGAAGAAGATGTTGACTTTAGAAGACAGCTTATAAGATGCACCTGTGATAAATTCCACGTGATATGTAGGGATGACTTAAGCATGTTTTGGCCAAAAAAAATCAAATTAATAAATACTATGCAGTTCTTGAAAAAATATATTCGAACTCATTTGTTTAGAGCAACAAAATCCGTCCAAATCATAAAGCATTCAGGAAATATGAAGTCAAATAGCCCAATACCGCCATAAACATGCCTTTGATGGAGTTCCCATAGACATAATCCTTTTGCTTTCGAGCTGACTCTCGCTCAATTGGAAGTGTAAATTCTTTTATGACAGCTGAAAATGCAAAAAAGTCCAACGAGATCTAAGTGAAATTTTTGTATTTGATTAAAGCCCCATTTTTTGATATGCCCTCATGACCCTTCCAATGAGTATGATGTCCATCACGGGCGGCCCACAACTTGGCCATGAGGCTTGTTGAATGACCCGCTCTTCAAAGCCGAACCCTTTAACCAGGGCAGCCACCACCATGATCAAGGTCACGGACAATACCACCAGCTCCTGAAAAAGGCACTTTCTTCTTTTGGGTAATCAAAGAAAAACTTGCCCAAAAAAACACTAGCAGTATAATGGTCAACCCAAGTGATCGGTCTAGTGGCTTCCCCACATATCCTTTTTTTTAAAAAAAAAAAAAACTTTAAAAGATATTCCCTCCTCTTTATGCTTCCAACAGTTACACATATTTAGAGGGAGGTGGATCCTTGCTGAGTTTATCCGCCGTAGTTGGCAAGCAGTTATTTATCACCAACCGTTGTTGGGCCTTGATGGGTCGTACTTGAATCCGTTTAAATAAAAAAAGCTGCTATTCTTCCGCGACCCGTGATCTGTGCTGACTGCTGAGAGCTTTTAAATACTTGGGGCATGTTCGTGTTCAACTTTTTCCTAAAATTCAAATTCATTAATAAAATTATCACCAAACATCTTAAGAATTTAAACACAAACACCAATACATTTACACAATCTCCAACAACTTTTTACACAAACTTCATACATTTTTTTTAAAAAATTATAACAAATCTTCTCTCTCTATACTTTTTCACAAAATTTCAATACTTTTTTATTAAATAATTATATCAAATTATTTCTCTCTCCACTTTACACAAACACCTATAAAACACTATTTAACATAAATATTCACAACTTTTTTAAAATCCTACGATTTTTCACAACACGAACATGCCCCAAGGTCGGAAGTACGCACAAACTGAACAAGTTGAATCTGCATTCTGTTGCATGTCCTGAAAAGATGAAAATGAATTAAGGAACTTTTTCTCTTTTTACGCGTTTCAAGCATTAAGATCTGAATTTAATGACTGGGCCTATAAATCCAGTACAGTAGTCATATATTAATTCGAAATTTTACTGGTCAAAACCAGCCGCAGCGAACTATGAACTACTATTTATTTCGAAATTCAAATGTAGCCATGTTCTCATAGCCCCGAATCGTGCTCTCCTAGAAGACCGAAAATTCCCATCAACGGAGATTTTAACGGAAGACCCAGACCAACAGCATGACCCTCAACAAATTGCGGTCCAAGATTTAGATCGGCCAGACCCTAGGGCCTCTTACTCTCTTACACTGTGTAAAGGCCTATTCAATTGGGCTGATATGCTAGGCCCAATATTTTCGCCGGGAAATCTAATTTCATACCCGGTATTTCGGAGGTAACGCAAACCCAGTCCTCAAAGGCTCAAAAGTCTATCAATTCAATTCCAAGAAAATAAAAAGAATGCTTTAATTTATTTTATTTTTTTGGTATTTTTCGAAAGTTCTTAAATGTTACAGCTCTCTTCTTCCTAATGTCTTCTTAAAAAGCATGTAAAAAGAATGTTGACCAAGGAACGACCTACCTTGGTTTGGGATTTTACAAGAAGCTCCGCGGAACACCATCACTACAAGGACGCTACCGTTTGGGGCAAAATCTTCAGCGGTGTCCCAATCACGGTTAACCCGTAGTTTATTATTTCACCGTTGGAGGTGGATCTATGTAAGATGCACGCTTCAAATGTTTATTAGTTAATTAGAATATCTTTTTAAAACTATTTCCTTGTTATGTCAAAACATTAATTGCTTAGCGAAAGATATAGAAAACAATATCTGTTGGGGATATTCTGTGATCACATTCATACCAAATATTATTACTCCCTCTTGAGTCTTTACATTTTTAAGTCTTGCATGGACGATTTCAAGACCTTCCTCAAACACAGGGCACTGTTCTTCGCCTTTGCTAGAGCCCTTGAAAATTCTCACCTATTTCATTCCCTTGGAATACACCATTTTCCTGGAGATCTAGAAGGCAGATGATTTTGACTAGGGGTGGCTTGTTTTTCTCTCAGTTTGGTGGGTCAGGTTCTCCTCCTCTTCGTGCACAAGAAGTTTTACACAAATTGGCGGAGCAGCATCTTCTGTCTCCATCTGACGGAAACAACGGAGAAGAGGAGAATCTTTTGAAGCAGGCAGGTAAGAATAATAGACTCATACGAAAGCTCTAGTTTTCATTTCTTCCTTGGGATGCTTATCGTACTTGTCTCACGTTCTCTTCTAGACAACGACGTTAAGAGAGCGACCTTACCTTTCCTCCCACGCGGTTTTGGAGAAAAAGCGTCTCAGTTTAGACCTTTTGGTGTTATAAATCACACAGGTTGTAGAAGTTTTTGGACGGTTTGCCAAAGCCAAAATAAGCAAGAATAAAGAAATGTTTGCTGATTCGAAATTGCAATTAATAATTATGTAAAATACTCGGATGACTTGGAAGGCATGAATTGTGTAGCATTGTTTCAAAGGGGCCTGTTAAAACTTGACGCTTATTGGGCCAAGCTCATCTATTCCGCAGTTTTTAGGTAGTATACCCCAAATGCCAGGTGATGCCAATTCCCTATTACTCAATCTCTCTGAACTCTTTAAAATTTCTAAAAACAATGTACGTAGTCCCTTTCTCAAGGTTGTGGGCTCTGAACTCAGTCTCTAAGATATTCTACTAGATTGGAAAAAAAAATAGACAGTTGTTTAAAAAAATTGCGGAATATTAAGGTTGTGGGCTCTTGAAGGGTATCGAGGTTAGGGTGATGATTTAGTTATTAAAAATAGAGGTTAGTGGGATAATCATGGGATTCATAATTAAAATCTGCATTTGACATGAGGTCAAAATAACTTTAGCAGTTGAACGCATCATAGAAGAATAAAGAGGAAGTTAAATAATTCATAATTGTTGTCAATTGCTACCAGCTTTATAATAATTTGGGGAGCAGTACTACTTCCCTTGTTTGCTCAGGAGACAGAAGGGGCAAACAAGCAGAAGCAAATGTTTTCGACTTTCGAGTATGATCTTTAAAAAGCGCTTGTCACCGACAGCAGAGGACGTCGTTCGTCCTACAGGCTACAACTGTGGTTTTTTTTTTTTCTTGGGGTCCTACGACTTTGGTTATATTAGTAAAGTGAGCGCAAAACGACGTTGACTGTCGTTTCGCTTTGTACCGACGAATTGTAATGACACTTCAATGTTACGACGACTTTTTTGTTTTGTGATTTGTAATGACGACTTTTTTGTCTACTTTGAAGACTTTTTACGCGCTAGTTTCCTTGAGATTTATTATTGACAAGGCTTTGCCCACTTTGGCACGTCTTTGTGATCAAATAGATTAATGCATTCTCTCAAACATCGTACTTCTTACTTTGAAAGTTGATTGTCTGCAATTTTTTAGTCGCATTATACGGTAGAATTAAGAAAGAGATAAATTGAATGAGTGATTTTTATTATAAAATTTATAATATTTAGAATTTTATATAAATAATATTATATGGTGTAGGATTTAGCTATTCGATTTATCTCTTTTTTAAATTATACTGATAATTTGAATAAAAAATTATAAAAATCGTAACCCTTTCCAGTGTAACTGTGAGTAATTGAGGAATCATGATTCAAGGCTAATTATATAAGCCTAAGCCTCTCATGGAACTCGAGTACTCACGAATGGTCACGAACTGTGCTTTTTGGCAATGAAGTTCTACTTTCCTGCGCGATCTATCAGAACTGTTTAGTCTTCGTATTGCATAATTTAGTAGTAAAAGTTGTTTCTCTGCCTCGTGAATATTAAGGCAGGACTCTCCAAAGTCAATCTCTCTGAAACTGACTCGTTATGCTGGCCTACTATGGATCCAACCCAACCCAACCAAAAAAAGCCGGCACATAAAGTTTACGTCTGGTCAAAGTGATAATTCTCTCTCAATAACCATGAGTAGCTCGATTGTCCAATAACATCTCTGACGACGGCAGAAAAATTATAGTACTTTAGGGACATATGAAGAGATGGTTTTGTTGGGCAATGTGTAGTTGAGTCCTATATCGAACACGTACTGATCAATTTGGATTTGGATAACATGGAATTCTATTGATGATCAGGACGCTAGAGATTCAAAGGAGGAAGATTGGAAATTCCTTATCGATGAAGGCAATGGTTATGTGCTCTTTTCTCACTCTTTTCCCTACGTTTAACACTTCTGTGCACAATTATTTCCGACTGGATTCCGATGACTTTTGAAAGTTTCTTGCCCGTGTAATGAGTATTTTAGCACGTTTTAGTAATTAATCTAAGCTATTGAAATTACCACAACAATTAGCAAACAGGTAAGCTTTGAATATTTGAGGAGTTTATTTATTTACCAGTCAAAATAATCTAAAGAATTAATAGTGTTGAGGTTAGTCTCATAACAATTGTAGAAGAAGTTTTATAGCCAGTTTATAATTAAGTGTAAGAAAAATTTCACCTCTTAAACTAACTTTTAAAGTTGAAAAGGTCTAAAATCACCCAACAAATAGAGATAATTTTAGAAAACAAAACATTAGGCAGATTTGCACTTAAAACTTGTTCTTTAAATTCAAAGAATACCTAAACATCAAGACGAGGGGATGATTCTTTGGCTTAGAGGAGCCTCTTTCAAACTTGTAGGACAGGGCTGCTGCTTAGAGTAATGCAGAACATGAGATGTGCCTCGTGTTCCTAGTTCGTAAGCTTCATCAATTTTGTGCTTTGCCTAAGTTAAGTCTTGCATGAGATGCGTGACAGTCCTAATTAGGGACATGCTTCTGACATGTTTTAATTGGAAGACAATGCAAACCTTGAATTTTAGCTAAAAATAACCTTACTCTGCGGTGGTGTTTTGTCAAACAGACGTGTCTGCCACCAATGCACCACGTCGTCGATCCATTGCCTTTAACACCCGTGACGGCTATATGGGATTGGACTTAATAAGTTTGACGCCAAAATCTTAATAAAAAAAAATATTGGGGAAAAACAAGAAAGAGAGGCCGAAAAAGTACATAACATAAAAATTAAGGAGCTAATTGGGTGAGGTTCTTTTAATACTTCTTGCATCATATGTTACATTTAAATAGGGGTACATATAATAATGCTTGGATTTTTCAAATTATAAGATAATTTCTGACTTACTTTCATGTTCCATTCAAAGTGAGCTTAAATAATAAAAAAAAAAATATTATTTGTACTCTCTAATTATAAGGCCTTGACACTTTACATTCCAATATATTTTTGTTATGTTGCACTTACCGACTATTGATTTTAGACACTTTACATCCCTTGTTAAAATTGTCTGTCAGTTTAGACCAAAATTATTTAGCTTAAAAATTATGATTTTATCCTTATAAAATAAAAAAAAATTTTCATTCATTAACTTAATTTTTTTTAATAGATGTGCAAATTAATGAAATCAATAGTTAATAAGTGTAACGTAACAAAAATAATAGATTGAGATGCAAAGCATCAATCTTGTAGTTGAAGGTAAAGTTTTGAGGAATCTCTTTTAAAAAAAAACGTTTCAAAGTTTCAGAAATTAGATAAAGGAAATCAATTTTTTCTAAAAAAAACTTTCTTAGCTGAGGTCGGTACACCGAAATAGACCTTGGGAGGGAGGGGGAAAACCTGTCCTGTTGTTCAAAGCATGATTGGCAACTTCGTTCCACTTCTCGTTTCTTGGATTACAGCGTGGTCCAGATTGCAAGGAGAACTTGAGGACTACGATTTTATATTAATTTTTTGGTCTATGGAAAATTCAAATTTTTCCAAACCTTCACCAGCCAGGATAACTTTGGCAACATTTGGGCAAGTTGTTTGTATTTATAAAGCAATAATAGTTGTATCTGCTTTAGGCAATAAAAGGGGAAAACTTCAAAATAATGCTAACTTTATTTTTAACTGCAAAACAGAAATCAATATTTCGAGGGTATCTGTAAATATGTTAAGCTTCTCTGATTTGTTAGCATACTTTTGTAACAAATAGTTCTGAAAATGCATGTAGTCCGATTTCTATGCAGTTTTTTTAATTATTTTTTGAAAAATTTGAAATGATAACTGCCCATCCAAAAATAAGAAGATAATTAATTCTATTGTTTATAAAAACAAAAGAATATATCTAGCAGAAGTTAAGAAGCTTCTTCCCGTCTCTCTTGTTGTCTTCCTTCTGTTCCGATTGTTTTTCTTGGATTTGCTTTTATATTTGGCCGCAAGATTCATGCCCATGGATGATTTCCCACCGACTGCAGCGCTTCACTATAAGTCTGGCCTTGTTTTCACATTCGCCGAGTCGTCCCAAATGAAATTTCTCGCAAGAAATAAATACGTACCGACCTAAATTTTCAACCAACTGAAAAAAAAAAAAGAAAATAAAGACGTAAACTTTCAATTAAACCTCGATCTCTCTCTCTCTTCTCCCAGCGGATGAATCCGCAGTATGTCTATCACATAACGGTCCTCAGAAATCCAAGGATCTAAGCAACCAAAAGATTAGCTCAACCCCAGTCGCTGACATGTTCTTTTCTCCCATTGATTTCGCTTTCAGGCCCTTGTGATTCTCTCCAATTAGGTCAGACTTCAATTTCCTTTTGAGTCGGATATCCATGCAAAACTGAAATTCGTGGTTTAATCGGTGGTTTTTACAGGTGAAAGGTCATTTTTTTGCCGAAAACATTCAAAGCAGGAATCAGAGTTTGCATGACTTCCTCTGTTTGTCTGCTCTGTTTTTTTCAAACTGAATAAAGAGATCGATGGATTTATTTCATGGTTACCTGTGAGAAGTTTGTGCCCAAAACCAATTCCACTTGGTCATATGGGTTCTCTGAGGGAAGTTTTCTACCCAAACAAAGTTCTCTTTGCTGGCGTCGTTTTGGCCTCTGTTTCCAGCCTTTGGTTCACTCTGTTCCGTTTCCTAAACAAAGTCTTCCTCAGGTAGTTAAATACCGAAATTTGGCTTCAAACCCATATTGACATCATATCAGTGACTAATTAGGTTTTCATTTTTCTTTGCAGGCATGCAAAAAATGACCGTTCAGGGATTCTTTTGCAAGAAAACAATCGGATTAATTCCAGCTGTATTGAGCCAGAAGCAGAGTCGGAGTTAGGTCATTCAAAAAGCATTCAGCCAGAAGTAGAGTCTGAGATAGCTTATTCAAAAAGTTCTAGGCGTGACGTGTATAATAACTTTGCATCAGAAAATTTGGATAATTGTAGCACCGGTTCCCAGGAAGGCAATCAAACTGATTCGAATTATGCTGAATTAGAAGCACCGGCTGAGGTTGCATATTCTGAAACTTTTGGTAGTAAGGAGGTGGAGCACAATGATTTCAATGCAACAGAGTCAGAGACGCCGAAGTTTGAGTTTAAGTTCCGGTTTCCGATTTATGAAGAAATGAGTAGTCTCGGTAGGGAATGAAGGCTCCGTTGGCTTGGATAGTACCTCTCCTCCTACAAGCTAGTAAGTATGAGTTTTTTTCTGGCAAGAGTTTTAGCCACTTCTTGGAGGAACCAGGTGCTGCAAACTTTACAGTCAAAGCGTTATTCGCTGATTCGAATAATCGTCCAATTGGAAATAGTGCGATTTCAGAAATTTATTCCGTGGAACAAAATTCAGTAGAAGAACCTGGTCACAAGGAAGTTTCTGAGACATTGGAGGAATCGGAGAAGCTAGACACCGGGACATGTGCTGTAGATGCTTATTCTGGGAGAGAGTATTTGCAGAGGACAGAGAATGGTTTGTCGCGTGAAGAAAATATGGGTGTTGATGATAAGTTTCTTTCAGAAAAGGACTTCATTGCTTCTGATCTGACTTGGATACTCTTAATTCAGGTTCAGTCACGAGTCAATTAGTAGCTTCAATCAGCGACGCATTTTTGTCGGAGAAAGATTTCGAAGGTACTAATGTAGAAGGGAGTGTTGAATTAACTGAGGAAGACTGGGACTCGGAGGACATGGATTCGTTGAACATGGATAATGGGTACGAGGCAGAAGATTTTGATGGAGAAGATAGTGATATTTTGGAAGAACTTCGAAAACTAGAAGACTCAGATATGCAGGATTCAGATACTCTAAATTCAGCGAAGTTCCACGAGGATGATTTCACGGTGAAAGCAATTCCAAAGAGGAAGACTTTGTGGCCACAGAGGAAAAACGAACGGATGGAAAGCCCCAATCGGAGAATTCATCGGAGGGGATACTGAGGATTCAAACGGATTGGAAACCCTGTGGGAACATCAAGATTTGATAGAGCAGCTGAAGATGGAGCTGAAAAAGGTAAGAGCAACAGGCCTGCCAACCATCCTTGAGGAATCTGAGTGTCCAAAGATTATTGAAGATTTGAAGCCTTGGAAGATTGACGAGAAGTTCCAGCATGGAGACCGAATGGGTGAGCTCCACAGGTTCTACAAGAGCTACAGAGAACGCATGCGAAAATTCGACATCTTGAATTACCAGAAGATGTATGCAATAGGTAAGTCACTTTTTACTATTTCTGACGATTTAATTTTTGTCTTCAACGAACTGTAGACTTTTATTTATTCGTTTTAGACAAAAACTTTCAGATCATCTTTGTTGTTAAATCGTGTCCATAATTATGAACAATAAAAAAAATCAAGTAATTATTAAAAAACCACATTTCTAGTTGATTGGCATGATTAACTCAACCCACCTCTCTGGATTTATTAAATTGGAAACAAGGACCCACTAAATCTAGGTAGTTGGGGGCGGGGGAAGCATGAAGTTCTCAGATCACAACCAAGCATTGGAGTAATTGTCACATAAAAGTAGGAGGAAAGGAGAGATTGCAGTCATCGACAATTTGATCTTAGTTTTTGGGGGGATTTTTTTGCTGGTTTTTACTTAATGTTCTTTTCTTGTTCTTTTCGGGGAGGGGGTTGAAAGAGGTTTCGAACTATGTGCGTGCAGAAGCGTGTATATGATGGCTTGAGAAAGGTGGGAAGCTTGTATATGAACTAGTTCATAGCACTCTTCCAGCAGCTAATCGTCTGCACTTGTAAAATTAGTGCCATATGATGTGTACTAGTTTGTTTCAATATTCTCTGTATCTGCCAAAACATTCTAACCTGTATGCATATTTTTTTACTTTGTGCTCCAGTCCAAAAATAATGGTTAGTTAAAGGTTCACATCAACGCTCTTCAATGCCATCCTGCCAGCTTAAATTTTCAGCTTATTCTGCAATTTTCTTCCCCTATAAAAAGTCTAGAATTGACGGTAATGCTCCACCAAAACTCCACATGCGTTGATTTCTTTTGGGAATAAACAAAGTGTTTAGAAAACCAGAGGTGGGTAAAGCTATGTGCATGTGTCATGGCTCATGAGTAACTAATAAAGTGAGTTTTGGGTCCTGCTTAATGTATAACTGTGCTATTATGGGATTGTTGCATCTTATGATGATTTTTGCAGGGTTTTTGGGGTCAAAGGACCCACTTAAATCGTTTTCAAGCCGAAAATCCTCAGCTTCAGCAATCAGATGTGTTTTCTCACAAACCTTTCGTCTCCGCAAACATAATAAGTCGGAATTGGACCCAATGATGAAGTACATTACAGACTTGCGCAGTGATCTGGAAGTCGTATATGTGGGTCAGATGTGCCTTTCTTGGGAAATCCTTCACTGGCAATATGAGAAGGCCTTGGAGTTATGGGACTCTGACCCTTATGGGATGCATCAATATAACGAAGTTGCAGGGGAATTCCAACAGTTTCAAGTCCTCTTGCAAAGATTTATCGAAAATGAACCTTTTCAAGGGCCAAGGGTTGAAAATTATGTCAAGAACCGATGTGTTATGCGCAATCTTCTTCAAGTTCCAGTAATAAGAGGTGAGAAAATTTTGGAACATTTGAAATCCTAATAAGTTTATTCTGAGATGTTGGAGTACACTTAAGTGGTTGCATGTCCCTCCTCAACGAGTTCGCATTCTTGATAATTGGAGTAGAATTAAACCAACATAAACTTGCAGGGGACAGAAGTAAAGAAAGAAAAGGGGGAGATGGTGCAATTACAATCGATGTGCTGCTAGAGGCCTTGGAAGAATCGATGAGAATCATTTGGCAATTCATCCAAGCCGATAAAGATGTGAGCACCACGACTCTAACGTGTCCAAGGGATATTCAGGTGGAACTCCAAGACCCTGCAGATTCCGTGCATTTAATGGAGCTTCGAACAGATCTTCAAAAGGTTAGCTTCTACACCTGCTCTACTGCGATTCTCCCATTTTCTTCTTGTGCTTTGGCTGAGCCATAAGTTGTCTTTCTTTTTCTAATTTGTACCATCTTCGAGTTCAGAAAGAGAAGAAGCTCAGATCCATCTTGAAGAGCGGCCACTGCATATTAAAGAAGATCCAAAAGCATCAAGGAAGCGACATAGATCACCATTACTTCTTCTGCCAAGTAGATATGAAGTTAGTTTCGAGGGTCTTGAACATGTCCACGTTGACAACGGACCAACTAGTGTGGTGTCGAGCCAAGTTGAGTCAGATAAATTTTGTGAACCGGAAGATGCATGTAGAACCTTCCTTCTTTCTTTTTCCATGTTAGAACGGATTAGCTTTGTCGCGGCATTTGTACATACAAGAGAGATGCCCGCCCGGTATAAATTTTGCAAAATTTAGCTATGCAGCTCCGATTTATCGGTTCATAAACCGGGTCAATCTGCAGTAGCAGGATTACACGATTTGTATAGATATATTTACGCCCTCTAACACGAAAGGCAATCAATGTCCAATTCTTTATTCTCTTGCTTTAAAAATACATTTTCTTTTCATAATTGCTCCAAGTGGTCAATTTTAACAATGACACCTGTATCCTGACTGATCCCCCACATATAATTACTATTTCTTCAAATTTTCGTTGCGAATTGTTAAATAGGTGATAACAGTTGTCTTATTTAAAAATTCGCCACGAATTTTAAAAAACAAGTAATTTACATCGTGGAAAATAGAAAACTTCTAGACGGATTTTTCACCACGGTAGTCGGCTGGTCGAACGGAGACGGTGGTTCAGTCAGTGGGAAAAACTCAGCTCTGCGTGGATTACACGACTTATGAATTATGCATAGCTGGGGCCCCCCAATGAGACCTGCAGAATTACGCGTCTTTCGCCCGTCAATCATAGTGCTTCGACTTTTACTAAGAAAAAACAAAAACAAAATAGTGCTTCGACTTTTTGTTGGAAGTTGGAGACTTCGCCGTGTCTCTCTGCTTCCTTTCCCATCTCAGCCCTGTTCTGGTTTTGGCGTGCGTTCACTGTGCGCTAGGGCTATTTTTGAGGAGTTGTGTCTAAACTTTCTGGTTTAATAGTATGTTTCAATTCGAACATCAGATGTGGTCCTTATAAACACGTTTACAGGGAAGCTGGTCAAATTTTGGTCACTATCTCCAACCCTTTTTGCATAGGGAAAAAAAAAAAGTAGTATGGTAAAATCTCGTGGTCCAGTGATAAATTATTAGCTTTCATTTTTTCTTCTTTCGGGATTAGACGCAGTCATTTTCCTCGTTTCCTTTTGAGATCCAGTCGTACTCACAACGACACAATTAACTCACTTTAAAGGCCATTGCGATTTTTTTGACATTTTTGGTTTTGAGAATTCTATCCTGCCTGCCTAATCCAGCCCAATCGAACAACATTAGGCTCCAGCATAATGTTCTGGGCCAGACTGGATCGCATTAGTTTGGCCCATGCAGATTTCGGCATAAATGGCCTAGGCTTTTCGTTTACTTTGAGGTGGGGTGAAGTAAAGCTATTCATCCTAGCAGATAACGTCTAGACAGCCACTAACCCTTTAACGTTTCGCTTAATCCCACCGTCAATGATACTAACTCACTAGAGCCGTCAGATCTAGGGCTTCATAGTCCCAAAACCCTTTTTCTACTCTCCCTTCTGAAGAGTCGGATCTTTTCGGCCTTTCATTGCGAACGCACACTTGACATACCGGGAGCGACTCACTCACAGAGCGCCTGAAAATGGTGCAGCGGCTCACGTATCGCAAGCGCCACAGCTACGCCACCAAGTCCAACCAGCACCGGGTCGTCAAGACCCCTGGTAAATCCATTTGAGTCTGCACAAATATCTTCTATCGTTTCTTCTTTAGTTTTTGTTTTGCCTATGTCGTCCTTCTTCTTCTTCTTTCTTCTTCTTCCTTTTGGGTTTTCTGACGTGGGTTCGTGTTTGTGTGTGGATTGAAGGTGGTAAGTTGGTGTATCAGACCACCAAGAAGAGGGCAAGCGGGCCCAAGTGCCCCGTCACTGGGAAGAGAATCCAAGGGGTATGTGAAGTTTGTGTTTGATAATTTTTTTTTTTTGATTTCATGCCAAATGTGTCAAATTGTGAACGTTAAATTTGGCCTAAGTTGTAGCTTTCTGTGAGCTGTTGGGTGAGCTTGCTGAACATCATTCTAGAGGCTTGCTGTTTTTTGATTGAGATAATAGTCCTGTAAGGGCGGAGTTAGAGTTATTCTCAAGGTGTAGGTGAGTCGGTTATAATCTTTGACGGTTGGATGTGGCTATCCTGATGTTATATGTAGTTGCTGAATGTAGAAATGGGTTCGGTTTGGAGATTTTGTTTGGATGTGATAATCAGTGAGTGCATTATTGTGAACCAGTTCATTTTCCCGCCTATTCAAGGCATATACTGATCTCGTTTTGGGCTTTGGGTTATTTATCCCCTTAGAGTTTAGCATAGCAGATCTGTTTCTTTTGCATACTTAGATCAGATGTTGCTTGACAGTTAAAAGGCAAATCCCAAATTTTGGTAGTAAATGAAGTGACTTTTGTTTATATTTGTTGCTCACTTTTTTGCGTGACTAATGGTGTAACGTTGGAAATTACTTTCTCATAGCATTCTACGGAGATTTGGGAGGTGCATCTATCATTTGTATGGACTTAACTGTTTGTTTAGCGCCATTGTCATTTAATGGTTAACAATATGACCTTCATGTAGTTAAAAGGCTGTAAAATTTGTGGAATGGCACACTGGTCTGGATCATTAGTTGCACTGCCTATTCCCTCTCTTCCTCTTCTCCTCTTCCTCTCTCCTGTATCTCTGAGGATGGGAATTTCATGTCCCTTTAATCCTGAATTTTTTCTGTTGCATTTCCCTGTTTAACTTTTGAATTTTATAAAAGATAACTGTGATTAAATGAATCTCGTACAATTTTTGCCTCTACAGATTCCACACTTGAGACCTGCTGAATACAAGAGGTCTCGATTGTCAAGGAACCGTAGGACTGTGAATCGTGCCTATGGCGGTGTGCTTTCCGGAGGTGCTGTTCGGGAGAGGTATTTTGCCATGCACTAGTGCTTCAATTTTCTGTTTCCTTTTAAAGAGTGATTAGAGCACGCTCCTAGGTAATTTCTTTGATTTTGTAGGATAATTCGAGCCTTCTTGGTGGAAGAGCAGAAGATTGTGAAAAAGGTGTTGAAGATCCAGAAGGCAAAGGAAAAGCAAACTTCAAAGAGTTAAAAAAGTTGGTGATAAAGCAAAAGTAATCGAGTTATGAAATACGCTTTAGAGTGGAGAGAAATTTTGAACTAGGTTGGTCATGATGAGATGTTGAATGGTATTGGAATGTTCTCTTTTAAGTTTGTTCGATGCTTGATTATTTCGTTTTTACTCTGATGACAGATCATTCACAAGGTTTTGTTTTATGATAATTCTGTTTTCTAATGAATGATATTGGCTTAGGATCACATTTATCTGCAATAATTTGTGAATTCCAGATGGATTTCAGTTTCTCTGGCCTCTGTATTTTCCTATTCCTTTTAGTTGGATATCCAAACTGGCTCTTTTCATCCCCCATATAAAATTTTTTCTACCTGATTTACAAGGATTTACATGGTCAATCGTTGCTTTTGCAGTTTAAAATGCCCAAGACTTGCGACCATTTTGAAGCTTATTTTCTAATTAGGTAATTAATGTGATTCATAATAATTTCTTCCCTCTGCGAGAACATTGGTGATGGTGTTCTTACGCTTAGTTTCTTAATGTTGATTGGGTTTGTATGCTATTGGTACTCGAAGAGCAAAGGAGTTTACTAATTCGTTTGCAACTAACCAAACACTTATTGTTGAAGAATATCCTGGAACTCGTTAATTGGTTTGGTGGAGCACCAATCTTGTGCTTCTTGTTGAGTACCAAAACTGGTAATTGGTTTGGTGGAGCACCAATCTTGTGCTTCTTGTTGAGTGCCAAAACTGGCAACGGTCACTGCAGTTTCCCAATCTCTATTGAATTGCGGTACACAAAACGCTGAGATAGATATTCTTCGTCCTTTGTGGATGATAAATGTATGAAATGAAGTGCATCTCAGTTTGAGGTCACTATATTAAGGAAATATGAACAAAGAGCTATATGGCACTTCAGTATAATTAATTAGGCTTAGGGTGACATTATTCGAACTTCGAAGGAGACGATGCAATCCCCTGTGCGATCAGGATTAAGCTCCAGGGGACTGACCCTAAGGGCCAAGGGGGGTTTAAATCAATTCTTCAGCTGTATTTAACTTGGGATAGTTTATTGTGTACGCGGCTTAAATGTGGGATTTGCAAACATGGGATTCCAGCTGTCTCCCAAGTCGTAGGTATCCTCATCAGGTCATTGAAGCTGAGCAGAGTACTATTACTGTATTTGGATGGCTAAGTTTGTAGGGGTTCCAAATCCAATCCTGCAGGGAAAAATGTGCAGGTCGAATGCTAAAAGTTAGCGTTATTGTCAAGAATGGGATTCGAACCCATGCCCTTTCGGACCAGTACCTGAAACTGGCGCCTTAGACCAACTCGGCCATCTTGACATCGTTGCAGCGGTTTCTCCTCATAAAATATTTTAACGTATATAAATGCATTCATATAAAAATGTGTTTCTTCAAAACCCATTACCCAGATTAATCTACAACCATAGCAATAGACAGCAACATGTGCAATATATATACCAGCACATTCCCCCAAAAGAAGACACAAATGATCGCCTACACGTACAACACAAATCAGCCCACCATCCCCATATACCAACTTGGCTTAACAGGCAGTTCAAGGTGTGTGAATACTCCAGAGCTTATAGTTAATTGCGATGAATCCTTCATCTTGCTTAATATCCATCAATCCTAACTTGAGTTTGACACACATCACAATATTTTTAAAAAGTGAATGATTTCCTCATTCTTCCACCATGAAGGCGGGTGTGATTGTTCTGCTCCCTACATAGGCAATAAAATAGTTTCAGCCAGGTCAGATTCCTATCAAGATTAACAACATTAATTACACTTATAAATGTAGGTAGCCTAAGTGATGTGCTTAGATTATCAATCTTATATGTCTTTAAACCTAACGGTTGTGTTTGTTGATACATGAAGTGTTTTCATATAAAATTGAACATCCTAATTAAGATGATACTATAGGGGCATTGTATTTATAATTATTACTAGCACGTTGTAGTAAGAAGCACTCCGCTTATCTTTGTAATGCATGCCGTGAACCACAATCGAAATGTGATCTATAACTTCAGTAGTCCCCACCATCACCATGTCAATCAATTAGAAGGTTTATGTGTAATGGGGCAATTCAAGGGACACTTTGAGACATAGCAATTAACCACTAAACTGTCCACAAAAAGACAAAGTTCGAATTGTTTTACCTGGCTCTTTGTTATTGGTTGTTAGTACCATTAGAATAAAACGGCCAAAGACCTGTATGGTGAACCGCTGGAACTTATCCTTGACATCTGCAGCTGACATAGAACATGGATTCACATTGCAAATGGCGTTTGGCCACTCAGCAGCCTAGTTCGCCTGTCAATCAGCTCCTCCATCGCCCGACGGGAGAATCATTATTGAAGGAGCTTCACTTATTGCCTGTCAACTTGTTCAGCGGCAACAGAATCCTGATCTTCAGAGGCCTCTTCTCGACATCGTTTAGAAAATTCGAGACTTGTTAACCAGCCATCTTAATTGGAGTTTTGTTTAGGCTTCGGGTAAGCAAAATGTTATGGCTCACCGCCTTACACGTTGGGCCTCTTTTGATTGTAGACGGGACCTAGAAAAAAAGAAAAAAGATTGTAGACGGGGGTTTTATCCCCTTGGATAGTTTACTTTCTGCTATTTCTGCTTCAGACCGGTGTTTTAAGCCACCTTAGTGGCCTGGTTAATTGTTATTAGTGCTTAGAGGAACAAAAAAAAAACAACAAAAACCGAGTGGTCTATATTTATAATGCAATGTCAACATTTTTTTTTTCTATCAATTACGTTCTGCGCGTGAGAAAAAAAGCAATTTGAGACAACTTTCTCTCCCACACAAAGGAGATCATATAATTAAAGTCATGGTATAATCACCATTGCCTATCTAATATACTCCATTTATGGCAATCCATAGACTTAAAGTACTCATAATTCCCACAATGCTGAGTATTTTCTTTCCCTTTTCAAAAAGTTATAAGGATTACTATCTCGTAGGCGTAGCCAAATTAGGTAACTGTGTAAACTAAAAGCCACCCTGCAAACAACAAAAATATATACACTTGTATATAAGCAAACATTGAAATTTTTTAAAAAATTTGGAAGCCAAACCCACCAAATTATTTGATTTGATTCATGCAACACTAAGCATAAGCATCCAAAGTGTGTCACGGTGCCAACTCTAGATGCGGATGGGGTCAGATTTCAAATATTTTGATACAAAGTCACTTCAACACGGCCAGACTCATTCATGACCCACACATGAGCCCATTCTTCCATCACATTGAAATTGAAATAAATGAAAGCTAGAGAGTCGCTGTAGAAGCTTCGATGGTAATTACTATCACATGTTATTCGCTGTTGAAGCTTGCTTAAGGTTAAGGAAAAGCAATTTCTACAGCCTGTCACCATTTTTGAATCCATATTTAGTGTTAGCTTGCAATCAATACAATCTGTCTTGATTCTCTTACTAATGTCATAGTATGTCCCCTAATTTTCGTCCTTTATATTTCGAATATGACCTTCCATTTGAAATGACCATTAAATCAAAAGTAAAATTACTCAAATTTTTCCCTTTTTGTGACGTCATAATGCCTTTAATTACTCTTCCTCTAATCGTACGTTCTCCATTAAGTTCTTTGGCTTTTTAGTTTCTGCAATACTTTTTATATAGGCTGGTTGCTTTCTGTGCATGTTCTACATAATGCTTCATGAGTACTGTTACGTGCAGTTTAAACCCTTGCTAATAGTTAATGATTTCAGTCAAACTCAGATGTACTTCCCAAGTTGACAAAAGATGAAAGAAAATTAAGGCCACAACTTAAAAGGCAAAGGTATATAACTAAACATGTATAAATGGAATATATGGAACTGTACAATACATGACACATAAAACGGAATGACTTTCTTTTAAGCTTCAACATAATCCCCCAAGCTAGAACATGACTACGTCCCCAATGTTTAATATTTTTATCAAGTATAGCATTTGGTTGTGGAATAGCTAGAGGATATCTCACTGGGACAAGGGGGAGAATCCCATGGCAGATTACAAGCATCATTCGAAGGCAAACTGAAAGGAAATCCTATTGATCGGATCGTCGCCCACTGGTTATTGACGGCTGTGCCTGAGTTCCTCCTTCCTACCTCATCTTCTTCTGTACCCATGTTTTCTTGTATGTCCTGCGGCAGACTGACCGAGAAGCCACTAAACTGCGGTTCTGGCCCCTCAAAATCTAGAGTCTCAGTGGGATTAGTCACACTACCAAAGGCAGGGTTCACAAGGATGGAAGCAGAATCAATTGTACACTTGGTTTGTCCTGACACTTCGAGTGGAGAAAACGTATAGCCATTGGAAAGGTCTCCATTACAAACAGGGAATAGGGGAGGCTTAGAGACCACGGGACTAATGGGCTTATAAGAAGGAATGTCATGAAAAGCAGAGAAACAAGCAGTAGAGGCTTGTTGTAGGTGATTACTGGTGCAAAACTGCATAGCCGACCCAATTTCAGTCGTGCAAGAGATGTTCTCTGGACTGAACTGGCTGCAGTGTGTACCTTGAGTGACCATATCAGTTGACAAAGTTTTTGGTAATGAAGAGACCCAAGAGTGAGAAAGAGCTCTTTGAGCCATGGAGTTCGCTTTCTTGAATATCCTGCAAATTGCCCATGAATCCTGTTGCACCAGGGAGAAAACAACCGTTTAATATAAGTGATTTTAGTGGATGAGAATCCAAAGATTCAGTGAAGAAACAGCTGGAGATGGAGAATTACATTTGCAGGAATGTTTTTGTCTATGAACTTCTTCTGTGGTGCTGGGTCTGAGAGAGAAGGTAGCCGAAATTCATGCATCATCCAGTCAGTTTTGATCCCTTTGGCAGCTCGGCCCCTGTAGAACACAAGTGATTTCTTCAAACCGATGCATTTGGTGCCATCAGAAGAGTAAATAGGACGGTCAGTTCCAGTCGCCTTCCAGAACCCAGCTACGGTCACTCGGTTTGGCCGTGCACTGTTCCTGTACTTACGATCCCTTGGGCAGTAGAAATACCACTCTTTCTCCCCAGTAGACGCCAGCTCTTTGGAATAAAAAATCACATGAAAAGCAACAACTTAGTAAGTCCACTATCAGCAGAAGTAGCTGCTAAGTTCTCTTGAAAAAGTTACTAGTCACAGAACTTCAAACAATATGCTCCTCGATTAAATGACATTAGACAGAGATAAGCGAAGTTCAGTCACGAGGTTCAGAATTTTGTATGCTTTCTAAACATGAATACGACTCTCATCTAAACAGTGATCGCAGTATATAGTGTTCAATTAAATGGAAAAAGAATATTCTCATGTTTCTGGGCGATTAAAAATGAGACAATAAATCAATGAGCAGAGGAAAACTCTTCCCTTGCTTGCAGCCTTACCCCACCCAAGAAAATAATTCAGACAGAGAAAGCAACTGTAACTACTCATATTTTTGCAAACAAACGTGAGCGGAGATGGTTGGTTTTACCTCAGAGAAAGATTCTAGCGACTCCCATAGCAATTAAGCAAGTGGATATTTACAAGTATGATCCATGGGATCTACCAAGTAAGACAGTCCAATCTCCGCTCCACGTTATGTTTTGCAAAATTTGAGTAGCTACAGTTGCTTTCTCTGTCTGAATTATTTTCTTGGGTGGGGTAAGGCTGCAAGCAAGGGAAGAGTTTTCCTCTGCTCATTGA
The DNA here is from genome assembly GCA_003952965.2 of Morella rubra. Taxonomy (NCBI): domain Eukaryota; kingdom Viridiplantae; phylum Streptophyta; class Magnoliopsida; order Fagales; family Myricaceae; genus Morella; species Morella rubra. Next base: position 29,458,849 of record CM025854.1, read on the forward strand.
TTTATTGTCTCATTTTTAATCGCCCAGAAACATGAGAATATTCTTTTTCCATTTAATTGAACACTATATACTGCGATCACTGTTTAGATGAGAGTCGTATTCATGTTTAGAAAGCATACAAAATTCTGAACCTCGTGACTGAACTTCGCTTATCTCTGTCTAATGTCATTTAATCGAGGAGCATATTGTTTGAAGTTCTGTGACTAGTAACTTTTTCAAGAGAACTTAGCAGCTACTTCTGCTGATAGTGGACTTACTAAGTTGTTGCTTTTCATGTGATTTTTTATTCCAAAGAGCTGGCGTCTACTGGGGAGAAAGAGTGGTATTTCTACTGCCCAAGGGATCGTAAGTACAGGAACAGTGCACGGCCAAACCGAGTGACCGTAGCTGGGTTCTGGAAGGCGACTGGAACTGACCGTCCTATTTACTCTTCTGATGGCACCAAATGCATCGGTTTGAAGAAATCACTTGTGTTCTACAGGGGCCGAGCTGCCAAAGGGATCAAAACTGACTGGATGATGCATGAATTTCGGCTACCTTCTCTCTCAGACCCAGCACCACAGAAGAAGTTCATAGACAAAAACATTCCTGCAAATGTAATTCTCCATCTCCAGCTGTTTCTTCACTGAATCTTTGGATTCTCATCCACTAAAATCACTTATATTAAACGGTTGTTTTCTCCCTGGTGCAACAGGATTCATGGGCAATTTGCAGGATATTCAAGAAAGCGAACTCCATGGCTCAAAGAGCTCTTTCTCACTCTTGGGTCTCTTCATTACCAAAAACTTTGTCAACTGATATGGTCACTCAAGGTACACACTGCAGCCAGTTCAGTCCAGAGAACATCTCTTGCACGACTGAAATTGGGTCGGCTATGCAGTTTTGCACCAGTAATCACCTACAACAAGCCTCTACTGCTTGTTTCTCTGCTTTTCATGACATTCCTTCTTATAAGCCCATTAGTCCCGTGGTCTCTAAGCCTCCCCTATTCCCTGTTTGTAATGGAGACCTTTCCAATGGCTATACGTTTTCTCCACTCGAAGTGTCAGGACAAACCAAGTGTACAATTGATTCTGCTTCCATCCTTGTGAACCCTGCCTTTGGTAGTGTGACTAATCCCACTGAGACTCTAGATTTTGAGGGGCCAGAACCGCAGTTTAGTGGCTTCTCGGTCAGTCTGCCGCAGGACATACAAGAAAACATGGGTACAGAAGAAGATGAGGTAGGAAGGAGGAACTCAGGCACAGCCGTCAATAACCAGTGGGCGACGATCCGATCAATAGGATTTCCTTTCAGTTTGCCTTCGAATGATGCTTGTAATCTGCCATGGGATTCTCCCCCTTGTCCCAGTGAGATATCCTCTAGCTATTCCACAACCAAATGCTATACTTGATAAAAATATTAAACATTGGGGACGTAGTCATGTTCTAGCTTGGGGGATTATGTTGAAGCTTAAAAGAAAGTCATTCCGTTTTATGTGTCATGTATTGTACAGTTCCATATATTCCATTTATACATGTTTAGTTATATACCTTTGCCTTTTAAGTTGTGGCCTTAATTTTCTTTCATCTTTTGTCAACTTGGGAAGTACATCTGAGTTTGACTGAAATCATTAACTATTAGCAAGGGTTTAAACTGCACGTAACAGTACTCATGAAGCATTATGTAGAACATGCACAGAAAGCAACCAGCCTATATAAAAAGTATTGCAGAAACTAAAAAGCCAAAGAACTTAATGGAGAACGTACGATTAGAGGAAGAGTAATTAAAGGCATTATGACGTCACAAAAAGGGAAAAATTTGAGTAATTTTACTTTTGATTTAATGGTCATTTCAAATGGAAGGTCATATTCGAAATATAAAGGACGAAAATTAGGGGACATACTATGACATTAGTAAGAGAATCAAGACAGATTGTATTGATTGCAAGCTAACACTAAATATGGATTCAAAAATGGTGACAGGCTGTAGAAATTGCTTTTCCTTAACCTTAAGCAAGCTTCAACAGCGAATAACATGTGATAGTAATTACCATCGAAGCTTCTACAGCGACTCTCTAGCTTTCATTTATTTCAATTTCAATGTGATGGAAGAATGGGCTCATGTGTGGGTCATGAATGAGTCTGGCCGTGTTGAAGTGACTTTGTATCAAAATATTTGAAATCTGACCCCATCCGCATCTAGAGTTGGCACCGTGACACACTTTGGATGCTTATGCTTAGTGTTGCATGAATCAAATCAAATAATTTGGTGGGTTTGGCTTCCAAATTTTTTAAAAAATTTCAATGTTTGCTTATATACACAAGTGTATATATTTTTGTTGTTTGCAGGGTGGCTTTTAGTTTACACAGTTACCTAATTTGGCTACGCCTACGAGATAGTAATCCTTATAACTTTTTGAAAAGGGAAAGAAAATACTCAGCATTGTGGGAATTATGAGTACTTTAAGTCTATGGATTGCCATAAATGGAGTATATTAGGATAGTTATCATAACTGAAGGCAATGACTTGTGACATGATATACCATGACTTTAATTATATGATCTCCTTTGTGTGGGAGAGAAAGTTGTCTCAAATTGCTTTTTTTCTCACGCGCAGAACGTAATTGATAGAAAAAAAAAATGTTGACATTGCATTATAAATATAGACCACTCGGTTTTTGTTTTTGTTTTTTTTGTTCCTCTAAGCAAACATAACTACAATTAACCAGGCCACTAAGGTGGCTTAAAACACCGGTCTGAAGCAGAAATAGCAGAAAGTAAACTATCCAAGGGGATAAAACCCCCGTCTACAATCTTTTTTCTTTTTTTCTAGGTCCCGTCTACAATCAAAAGAGGCCCAACGTGTAAGGCGGTGAGCCATAACATTTTGCTTACCCGAAGCCTAAACAAAACTCCAATTAAGATGGCTGGTTAACAAGTCTCGAATTTTCTAAACGATGTCGAGAAGAGGCCTCTGAAGATCAGGATTCTGTTGCCGCTGAACAAGTTGACAGGCAATAAGTGAAGCTCCTTCAATAATGATTCTCCCGTCGGGCGATGGAGGAGCTGATTGACAGGCGAACTAGGCTGCTGAGTGGCCAAACGCCATTTGCAATGTGAATCCATGTTCTATGTCAGCTGCAGATGTCAAGGATAAGTTCCAGCGGTTCACCATACAGGTCTTTGGCCGTTTTATTCTAATGGTACTAACAACCAATAACAAAGAGCCAGGTAAAACAATTCGAACTTTGTCTTTTTGTGGACAGTTTAGTGGTTAATTGCTATGTCTCAAAGTGTCCCTTGAATTGCCCCATTACACATAAACCTTCTAATTGATTGACATGGTGATGGTGGGGACTACTGAAGTTATAGATCACATTTCGATTGTGGTTCACGGCATGCATTACAAAGATAAGCGGAGTGCTTCTTACTACAACGTGCTAGTAATAATTATAAATACAATGCCCCTATAGTATCATCTTAATTAGGATGTTCAATTTTATATGAAAACACTTCATGTATCAACAAACACAACCGTTAGGTTTAAAGACATATAAGATTGATAATCTAAGCACATCACTTAGGCTACCTACATTTATAAGTGTAATTAATGTTGTTAATCTTGATAGGAATCTGACCTGGCTGAAACTATTTTATTGCCTATGTAGGGAGCAGAACAATCACACCCGCCTTCATGGTGGAAGAATGAGGAAATCATTCACTTTTTAAAAATATTGTGATGTGTGTCAAACTCAAGTTAGGATTGATGGATATTAAGCAAGATGAAGGATTCATCGCAATTAACTATAAGCTCTGGAGTATTCACACACCTTGAACTGCCTGTTAAGCCAAGTTGGTATATGGGGATGGTGGGCTGATTTGTGTTGTACGTGTAGGCGATCATTTGTGTCTTCTTTTGGGGGAATGTGCTGGTATATATATTGCACATGTTGCTGTCTATTGCTATGGTTGTAGATTAATCTGGGTAATGGGTTTTGAAGAAACACATTTTTATATGAATGCATTTATATACGTTAAAATATTTTATGAGGAGAAACCGCTGCAACGATGTCAAGATGGCCGAGTTGGTCTAAGGCGCCAGTTTCAGGTACTGGTCCGAAAGGGCATGGGTTCGAATCCCATTCTTGACAATAACGCTAACTTTTAGCATTCGACCTGCACATTTTTCCCTGCAGGATTGGATTTGGAACCCCTACAAACTTAGCCATCCAAATACAGTAATAGTACTCTGCTCAGCTTCAATGACCTGATGAGGATACCTACGACTTGGGAGACAGCTGGAATCCCATGTTTGCAAATCCCACATTTAAGCCGCGTACACAATAAACTATCCCAAGTTAAATACAGCTGAAGAATTGATTTAAACCCCCCTTGGCCCTTAGGGTCAGTCCCCTGGAGCTTAATCCTGATCGCACAGGGGATTGCATCGTCTCCTTCGAAGTTCGAATAATGTCACCCTAAGCCTAATTAATTATACTGAAGTGCCATATAGCTCTTTGTTCATATTTCCTTAATATAGTGACCTCAAACTGAGATGCACTTCATTTCATACATTTATCATCCACAAAGGACGAAGAATATCTATCTCAGCGTTTTGTGTACCGCAATTCAATAGAGATTGGGAAACTGCAGTGACCGTTGCCAGTTTTGGCACTCAACAAGAAGCACAAGATTGGTGCTCCACCAAACCAATTCACCAGTTTTGGTACTCAACAAGAAGCACAAGATTGGTGCTCCACCAAACCAATTAACGAGTTCCAGGATATTCTTCAACAATAAGTGTTTGGTTAGTTGCAAACGAATTAGTAAACTCCTTTGCTCTTCGAGTACCAATAGCATACAAACCCAATCAACATTAAGAAACTAAACGTAAGAACACCATCACCAATGTTCTCGCAGAGGGAAGAAATTATTATGAATCACATTAATTACCTAATTAGAAAATAAGCTTCAAAATGGTCGCAAGTCTTGGGCATTTTAAACTGCAAAAGCAACGATTGACCATGTAAATCCTTGTAAATCAGGTAGAAAAAATTTTTATATGGGGGATGAAAAGAGCCAGTTTGGATATCCAACTAAAAGGAATAGGAAAATACAGAGGCACCGAGAAACTGAAATCCATCTGGAATTCACAAATTATTGCAGATAAATGTGATCCTAAGCCAATATCATTCATTAGAAAACAGAATTATCATAAAACAAAACCTTGTGAATGATCTGTCATCAGAGTAAAAACGAAATAATCAAGCATCGAACAAACTTAAAAGAGAACATTCCAATACCATTCAACATCTCATCATGACCAACCTAGTTCAAAATTTCTCTCCACTCTAAAGCGTATTTCATAACTCGATTACTTTTGCTTTATCACCAACTTTTTTAACTCTTTGAAGTTTGCTTTTCCTTTGCCTTCTGGATCTTCAACACCTTTTTCACAATCTTCTGCTCTTCCACCAAGAAGGCTCGAATTATCCTACAAAATCAAAGAAATTACCTAGGAGCGTGCTCTAATCACTCTTTAAAAGGAAACAGAAAATTGAAGCACTAGTGCATGGCAAAATACCTCTCCCGAACAGCACCTCCGGAAAGCACACCGCCATAGGCACGATTCACAGTCCTACGGTTCCTTGACAATCGAGACCTCTTGTATTCAGCAGGTCTCAAGTGTGGAATCTGTAGAGGCAAAAATTGTACGAGATTCATTTAATCACAGTTATCTTTTATAAAATTCAAAAGTTAAACAGGGAAATGCAACAGAAAAAATTCAGGATTAAAGGGACATGAAATTCCCATCCTCAGAGATACAGGAGAGAGGAAGAGGAGAAGAGGAAGAGAGGGAATAGGCAGTGCAACTAATGATCCAGACCAGTGTGCCATTCCACAAATTTTACAGCCTTTTAACTACATGAAGGTCATATTGTTAACCATTAAATGACAATGGCGCTAAACAAACAGTTAAGTCCATACAAATGATAGATGCACCTCCCAAATCTCCGTAGAATGCTATGAGAAAGTAATTTCCAACGTTACACCATTAGTCACGCAAAAAAGTGAGCAACAAATATAAACAAAAGTCACTTCATTTACTACCAAAATTTGGGATTTGCCTTTTAACTGTCAAGCAACATCTGATCTAAGTATGCAAAAGAAACAGATCTGCTATGCTAAACTCTAAGGGGATAAATAACCCAAAGCCCAAAACGAGATCAGTATATGCCTTGAATAGGCGGGAAAATGAACTGGTTCACAATAATGCACTCACTGATTATCACATCCAAACAAAATCTCCAAACCGAACCCATTTCTACATTCAGCAACTACATATAACATCAGGATAGCCACATCCAACCGTCAAAGATTATAACCGACTCACCTACACCTTGAGAATAACTCTAACTCCGCCCTTACAGGACTATTATCTCAATCAAAAAACAGCAAGCCTCTAGAATGATGTTCAGCAAGCTCACCCAACAGCTCACAGAAAGCTACAACTTAGGCCAAATTTAACGTTCACAATTTGACACATTTGGCATAAAAAAAAAATTTAAAATGAAGTTCATGAAGATCAATCAAACACAAAAAAAAATTATCAAACACAAACTTCACATACCCCTTGGATTCTCTTCCCAGTGACGGGGCACTTGGGCCCGCTTGCCCTCTTCTTGGTGGTCTGATACACCAACTTACCACCTTCAATCCACACACAAACACGAACCCACGTCAGAAAACCCAAAAAGGAAGAAGAAGAAGAAGAAGAAGAAGAAGACGACATAGGCAAAACAAAAACTAAAGAAGAAACGATAGAAGATATTTGTGCAGACTCAAATGGATTTACCAGGGGTCTTGACGACCCGGTGCTGGTTGGACTTGGTGGCGTAGCTGTGGCGCTTGCGATACGTGAGCCGCTGCACCATTTTCAGGCGCTCTGTGAGTGAGTCGCTCCCGGTATGTCAAGTGTGCGTTCGCAATGAAAGGCCGAAAAGATCCGACTCTTCAGAAGGGAGAGTAGAAAAAGGGTTTTGGGACTATGAAGCCCTAGATCTGACGGCTCTAGTGAGTTAGTATCATTGACGGTGGGGATTAAGCGAAACGTTAAAGGGTTAGTGGCTGTCTAGACGTTATCTGCTAGGATGAATAGCTTTACTTCACCCCACCTCAAAGTAAACGAAAAGCCTAGGCCATTTATGCCGAAATCTGCATGGGCCAAACTAATGCGATCCAGTCTGGCCCAGAACATTATGCTGGAGCCTAATGTTGTTCGATTGGCTGGATTAGGCAGGCAGGATAGAATTCTCAAAACCAAAAATGTCAAAAAAATCGCAATGGCCTTTGGGGGTGTTGTTCCCAATATTTTGGGCATCAAAATTTCTAACAAAAAAACACACTTCAAAATTTTTAACTTTTACACATACACACTTCACTTTTCACAAACCCCAATAAATCTCAATAAAGTAAAGATTCTAAAATTTCAAGAATATTCTCAAAATTTTGACAAACAAATACCCCCTTAAAGTGAGTTAATTGTGTCGTTGTGAGTACGACTGGATCTCAAAAGGAAACGAGGAAAATGACTGCGTCTAATCCCGAAAGAAGAAAAAATGAAAGCTAATAATTTATCACTGGACCACGAGATTTTACCATACTACTTTTTTTTTTTCCCTATGCAAAAAGGGTTGGAGATAGTGACCAAAATTTGACCAGCTTCCCTGTAAACGTGTTTATAAGGACCACATCTGATGTTCGAATTGAAACATACTATTAAACCAGAAAGTTTAGACACAACTCCTCAAAAATAGCCCTAGCGCACAGTGAACGCACGCCAAAACCAGAACAGGGCTGAGATGGGAAAGGAAGCAGAGAGACACGGCGAAGTCTCCAACTTCCAACAAAAAGTCGAAGCACTATTTTGTTTTTGTTTTTTCTTAGTAAAAGTCGAAGCACTATGATTGACGGGCGAAAGACGCGTAATTCTGCAGGTCTCATTGGGGGGCCCCAGCTATGCATAATTCATAAGTCGTGTAATCCACGCAGAGCTGAGTTTTTCCCACTGACTGAACCACCGTCTCCGTTCGACCAGCCGACTACCGTGGTGAAAAATCCGTCTAGAAGTTTTCTATTTTCCACGATGTAAATTACTTGTTTTTTAAAATTCGTGGCGAATTTTTAAATAAGACAACTCTAATCACCTATTTAACAATTCGCAACGAAAATTTGAAGAAATAGTAATTATATGTGGGGGATCAGTCAGGATACAGGTGTCATTGTTAAAATTGACCACTTGGAGCAATTATGAAAAGAAAATGTATTTTTAAAGCAAGAGAATAAAGAATTGGACATTGATTGCCTTTCGTGTTAGAGGGCGTAAATATATCTATACAAATCGTGTAATCCTGCTACTGCAGATTGACCCGGTTTATGAACCGATAAATCGGAGCTGCATAGCTAAAATTTTGCAAAATTTATACCGGGCGGGCATCTCTCTTGTATGTACAAATGCCGCGACAAAGCTAATCCGTTCTAACATGGAAAAAGAAAGAAGGAAGGTTCTACATGCATCTTCCGGTTCACAAAATTTATCTGACTCAACTTGGCTCGACACCACACTAGTTGGTCCGTTGTCAACGTGGACATGTTCAAGACCCTCGAAACTAACTTCATATCTACTTGGCAGAAGAAGTAATGGTGATCTATGTCGCTTCCTTGATGCTTTTGGATCTTCTTTAATATGCAGTGGCCGCTCTTCAAGATGGATCTGAGCTTCTTCTCTTTCTGAACTCGAAGATGGTACAAATTAGAAAAAGAAGGACAACTTATGGCTCAGCCAAAAAGCACAAGAAGAAAATGGGAGAATCGCAGTAGAGCAGGTGAAGAAGCTAACCTTTTGAAGATCTGTTCGAAGCTCCATTAAATGCACGGAATCTGCAGGGTCTTGGAGTTCCACCTGAATATCCCTTGGACATGTTAGAGTCGTGGTGCTCACATCTTTATCGGCTTGGATGAATTGCCAAATGATTCTCATCGATTCTTCCAAGGCCTCTAGCAGCACATCGATTGTAATTGCACCATCTCCCCCTTTTCTTTCTTTACTTCTGTCCCCTGCAAGTTTATGTTGGTTTAATTCTACTCCAATTATCAAGAATGCGAACTCGTTGAGGAGGACATGCAACCACTTAAGTGTACCAACATCTCAAATAAACTTATTAGGATTTCAAATGTTCCAAAATTTTCTCACCTCTTATTACTGGAACTTGAAGAAGATTGCGCATAACACATCGGTTCTTGACATATTTTCAACCCTTGGCCCTTGAAAAGGTTCATTTTCGATAAATCTTTGCAAGAGGACTTGAAACTGTTGGAATTCCCCTGCAACTTCGTTATATTGATGCATCCCATAAAGGGTCAGAGTCCCATAACTCCAAGGCCTTCTCATATTGCCAGTGAAGGATTTCCCAAGAAAGGCACATCTGACCCACATAAACCACTTCCAGATCACTGCGCAAGTCTGTAATGAACTTCATCATTGGGGTCCAATTCCGACTTATTATTTTGCGGAGACGAAAGGTTTGTGAGAAAACACATCTGATTGCTGAAGCTGAGGATTTTCGGCTTGAAAACGATTTAAGTGGGTCCTTTGACCCCAAAAACCCTGCAAAAATCATCATAAGATGCAACAATCCCATAATAGCACAGTTATACATTAAGCACGACCCAAAACTCACTTTATTAGTTACTCATGAGTCATGACACATGCACATAGCTTTACCCACCTCTGGTTTTCTAAACACTTTGTTTATTCCCAAAAGAAATCAACGCATGTGGAGTTTTGGTGGAGCATTACCGTCAATTCTAGACTTTTTATAGGGGAAGAAAATTGCAGAATAAGCTGAAAATTTAAGCTGGCAGGATGGAGCGTTGAAGATGCGTTGATTAACTAAACCAACCATTATTTTTGGACTGGAGCACAAAGTAAAAAAATATGCATACAGGTTAGAATGTTTTGGCAGATACAGAGAATATTGAAACAAACTAGTACACATCATATGGCACTAATTTTACAAGTGCAGACGATTAGCTGCTGGAAGAGTGCTATGAACTAGTTCATATACAAGCTTCCCACCTTTCTCAAGCCATCATATACACGCTTCTGCACGCACATAGTTCGAAACCTCTTTCAACCCCCCTCCCGAAAGAAAAGAACAAGAAAAGAACAAAAGTAAAAACCAGCAAAAAAATCCCCCCAAAAACTAAGATCAAATTGTCGATGACTGCAATCTCTCCTTTCCTCCTACTTTTATGTTACAATTACTCCAATGCTTGGTTGTGATCTGAGAACTTCATGCTTCCCCCGCCCCCAACTACCTAGATTTAGTGGGTCCTTGTTTCCAATTCAATAAATCCAGAGAGGTGGGTTGAGTTAATCATGCCAATCAACTAGAAATGTGGTTTTTTAATAATTACTTGATTTTTTTTATTGTTCATAATTGGACACGATTTAACAACAAAGATGATCTGAAAGTTTTTGTCTAAAACGAATAAATAAAAGTCTACAGTTCGTTGAAGACAAAAATTAAATCGTCAGAAATAGTAAAAAGTGACTTACCTATTGCATACATCTTCTGGTAATTCAAGATGTCGAATTTTCGCATGCGTTCTCTGTAGCTCTTGTAGAACCTGTGGAGCTCACCCATTCGGTCTCCATGCGTCAAACTTCTCGTCAATCTTCCAAGGCTTCAAATCTTCAATAATCTTTGGACACTCAGATTCCTCAAGGATGGTTGGCAGGCCTGTTGCTCTTACCTTTTTCAGCTCCATCTTCAGCTGCTCTATCAAATCTTGATGTTCCCACAGGGTTTCCAATCCGTTTGAATCCTCAGTATCCCACTCCGATGAATTCTCCGATTGGGGCTTTCCATCCGTTCGTTTTTCCTCTGTGGCCACAAAGTCTTCCTCTTTGGAATTGCTTTCACCGTGCAAATCATCCTCGTGGAACTTCGCTGAATTTAGAGTACCTGAATCCTGCATATCTGAGTCTTCTAGTTTTCGAAGTTCTTCCAAAATATCACTATCTTCTCCATCAAAATCTTCTGCCTCGTACCCATTATCCAAGTTCAACGAATCCATGTTCCTCCCGAGTCCCAGTCTTCCTCAGTTAATTCAACACTCCCTTCTACCCCTAATAGTACGTACCACTTACGAAACAAATCTTATCCTCTTGACACCGAAAATGCCGATTCCGACTGCATTGGAAAGCTACTACATTGCATACTCCACCCCAACGTGGAAGCTGAACCTAACCTCAAGAGAGAACTCCAAATGTCAAGAAAATGGCAGAAGCATGGCCAAGTCCTTTTCTCGAAAGGAAACTATTATCATGGCCAATCAACACCCATGAGTATTATTCTTCAGACGACAATCCCATTCTCTGATACCCTCTGAAATAACATCACTCCTCCAGACAACTCAAAGCTACTACCCCTACCACAGACACAGTGATCCCACCACAACACAAACATCCACAGGGCGGAATGCCAGGATCATAGAGTTCTGGCGCATTTCACCTCGCAAATGTCTACAGGGCAAACTTCCTTTGGATAACCAGCTTCTTCATGAAACCATAGAAATTTTGTTCCAAACGTGAATAAATTTCTGAAATCGCCAATTAAAACGATATATCTCACAAACCAAACAGCAACACAGATAACTATTATCAGATATCAGTCAAGAAAATACCAAATCCGCCTCCCCATTGACTGTACACAAAGAAAGTTTGCACACGCAACAGCCCTAAGGTATACTCCCAAGACCGTAGCCCTAAACTGACACTGCAAGAAAAAGACTCTCATCCCTTTACTCAGCGACATGCTGTAGAGAGACCGAAAAGAAGATACTTACTCACTCAAAGCCACATCCGTAGCATTTCACTTTCCCCTATAATACCACAGGAGCCACTACGTCGTTTCAATCCAAATCCGAGCAATCCAATCATAGGTAGAACAACTACAAAAACTTCGAGCTGTCATATCTGGACTATGTCCTAGACCACTTATAGAAAAAACTCATTCTAGTTCCTCAATCAAACACTCCCCTAAAACACTCATAAACCAAAAAAGACCACTCATCAGAATTGCATCATGCAAAACAGCCATACCTCCATCCGTTGGCCATTCTAACTTCAGCATAATATTACAAAAACCATACCTCCTTGCTTCGCCCTCTCCCTGGGAGAAGAGCCAGAACCTCATTACCCAATATATATCCAAATTTTCTGATAGCAAAAAGTTATTAGTAAACAAAACAAACAAACAGATAAACAAAAAAACGCAACAAACTAAGACCAATTACACCAACTCCACACGTCACGCCTACAGTGAACCATCATTCGCAATGAGCTATTTTCTTCCAGGAACATCTGTACCATAGATCCATTCTTAGACCCTTACCACCACAAATGCCTTTAGTTGAATAGAGCCTAACTCCCGACTCTACTAGCTTACTGCGAACGCCTCAATATCCACAAGCTGAAGCGATTAACTACCTGATATTGGTACTACTCTTAGCAAAACGAATCCTCAGCATCACACACAGGCCCTAACCACAACATAAGCTAAATTTTTGACCAAAAGATCAGAACTGCCCAAAAAAGGAAAAATGTGACAAACCTAATTAGTCATAACTAAGTATCTAATAATTGATGTCAATAATGAGACCAACCCATTTGAAACCCCGGGAAAAATATATCTCAGTATTAACTACCTGAAGAGAACCTTAGAACCTCGTTCTCGGAACCCAGAAACAAAAGAGTGAACCAACAAACTGAGAAAACAAGAGGCAAAAACATCCAACGCCCAGGCATTAAGAGAGACCCTTGTAGTTGGAGTAAGAATAAAGACAATTCATACCCTCAAGGAGGACTTCCTATTGAACCAAGTGGAAACGTTGTATATTTAGAGCACAAACTTCTCACAGGAACACCCGACAACAGTCGAAAATATCATCTCGAATCTCTATCTTCAGTTTGAAAGCCCCAAAAAAAACAGAATGCAGACAACAAGTGACAACTCTGGCAAAACATCATGTCCTCGCTTTGAGAATGATGTTTCGATGCAAACCAAAATGACCTAAATCCTCACTCTTAGTAAACAACCATACAACTCCGATTCAAAAAATCCCATATAACTGTTTTAGCAACCCAAAATGGAATATCCGAATTCAAAAGAGAGAGTTGACAAGTCTAACCATAAATTGCGAAGCACGCATACGTCAAGAGGCTGAACAAGCGAAAATCGAAGGAGAAAAGCCCACATGTCAGACGAACTTGGGGATATGAAAGCTCAATCTTAATTGGATGTCTCTCTAGGCCTTTTGGATAATAATTTGACACCAGATTAATGCTGCCTAGACACTTACTGCGGATACAATCAGCCGGTGAGAAGAGAGAGATAACATGCAATCGAAACTATCGAAACCGCGCGTTTAAATTGAAAAGTTACGTCTTCATCATATTATCTTTTATTTTGCTACCTACAGTTGAACTTAAGATAATCACCCCCACACTAAAAATACGCCGATCAAAAAAAAGTCCAGCTTCGTGGAAAATATAATAAGAGTTCAAGAGATAAGTGAATTTATTTCTTGCGAGAAATTTTCATTTGACGGGACTCGCGCGAATGTGAAAACGAAGGGCGCCAGAATCACTAGACTAAACACCTATAAAGTAACGACCGCTCGCAAGTCAGAAACTGGTTGTCGGAATACCTCATCCGTAACAAGCTGACAGGCAACGTTAATCTTGCATGCGAACCACCAATTAATATAAAAATCAAAATCCACGAAGTAAAAACAGATCAGGAAAACCATACAGGAATACATAAAACATTAGAATTAGAGCAGCACCACAGACGAGAACAGACATACCATACAATATTACTATCTACTAGCTGTGAGACTAAGTTAATTCAATCCTTGTATTCTCAAATCAAGCATATGAAATAATATAAATCTCATCATAATATATTGTTGTGACGACAAAACGATCGGCCAAGATTATCAATTATCAACAGAACTTCTTTACAAAAAAAAATGTAAAAAAAAACCCAACTGACATAGAACATCGGAGCAGAGCTATCATGCAATCAATTTGTTTTCAGCAGAACTCCACATTATGTCACAAAAAGCCCATCGCTAACGAAATATAGATGAAGAGACTTTCAAACTATCTAATAAATTTAACAAAGATTACCTTCGAAATTAATGCTCTTCCAACTGATTTTTAGACATGAATAAAAGATAAGATCCAGTACTGTGCCAGCCAACTTAATTTTAAGATAGACTCCTTCTCCCCTGTAAGTTAGAGACCCAAAAGCAGCAGATTACGAACACCTCCATATATTGTACTTTAATTAGACCAACCTAATACTAAACCAGCTTCCACGACGCCCGCACCCAAAATGTTACCAAAAGTTATCCTGGTGATGACAAATCTAGTCTCAATACTGGAAAAATCAAAAATGTTTATCAAATCAAATAATTCCACTAGAACACAAACACATTCCAAAAAAACTATAACAAACCTACGTAGATACTTCACCCAGTTCTCCTTGCAATGCTGGACCATCGACCATGTTCGACAATCCAAAGATAACGGAACATCAGACTCAGTGCAGAAATGAATGAGGTTAGCCACCACATGCTATGAACAGAAACCACAGAACGAAAGCGTCTCAACGGAAACTCAGCGACGGCTTTTGGCCCCACGCCCTAACCTAAAAAGTACTAGTATATCGGGGAAGAACATAAACAAAACACCAATGTACCGACCGATGCTACAAGACCAGAGTTATTGTCTTTATTGAAAAAACAATTGATATAATCCTTCTATCTAATTTATGAAACCTTTTTGAAACGTTTTTCTTTTTAAATACGGGATGTCTGACAAGAAAACGTATTACTCGTTCAACCGAATTTAC